>JBAFTA010000010.1:26901113-26916094 GCA_036919975.1 Melanotaenia parkinsoni | reverse complement strand
ACATAACCAGAGCAAAACTGCGCAGCAAATATTGAATAGCGCAGCAGTTTTGCCCTCGTCATAAATCAGCCCCTAAAAGTGAGCAAGACATTGACTCACTGATCCTCACCACCAGGATCTACAGCACACCCGAGACGTTGCCTCTCACTGGAGACTCTCCAGAGCCTGAGCTGGTGCACGAGGTTGAGCGGCTCTGGCTTTGTGGACTTGGAGAAGGCATTGGACCATGTGCCCTGGGGACTCCTGTTGGGGGGTGTTCCGGGAGTATGGAGTGTTGCACCCCCTTATAAGAGCTGTCCGGTCCCTGCATGACCAGTGCCAGAGTCTGTTCCATATTTCCAACAGTAAATACCACCAGTTCTGTTCATAACGAGCTAACGAATGTAGCCAGGGAGAGGGATGTCTGGGCTTCCCTGCTTAGACAGCTCCCCCCACGACCAGACCCCAGTTATGCAATTAAAATGTGAGTAATCAAGATTAATTAATCATAAAGCTTCTAATTAGTTAAATACATTGTTTTAATCAAGTCCCACCCCTTTATATATATATATATATTTAAATAATAGGGGTGGGACTCGATTAAAAAAACTGAGTCATGGGTGGGAAGTGTTGTGCATTCAGACATGCTTTTCTGCAGAACATTCTCTGTACTCAGACCAACAACCATATGAAACGGTTGTGGATTGTCATTGTGTGCTAGCACAGACCTAAATACCTTTAGATCCAGACCACCCATTACAAGACCAGTTCAGATTGCTTCCTTCTGGATCCAGGTACCTGTTGCCGAGATGTAGGACTAAAAGATTCATGCATTCATACAACAATTAGGTTTTTAAATGATTTGTTGTAATATGTGTGCCTGTTGTTTTTTTATGCATGTTGTTCTACTGTCTACTGTTGTTCTTGAACTTAAACCATGCCACGTTCAAAGTCACTTAAATCTTTCTTTCTTATTCTTATGTTTATTTTGAAATTCAGAAAGTTGTCTTAACCATGTCTGTATGTATCAGGTTAACAGATATCAAATATTTGTGTTAACAAATAGTTAAACATGTGGACCTGATAAAGTGACCAGTGAGAGTATTTTTAAATGCATATAAATATGTCATACTTTGACACAGCACTCTTTATTCAGATTTTTTTTAAAGATGCTTTTCCTCGTCTAGTGTTTTATTTGGGTGCAGCAAAGATAAAATGCATGTCATCATGCAATGGTTGGTGAAACATGCTGAAGTGCAGGATGGGATCTTGGCACAAGTGTGAGATGCTGAAGCGCAGGATGGCACCTGGACACCAACATGGGACACTGAAGCGCTGGACACAACACAGGAGACGTGGGGCATGGAGCTGGAGGCCTGGGTTCTGATAGAGATAGCGGTGCAAGTCAAGCTCTTTTAGAGCCTGCCCTCCTTCTAGCCACCTCAGCTATCCCTGCAGAGGCATGAGACCCAGAGTTTCCAAACTGTATTGTCCGTATCGCCAGTCAAGTCCCCCAGAATGGCTATTCCACCCGGAGTGCCGCACGGTTCGGGATCCATCCCCAGCAGCATTCCGACTAATTCATTGCAACTAATGCTCCAGTAGGGCTTGTACCCTGTTGGGTCCATGTTTGGTCTTTTCATTCTCATGTTTTGTCCATATAATGTTCTCGTTTTTCAGTTTTCCCGTGTTTCGTTTTTCAGTTTTCCCGTGTTTCGTTTTTCAGTTTTCCCATGTTTCCAGGTTCTTTTGTGTGTTTATCATTAACATTGTTCCTGCACTCACTGCCTCAGACTCCTCGTTCTGCAATTGGGTCCCACTCATTGTGACAGAATGATCTGACCAAGGAAAACTGAAACCAAGGTTATGCTGAAGTCAGTGTAATTATACAGCGTATTTATACATACACTGAAGAAGAAACCAAGTCAAACCAAGTGTACTACCAAACAAGAAGCAGAACAGAATACACAAGGGGAAAAACTACTAAATGAAAATATGAAAGACAGAACTCAAAATGACAAGACTAAAGAACCCAAACCAAAACCCACAGTTCAGGACATATGATCAGTCAATGAACCGCACTGATATGGCTGAATGTTTTATCAAGACTACTCGTTGTGCAGTCTGTGTTTGGAGAAGAAATATTATAGGCCTGGTAGCTTCCACTGAATCACACTCCTGGACAGGTGCATGCTGGAAACATTGTTCATTCTCAACCAGAACATTGTTCAGTGTTACGAGACAGTGTTGCCCAACTCAGTTTTGGAAGTCTGAAAACAGCCTTATACAGTCCTAACTTCACGATGAGTATGAATGCCATTTTTAAAGGTGTTCATGCTGAACACTGACCACAGATTTGCCTTGGAGTAGCTTCTCTAATCCAGTCATCAGCTATCATCAAGTATAGCAATGTTTGCACCTTAACCCAAGTAAAATCTATCATATCATGGAGCAGATCCATTTTCAACAGTGTTAAGAGGCACCAGTTATGTCATCTTTCTAACATACATGTTAAATCAGAAAACTGTACATTGATCAGTTTAGGAATCATGGAAACATTATTCTGTCTTTATTTGGAAAACTTCTACCTGGGATGAACAGACCACTATGCTGTATAATATTTAGTTATGTATTTAGATGTTTTGGTGATAAACAGGTTTTGTCAGACAAAGTTTCTGAATTAAGCGCTCATCCCATTATTTATAAACAAGCAAATGTGTATGTGTGTCTGGAGAGACCGTAGTCATGTTGTTTTCTTATCGTCCTATTCATATCAAATGCTAAAACATGTCAGGAATCCCTGATGCAGTCTTAATCCACTCTGGCACATCTCATAATGGTTTTAATATGTTTATGTTGTTCCACAGGAGACCACCTCCTTAACTGTGTTACAGACGGACCATCCATTAATGCGTAGAGCTGCTTGTGATTATTTATGCACACTTAAGCCAGAGTGCGTCGCTGTGTAATTCACTGTAAGCAGGCTTCATTGGAATTGCAAATCAATGCCCCAGCATTCTTTACCTCAGCTCCGTTTGGAGCTATCCCCCCACTTCTGAAACCACCCATGTCCCTGCTTTTTTTCTTTCCCCTCCAGTCACAAATCCCCCCCTCTGTCTCTATCTCTTCTCAGCTTGTATTGGGTAGTTTGTCTTCCAGCTCCTGCCTTGCCAGAAAAGCTGGCCAGTAGTTGTTGTAGGGCACAGAGCCAAGGCCAGTCTGGACAAGATGAAGAGGGAAGACAAGAGGAAAGGAAGGAAGGTCTGGTAGGAAGTGAAGAGAGCACAACCTAAAAGTTGATTTTGCCCTTTTGTTTTTTACAACAAGTCACACTGCTCAGATATTTTGCAGATGATTCTTGTTGAGAGTTACTGCGAGTGACGTTGGGAGGGGGGTGGAGGGCTCTCTAAGTGCTTTGCTGGCATGCAGTCCCTTGTGGTTATGAATTGATGCAGCATGGTTTACAGTTAAAATGTCTGGACTGCTCTGTCTTTGATCTCTTTGATCATCATGTGTAATTGAAAAGACGTCTGGCTTCGATTTCAATGAGAGCACAGATGGAGCTGAAAGAGCAAAAAGTCCAAATAAATGGAAGAGGAGGGTGATCTGTGGGCACAAAGACAGAGATGGATGAGTAAACAACAACAGAGAGGGAAGACTTGTCTCAAAACAGGGTGGGGCTTCAATGAAGACATCAGGGGAAATTGTCTCTTCTCTTGCTCCATCACTTCTTCAACTCTGCCACTTTCCTTCCTTCATCTTCTTAACATCCTTTAGGCTTCTTCGCACCGATTTCCTCACCACCTGCTGCCTCAGCCGAATCAGTCACACCAGCTTTCTCCTCTATTCCTCTTTTCTTTTACTTGCACAGAAATCCCCCCCCCCCCTTCTCAATCACTTTCTTTTCCTGTTACCCTCTTCTTTCACACCATATTCTCTGATCATACTTTTTCCTCCCTGTTGTTTGTTCAACAGAGAATGCCACATCTCTCTGTCTGCCTCAGAACGAGCTGCTATCTCTCTCTATATCCCTCTTTAACCTCTATTTACTCGTTCAATCCACCCTGCCCTGAGGACACATCTTCAACAATCCCCCCCCTTGTTAACACTCTCTAGCTTCTTCACTCTAAAACTACTGTCACATCCTCCTCCCTCCCTTCCACACTTTTTGGATTTCTTTCTGCAATTTCCTGCCATTTCCTCCCATCCGTTCTCCTCCTCCCATCATCGAGCTCAGCTCCACCGTATCCTCAACCCTCCTTCACATTCATTTTTGGTCCCATTTCTACCTCGTCTCATCTCCAGTCCTTCCTCTCTGCTCTTACTCACTTTTTTTTTATTACTGAGTCAGGCCTCAGGTCCCTCAGCCAAATGAGATTTGTAGGCCGAGGCCCATGTGCTCCTCTCCTTCCTCAGACTGGAGTCAGTTACGTTGGCTGCATGCAGGTATAAACCATTTATGCCTGCAAGTACATCTAACAGAGCCCATGACGAAGAAGGTGGAGGAAGACTTGCTTCCTCTCATATTATTTTACTGATATCAATTGTTTTCCTTTATACATGCATAAAATAATAATAAAAAAAATAAATAAAAGCATAAAACTACAAAAAAGAAATATTGAAAGCAAATTGATAAACCACTGAAGGAGAATTTTTGCATTCAATAATCTTATGACTACTTCAGTTTCCTGTAGTTATAGAGACAAATACATAAAAGTGCTTTCAATAGCTTTTGGAAAAAAATTCTGCTGTTAACTCAGTTTTAGTGCATACATGTTTTGTAAGTCTGACATTTCTTAAACATTCAGTTTTTCTGACGTTTTCATCGGTAGTTTTTGCTCACTTGTGCATTTGTGTGATTGTGTGTATCAGCTGTCAAGCTGAGCTAAGACACAGAAATCTTGCGTCTTGTTGAAAAGAGTACCTGTAAGAGCAGCCATTAGCAGGGGTTAAAGTGGGCTTTGGGTGTAGCCATGCTGAAGTCATGCTCACAGTTACAGGTGAGCTGCACAGTTTGGAAAACAAAAAGTCACTGCTCAGGGGACTCTTACAGGCATTTCTGTGGATTAACTTTGGATTCTGAAGTACAATCTAAAAAATAACTGCTTCTGATTTGCTATCATGCTAAAAGAACAGTGGATGATGACCACCTTCTAGTACCAGGTTGCACCTACTTTTTAATTCTTGGTGTCATAAAATCAACAACATGTTGGAAACATTGCTTTAGAGATTTTGCATATTGGCATGATAGCATCACACAGTTGCTGCCGATTTGTCGTTTGTTCAAGAAAGCAGTTGGAAATGTTTTGAGCTTTGTGACATTGTGCATTATCCTTCTGGAAGTAGCCATCAGAAGATGCTACACTGTGGTCGTAAAGGAATGGACATGTTCAGCATCAATACTCAGGTAGGCTGTGGTGGTTAAACAGTGCCACGTTGGAACTATAGGGTCCGAAGCAGGCCAAGAAATTATCACACCATTACTCCACCAGCAGTGTTGATCCAAGGCAGGTTGGATCCATGTTTCATGTTTTCACCATCCTAGCATCTGAATGTGGTGTTGTGTCCCGTCGTGTTTGTTAAGTTTGCTGTTGTCTAGTTTGTTTCCGGTCTTAGTTTGTGTGTTTTTATTTTGAAGTTCTAACTCTCCTCTCAGGCGGCTTGTCCTTCCTGCCTTCGTGTCTGTCCCGCACTGACTGGTTTCACCTGGGATCCATTTCCTCCTGTCTTTATATAGTATGTGTATTTTCCTTAACCAGTGGCGAGATTGTTAATTCATATTCCATGTGTCGTCCTTTCTTGATCAACAATATTTTTCCATCTTCTGTTGTCCAGTTTTGGTGAGTCTGTGTGAAATGTAGCCTCAGTTTCCCGTCCTTAGCTGACAGGAGTGGGACTCGGTGTGGTTTTCTGGTGCTGTAGTCCATCTGGTGAATGTATTGAACATTGTAAATGGTAAATGGACTGTACTTATATAGAGCGTTTCTTGTCATATATTGACCACTCAAATGGCTTTTACACTACATGTCACATTGACCCATTCACGCACATTCTGCAACATACTTCTATTAAATACTAAGTGCTTTTCAAACAACACAAACACAAACATTTATACTCCGATAGGCACATTAAGAGGCAATTGGGGGGGTTCAGTCTCTTGCCCAAGGACCCTACAGCATGTAGTCAGGGGAAGCCTGGAAACGAAACACAAACTTTCCAGTTGGTAGACTGCTGCACTTTTTTTGTCCTAAGCTTCAGCCATCGTTGTGTGTTCAGAGACGGTATTCTTCACACCTTGGTTGGAACCAGTGCATATTTGACTCCCTGTTGCCTTTCTATCATCTCCAACCATTCTGCCCATTCTTCTCTGACCTCTAACATCAGCAAGACATTGTGGACAACTGCTGCTCACTGGATATTTTCTCTTCTTTAGATGTGTGGCATGTACCTCTGTTAATACTCTTAACCAAACACACATTCATTCGCATTCCATGTGTGTTTCAGTCACAAGTCAGGAGTTATTGGCTTTACCCACACACATAAAGATTTTTGGTTGTAAACATTGTTATGAGTTGTTATCTTATGAGTAGTGCTGGTCATCAATTACAATTTTTAATCGTGATTAATCGCATTGTTATGCACAAAATGTCCTTTTTCTTTAAAAGAAAGTCTGTAAATCCTCTTTTTGCTAAATTGTTATGTTTTTCTTTATTTTAAAACCTAAAAATAGAAATAAAAATGTGGTTCTTCAAACATGACAACAAAAGTCATAGAGTAGATATTTATAAAAAATGATAAGTTGTCTTTTTTCCAAAGGTCTTGTAACATTTCTGACTCTAAAAGATTTTTATTTAGCTGGCTGAGGGAAAATGGCTCTTTGGATTGGAAAGATTGCAGACTAAATACAAACAGATTTAGCTGCAGTTTTCTCTTTAAACAGCAATAATTAAAATATCACTTAATATATCTTAAGGTGTCCCTGAGCCGCCACCTTACCGTGGTGGAGAAGTTTGCATGTCCTGACGATCCTGGTGGCTATGTGGTCGGGGGCTTTATGCCTGTGGTAGGGTCACCCATGGCAAACAGGTGTCTAGGGGAGGGACCAGACAAAGTGTGGTTCAAAACACCGCCTTGATGACGACAAACAATGGACCCAGGTTTTCCTTGCCTGGACGTGGGTCACCAGGGCCCCCTCTGGAGCCAGGCCTGGAGGTGGTGCCCATGGGGCTCGGTCGGGCTCAGCCTGGAAGGGTGACATGCCCCCCCCTTCCGTGGGCTCACCACCTGCAGAAGGGGCCATAGGGTCAGGTGCTGTGTGAGCTGGGTAGCGGCCAAAGGCGGGGACCCTGGCGGTCTGATCCTCAGCTGCAGAAGCTAGGTCTGTGGGACGTGGAATGTCACCTCTCTGACGGGGAAGGAGCCTGAGCTGGTGCACAAGGTTGAGCGGTTCCAGCTAGATATAGCTGGACTCACCTCAACACACGGCTTTGGAACCACTGTCCTTGAGAGGGGCTGAATCCTCTTACATTATGGAGTTGCTCCCGGTGAGAGGTGCTGAGCAGGTGTGGGCATGCTCATTGCTGTTGAGGAGGAAAGGCCCCCCTGATCTAAATCCGAGTGGTGTTATGGTATTGGACTTCTGTGCTCATCATGGATTGTCCATAACAAACACCTTGTTCAGGCATAAAAGTGTCCACATGCACACTTGGCACCAGGATACTCTAGGTTGCAGTTCGATAGTCTTATTGTCTTATCCACCATGTCCTGGGTGAGGCAGGGAACATTGAGTCCGAGTGGGCTGTGTTGCGTGCCTCTATTGACGAGGTGGCCAGCTGCAGCTGTAGCTGCAAGGTCTTTGGTGCCTGTTGTAGTAGTAATCCCCAAACTCATTGGTGGACTCTAGCAGTAAGGGATGCTGTCAAGCTGAAGATGGAGTCTTTTTTTTTTGGCCTCTGGAGTCCTACAGGCCAAAAAGGCCTGATAGGACTCCAAAGGCAGTTGATGGATATCGGCAGGCTAAGCGGAATGCAGCTTCGGCTGTCACTAAGGCAAAAACTTGGGCATGGGAGGAGTTTGGAGGGGCCTTTGAGAATGACTTTCAGACGGCTTTGAGAAGATTCTGGTCCCCCACCCGGCGGGTCAGGAGGGGAAAGCAGTGCTCCATCAACACTGTGTACAGGGAGATGGGGGGCTGCTGACCTAGACTCGGGATGTTGTGAGGTGGTGGAGGGAATACATAGAAGACCTTCTCAATCCCACCAACACATCTTCCGATGAGGAAGAGGAGTCTGGGGACCCTGGTGTTGGCTCTCCCATCTCTGGGGCTGAGGTACTGTAGCTGAGGTGATTAAAAAGCTCCTCAGTGGCAGGGCCCCAGGGGCGGATGAGGTCTGCCCAACATTCTCAGCTTGACTGTTTAGCTTAATCTCTTGAGCCTGCATCCTCCACTACCGGGAGTTAAGGGGTTAACATTCGGTTTTATAGTGTATCGTCAGGTCTGTAAATGTACTGTAACTATAAACATGTATGGTATCCACAGAAAGTTCCCCTTCCTTGGACAGGAAGGGGAAAATTCAGGACAAAAATAGCCCAATAATCTTTATGTGTGTACCCAGCTTAACCTATTTCACCCTTAGGGTCACCTTCGGATATTTGCCTCTAGGAAATGATTTAAAGAAAATATTTTACAAAGTTTTTGTCAGGCACTTTGCTTATTTGTTGACTACTTAAATAAACTCTTGATAATGAAACCTTGACTTGTCATCTAGCGCCACCATCAGGCCAAACTTTTAAATTAGATGTAATTTATCTTGAAAAGTTTTCATCCAAATTTTCTCAAATTTACAGCAAACCCTGATGGCTACAAAAGTATGAACCCTACTGGTTTTGGTAATATTATTACCTTCTCCTGCAAAGCCACCATTAGGGTAAACTTGATGTTTTCAACATGGCTAACTGCATATTTGGTGGGGCCTGGAACTATTTTGGTGATATTAGAAGAGCAAAATCTACCCTACTGCTGAAGTAGGGAAAGGGACTATATTATTTGAATTTTTTGATCATGTCTGCTGGTGGTTGTGTGACAACAGGAGGGTCAACAATCTCATTTTCACCAGGTGAGATAGTCTCAAAATCAGGGTGCTCCTCAACAAAATTATTTATCTCAGACCCATTCTCCTCTTTGTCAATTTCACTGTCAAAGAGCTTTCCCCTGGGAAACAGCTTACTGTCAATGATGTTTTCATTACTGACAGTAAACCTTTTCACAGAGGACATTTTCAAAAGAGAGAGAGAGAAAGAGAGAGAGAGCAGACTACAAATACAACAAGGAATGACATAGAGGGCTGTCGCCATGCCAGCCTTTATATGTTTGCTCCTCCCTTATTTTGCATGAACTACCAATGTCCTTGCAGGAATACCCCGTCCTCCATAGCGCGGGAAATATCATTTCTACTTCAGCAGGTCTGATTAGTAGGTCACGCATACACACACCGACACACAGACATAATTTCTCAGACGATATTGTTTCTTCTCCCCCATGTATCAGCCCCATATCAGCTTGAAAGTATCAACTCTGCACTTGCAGGTGTGTGTATACTAGGTCACACATGGATCACACACACACACACACACACACAAGTTTTACAAAGCTAAAACAGCTTGGGGTCTAAATGACCCCAGATGAACATCAATGCATGCAATATGCATTTAGCACACTGAAAAAATATCATCATGATAATTTTATGCTTAATCAAGTAAAACTCATGAAATATGAAGCAATAACCAAAAGTAAAGTATTATTTTTATGAATCATAATAACTGAAAGGGTTAAAATTAACCCAAAGAATAATTGGAGGGTTAAGACTGTATCATAAAAAAATGGTTAGCTCTTTTATATTAAATGTAAATGAGCATGCATAGTTTAAAAATCCATTGATGCTCAAGAAAAGGATAAAAAAAAAAACTGCAAAGGATTTTCTTCCTGTGGAAAATTATAACAAGCATAAAAATCAGATTTGAAGCATGAAACTGTAAGCTGTGTATGATGAGTTACAGAAATCTACACTTTAAAATAAACAGTGTGTATTTGATCTATTGTGCTTTTCCTTGTTTATTAGAAAAGTGACACACTGCACAATAGTAACAGATATTTTGTCTGATTAAAACTGATTAAAATGTATAATTTGTCTAAAAAGAGTGAGGCCTTTCAACTGCAGCTTTCATTCATTCATAACAGCTCTGATGGAGCTTCTCTATAGCTGAAGTCATTTCACTAATAACAGACCCTGTAGTCCAGAATACAAACCACCACCGCATGCAGCTCTGTGTTATTATCATAAGCTGATTATACTGTTACTGTATTTGGACATCAAAGGATGGGCTGCCTTTCTCCAACCAACTGTATATCAGTCTCAGTGGTACTTCTTGTAGCTAAAGTTGTTTGTGTTATCTCAACTACTGTAAGCAGCATTAAACTGTGTCATTAGTACCCAGCATGCAGTGCACGTGAGCTGCTGTTTGTTCATATGAAGCTGACAGCAAACAGAATCTCCATAAAGGAGCAGATTCTGCACAAAACAAACATTTGTTAACGTGAAAGTTATGATGTTCTTGTGCAGTTTCAGCCTCAGTGAGCTGATTCTGATTGGTTTATTACTGTGTGTGTGGATGGATTGTTGTTTTCCGAGTGAGTCCAAAACTTCTCCTTTGCTCTGAAACCAGTGCTGCCAGTCGAACGGCAGCTTTGGGTTGAGAGGAAAATAATACTTAACTCCTGCCTGGAGAGCCAGCAGGATCCTGGTCCGAGTTACTCAAAAACTAACTGCGCCTGACAGGTCATGGTGGAAAGGTGTTCCATGTTGGAAAATGGAGCTTGACCTATTTAGGTCAGAGAGAATTGTGGGACAAGAAAGGTTTTTCTCTGCTAGCTATTTATTCTTATATGTGGGAGACAGCCGGGCCTGCTGTGTGCACATGTCTGGCTAACAGTGAGCGGCACATCAACAGCTATTTTTAGAGGGATTTCACCAGACCGACATCCGAGCACTGATGTGTGGAGATGAACTATGTATTATCAGCTGTGTTCTGTTCACTCCTTCAAGCTAAAACTATTCTTGTTCTAAATACTTTGATGAAAAAAAGGTTATTTGAATATGATGTTCAGCTTATCTGTGATCCTGAGCTAAGAAGTGTTGACAGAAGATTGTTCAAATAATAATAATAAACTTTCCCCTGGTATTTAGGCATTAATACTATTTAAAAAAAAACATAGCACCATAGCTGCTAAATTATCTCAAAACTGAGACTTTTTATTTTATTCATTTAGGACTAGAATTTTTCAGTTTCCTCGACACTGTAAGTATCACTAATCATCTGCTGTTTCTTACTTGAATAAAATTTAAACCTTATAACTATGTCAAGTGCAGTTTATAAGGTCTGCTTAACTTCTTGCCAAACTTCATATGCATTAAATGTCTTTGACTTTTTAAACAAAATCTTAATATGATGCTATGCAGCTATAAAATATTTCACACCAGTCTAAAGAGCAGCAGTCTCAGTAATGTCAGGATGAAGTCACAAAACCTGTTCCATGATGCCAGCTGTTATGCACAGACTCTTCGGAATCAAAGGGCAGATTAACCACTCTTTATTAATCACACTGAACACAAGGTAATTGTTTTACTGCTACCGGTACTGCAGGAGTCGGCTAGAGGAACGGAAACCAGGGAACCAGGAATGGGGAAGAGGGTGAGTCCATAATGTGCTTAGGTTAAGGTCCGACAGGGTGCTGGAGTATATAAGGGCTGGTGAGCCAACGGGAGACAGGTGTGACTGGTTAGGGATCCGGGGAGTGACTGGCTAAAGGGCAGGACTGGAGTGAATGTGGCAGGGTGAGATGATAAGGAACAGGTGTGGATGATCAGGGAAATGGATGTGGAGGCGTTGCAGCCTGGCTGGACCAGGTGAGGGCGTGACACCAGCCTGTAACCATGCATTTGTTAAACTTAAACATTTAGTTATTGTTCCTAACCTTAACCAAATGAAAACAAAAAGGAAAAAAGTAGGAAGTAAGAAGACTTGCTTCCTCATGAGTGTTTTTAAACATGGAGTTTTACTATTTTATTTTTGAGAAAGTTCTATGTTACAATTTGAAAAGGGAAATTCAGATGTTGGTGTGGCATGATTTTGTGCCCAGAAATTTGTATTGTTGTATTTTGGCTTTATGAGAAATTGAAATGCAGATCTCTAGCATTCAGACATGCCACCCACCAATCTACTCCCAACTTGAGTGATATTATACACATTCTTAGTAATGCATATAATTACTTCCCCAGGTTGACATCAGGCTCAAATTTCTGAGATGCCAAATCACAGCAAGTAGACACATTCTTAATTCCCAGTGCAATATTTCTGGAATTATGGAAATATAATTGGATAAATGGATAAAACATACCTAATCTCTTCGGAAGAAAGACTTGATTAATTTCAAATCCGCATCTTGGTTTGCACCAGTTCAGGTAAAATTAAGCAAAAGGCATACAATACCAAATTATATTGGCTTAGTTTTTGTTACAGGCTAAGTTTTACATTTTTAGATCCAACTGACCTGTTCAGTTTCTGTGGTCCTGTGGTTCTTTGTGGTCACCAGTAAGTACTGGTTAACTACCCATTAGTTCCTGATTCGTCGCTAAGGCGTTCCCTAGTAATGAAGCAAATAATTAACCAGTAGTTCCCTGATAAGCCTGTTCTTTGTCTGCACCTGTAGGTACTGGTTAACTACTCATTAGTTCCTGATTCGCCCCTAAAGTATTCTCTAGTAATGAAGCACATTTTTTATCCAGTATTGTAAAGTGTTACTGAAAAGAGAACATTTAATTTATAAACAACAAAGTCAATCTAGTCATTTCAACCAATAATCAGATTTTAGAATTAAATGACAGACTGTCAGAGGTCGAGATCATCCATCAAAAAAACCTAAACAGTAACATTATGTGAGAGAGAAATTTTACACAAAACAACCGAAATGCTTAGCACAATGCAGATGTTTCCATCAGCACTCAACAAACTTCCACATCCCAGCCAAAGCAGCACTGTGGTAGATCACTCAGCTACTAACCTGCACGAGTTTACATAAGTTTGTGTCAGAGAAAGGCAATTAGAACACAACCAAACATACTGGTTCATTTTGTGCAACTTCAGCTCTGTAAAACATCAGGAAACATCTGCAGCAGACAAAAACCGGACATATTAAACATGTAATTGTGAATTACTGCTTTTGGTAAGGACGAGTCGGACTGCATTTTATCCAGCTGCTGTCAATGCCACCAGAGGAAGAGGAGAAGATGGGACACATGCACCTGTGGTTGCTCCAGCTGTTGATATCTTGATAGGTCTCTTCACATTGCTGGTATCATCCAAACTGCTGGAAGTGGTTGATTCTTGCTGTGTGACACCTGACACATGTTCCTTTCTTCATGTTATCATTGGACCGCTTTCATATGTTCATTGTCCAAAGGTATCAGTCTGCTAATATTCACTGAAGCTAGTTAATGACTTCATATCAAATATAACTTAAAGAATGCATTATGTTCTTTAACTTATTGCAGGATTTGGTGATTACATTGAAAAGTGTTTAAATTAAAATTAAAAGGCTTATGGGAGGTTCTGGCTTGTGAATGGGCGGGGACTACCCGTAGCACAAAGTCTAGTTGACTTTCAACTACAGAAGTGAGTTCATTGTGTGTAACAGAGTGAACTATAATAACTATTAAATAACATGTTTTCACCTGTGTTGTTGAGGCCTTTTGAGATACGGCGGCTACCATTGTTACAATATGTGTTTTAGAAAGGGAGGTGCTAGAATGCGCTTTATGTTAGAATGCAATACATGATTTCAATGCTGGATGGCAGTAATTCTTACACAAGGTCTCTTTAAGACACAAACTTTCAGAATTTACTTACAAGTCTGACGAACTGGAGATTAGAGCAGAGATTAGATTCAAGGACGTTGTATGGTTTCATTTTATTTTTCCATCACTTACTCTCCTCGTATTTGTTTTTGTTGTTCTGAATCTTGTTTGAAATATATCAGCAGTTTGGGGGATTTATCTCATAGACCAATCATTAATAACTTGACAGTTATCATATTACAGTACAGATACAGTATGTAGGAGCAGTAAACATTCCTCCTGGCAGGTCTGTATCACATTGTTTGTCTCTGTCTCTTTGCGTCACCACTTTCTCTGAATAAGCTTTTCCCCACTGGCTGCGTTTCCCACCTCTCTTTTACCCAGCAGGAGGCTGATGCGCTGAGGCAGACGCAGCAGGATGCCAGCTTTGGCGGTTGCCAGTATAAGTCTTGGCACAGCGGGCCGGCCCCTTGCCACCTCATGCCACAAGAGCAGATTAGAGCCACTTCACCTCATCCTGCTGGTATGCCAGCTTTTCTTCACCTCAGCACTTGCCTGCGGGTGAAGAGGTGTCGGTCCAGCTGTGTCTAGCCTCCTAAAACACTTGGCTCTGTGTCTGTGTGTTTGATAGAAAAAGAAAAGGAGAGATTGGTGAACAAGCTTCTCTGTTTGACTGATGATAAATAATATGAGTTAAATTTTACAGTGATATCGGTGGATTTATTTGATAAATATACCATGTTGTACAGTGTACTTTCACTGATGTCTCTAAATGAATAGTGGTAAATGTTGTTAAAAACGCTCCTTACAGGGATCACATATTTCTGGGATCTGGTCAGGATTACTTCCTTATGCCCCCTTACACCTTGATGGAGGTATTATGGAAGCCTCAGGGCAGACCAAGGATTCACTTGAGAGGTCACATCTTGTGGCTGGCTTAGAAAGCTTCAGTGTTCCCCCAGAAAAGATACAGGATGTGGCAGGAAAGAAGGAGAATCTCTCCTCAGAAAGATCTGAAGGAAAGAAAGAAAGAAAGAAAGAAAGAAAGAAAGAAAGAAAGAAAGAAAGAAAGAAAGAAAGAAAGAAAGAAAG
>JBAFTA010000010.1:26884147-26898797 GCA_036919975.1 Melanotaenia parkinsoni | reverse complement strand
CTGGATCCAGATGACCTGAGGGTTCTGGTAGGTTCATACTGGGTCAAGAGGTCTCTGATGTATGTTGGTCCTAAACCTTTCAGAGCTTTCTAGACCAGCAGCCGAACTTTAAAGTCTATCCTCTGACGGACCGGCAGCCAGTGTAAAGAATGTGTGTATTTTGGCCCTAAACCATCCAGTGGTTTGTAAACTAACAGCCGGGTCAAGTCAAACTAACGGGGTCAAGTCCACTTTCTGTTGCCAGAATCCGAACGGCACAGCACAGAAAATGAATTTTGGGAAAACTGATTTTCATCCGGCTGCCAGGTTCAGGTTTTCATCTTGACGTTCAAACAACAAAAGTTCCCCTGATTCTCAAAACTAGGGCATCCTGTTTTGTTCAGAAGTGCAGTAATAAATATGGTTATGAAATAAGTATTTTCCACAATAAATATTTGTATGAGTTCAGCTTGGAGTTATATCTGTCCTTGAAATCAGCTCATATCTCAATGAAATGATCTCGGGATCCCTGGAGGGGGTTGGGACCCCCAGTTTGGGAACAGCTGTCTTAGTGAAGTTATCTTCTCTGAACCTGTGTTGTTTTTTTAAAGGGTTAAAGGGGAACTGGATGCAAGTTGAAGCCAGAGAAATGATTGCATCCAGCACTGCCGGCATAATTCTGCTGAGTGTTGGCTGCAAAATGCTGCGTGTGTCTCCAGTATCCTGTTAAAATGTTCCGGAGGCCAAGAATCCCAGGACAGACAGGAGCTGGATGTGCACAGGGATGGCTCCAACATTGGTTGAATAAACTCAACAGGATTTTGGGGGAAGTGTTACCTCCTGAGAAGCCACTTTGTGCTATCACTAAACACATCAATGCGTTCTTTGACAAGGCGCTTCCTGCAGAGCGCCGGGTTCTGCAAATGCTCCAGCTGTCTCTGTCCCACCACCACCCCTAGAAGTTTATTTCAAGTTTATTTTCATTTCTATAATTACTCAATAGTGTTTTTTTCATTTAATTATTTCATATTCAAATATGTTATTATTCAGGTTTTTCTATTTTGCAGCAGATCACAGCAGAAGTAAATCTAGGGTTCACTTTTCACTAAAACATGGCCATTTTAAAAAGCATCTTGGGATTCATCGAGTATAATCTATGTCACTCAGTCCTAATTTAAATGAAATACTCCATCAGTGAATGAGAATTTTTTTCTAGGAGGCGTGAGGTTTGACATTACTGAACACTGGAACTTCTAGATTCCCTCTTCTACCATTTATCAACAGTACAAGTTGATAAATCCCACACTTTGCGTGGAACTGTTCATACGCACATAATACGCATACTTCTGTGCGTAAGCGCGGACGATAAATGAGGCCCCTGAATTTTGACTGGGTCATGTCGACATCCTGGTCCTGGTGTAGATCTGCTGCTGTGTTTGGGATCTTTGTCCTTATTCATGAGACAGCTCAGCCAAGCTTTCGCTGTCGGACAGATGGACTCACATGGACGTTGACTCTAGAATACTTTGTTATCCAGAGGAGTTGATGACTCAACCCAGATCATCATCCGTCCACCACCGTGCTGACAGGTCTGAGGCATTTGTGCTGATACGCTGCGTTTGGTTTTTGTTCATTCTGACCAAACGTCTGCAATTTAGTCTGATTTGTCCAAAGGACATTGAGCCTCATTCACCAAGCGTTTGTTGCAAATCTGTTAAGTTCTATTTACAAACTTTTAGGAACATTTAATGACAATCTTCATGTGTTGGATTTGTTCTTAGCTAAGAACAAATTCTACAAACACTTAGAAAAGTGCTCTCACCAACATTTGAGTGCCACCATGTTTGAACAACGTCTGTCTTTTTTCTTTTAAACAAAACAAAGTGCATTGTGGGTTTAATGCAAAGCATGGTGAGGCGATTGGCTTCTGGACAGGAGAAATGTGTCGCGGTCAGACGTGGAAGAACTCTGTAAAAGTTCTGATATAAATCTGAGCCAGGACCACTAGGATCTAAAGCAGCTCCATGTTTAGCTGTTAGTCGTCCTGCATTAAGCCATAGATGAACGTAGCTTTCTTCTTCGTTGTCTCATCTCCTTCAGTAATTCGTGGTGCAGCCTCTGGCGGAGTGTGGAACACATTATTTAAAAGGTCTGATTCATTCGAGTCGTGCAGTGTGAGTGCAATCTCAGTTCGGAAGAATGTTGTAACCCCAAACTGAACTGAGCCCCAACCAGACCGAGTCTAGCACACTATCCTGATGCGAAGGCACCCTTAGACTCTTGTAAAAATAAAACCCAGCCAGTTTCAGCTGTTTGGGTGTAGAGGTGTTCAGACTGATGGTGATCAGTTATCAGTGCATCAATAAGCAGCAGCTACTGTAAAACGGCTGCTAGTGATCATCTTATTTCTTTGAAAGCGTTTAGGATGGACTCAGTTTAGTACACCGTTTCTGTATTTTGGTTCAGTTTCTGTTCATGAACTAATTCCACAGTATTATATGTGTTGTTCATCTGAGCTTGCATTTAGATTATTTTATGACCTGGTAATGATCATATATATTAAAAACAATAAATAAATGATCTTCTGACACATAAAAGGCTCAAACTTGAAGAGGGTAAACTTTCTTTCCTGCTACTAGCATCACCACCAGAACACTGGAGCCACTAATGTAAGTGTTGGTGGCTGAGTTACAGTGTAGATAAAAAAGGCTCTGTTAGAATAAAACATTGTTGGTTCTGCTGCGTCTTATTACTGTGTTAAATCACAGGAATACTCTTTTGATTAAGTTAACCTGGCCTGTTTCTTGGTGGCTGGAAGTGAGAGATAACCTGTTAATGTAGAGGCAGAGGACCATCACCACCTCATGTTAAAGTTCTGTCTTCGCTTAAAGTCATAAATTAATTTTCCCCTTAAGGATTAAATGAAAATTGACTGGAGACATAAGAGTGTTTCATTTAACTACAGCGTACTGGTCAAAGCAGCTGACACAGATGGTTCGACGGTGCAGGTGGGCCGTGAACCATAATGCCTCTCCCCCTAGGCAGAGCCCCCCCACCCCTGTGTTTCTCTGTAGATGCCTTATTATTGAACAACTCGCAGACTCCATCACTTGTGCCATGTCAGCAGGAGACTCCTCCCCCCCCCCCCCACTCAGCTGAGACTTCAAGTACAGCTGCTCAGCCTACTCTGGGGTATGTACAGGTTATGGAGCTGCCTACGCA
This sequence comes from Melanotaenia parkinsoni, assembly GCA_036919975.1. Taxonomy (NCBI): domain Eukaryota; kingdom Metazoa; phylum Chordata; class Actinopteri; order Atheriniformes; family Melanotaeniidae; genus Melanotaenia; species Melanotaenia parkinsoni. The sequence continues at coordinate 26,895,596 of JBAFTA010000010.1, read as the reverse complement.
CACAGCAGGTCCTCCAACAGGCCCCCCCAGTCCCCCATACCAGTTTATGCAACAGCATTTATCCTGTAAGGGCATGGGATTGTTTTATCATTTCTTTGGATGCTTTCAGAGTGCAGGTAGCAGTGTTTTGATAGCTGGATGAAGAGCATCCTGTCCTTAGTTGGGATGGCTGCAGCCGGTGGAACAGTGGTAACTGCAGATCCTGTGGGAGAATGCATCGGCGTCTTTTACACAGGATGCTCTGTGCAGTACGCTGTACTTTTTATGAGTGACAGTTGTGTGAGGAGGACGTGTCTGAAGGCACCATACGATCACCCATGTTCTTTCAAAATGACACCCGAGATGCCTGTGAAGATGACATTTTCAGTATTCAGTCGTGATATTTGATTTGTTTAACTGAAAATTCTTGAAGGCTTCGGAAGCTGCTCTAATTAATTTACTCGTTAATATTTCAGAGAAACTTACATTGTTTGACTTCCTGAAAAGATCATACAGGCTGTTAGTTGCTTAAAAGGTGAGAAATTTCCTTAGCCAGACCTATCAACTTATCAACTCTAAAACAGCTTTAGTCAAAGACCACTGGTTCACTAACAGCCAACACAGCATTTTTTAATATCTTTCACCTCAATACGCATGTAAAACTTCATGCAATGCCTCTGCAGAAGAATCCAGTCCTAAACATGATCTTCTCTCCACATCCTGCCAGGTGTCATGGATTGTTGGTTTGATTCTAAAATAAAGACTTAAAATGAAACAAAAACTGACACGGCCAGTGGCCGCGGTACCAGGAAGCGGCCCAAAAGCAGAACACTCAGTAAGGCAAGGGGGAAAGTGCAAACAATGTTTATTGACAATAAGTATTGTGGTGTGGTCTAGGTCCGGATGGGTCTTCCTATGGGAGGACAGAGGATTATTCTGGATCTTGAGAAGGTGCAGAGTAATGTCTGCTCAGGCAGCGGCTTACTGTGTTGTAGAGGTAGGTCGATGGTGGAGGAGAACCGAGAGATGGTTTCTGGTGGTGGTGATATGAGCTTGGTTGCAGGCAGGGCGAGCAGGCAGGCATTTGGCTTGGCATGAGGGACAGTCCTTATCCAAGGTGCTGTGGTGATCCAAGGAAGCAGAGGTCTAAGGCTGAGGAATAAAGATGACAAGATAAATTCTACTGAGAACAAAGCACAAGCTAAGACTTGGAATGAGACCTGGTTACCACACAGTAAAGTGTGACAATCTGGCGAAGACTGGAGCTCCTGCATGATCCTAAATAGCTGGGAGGTAAGCTGGCTAACAAAGGTGCTGATGCGCTGCAGGTGGGATCAATTGTGGCTCCAGCCTCCACCCTTCATCCCCATGGCAACCTGCTCAACCCTACCTGCAAAACTCAGACACACACAGAACCATGACAAAAGTAGTGCTTAGTGCACACAATGCACTACCTTCCAGTGCACTCACGTAAGTGCATGGCTTGAGACACACTTACTGAGTTTTTCCCAACTGTGGAGTCAACAGACCAGAGCAGCACGGAAGTGTAAAAGAAAAGTTGTTTCAGGAGCAAAAAGGCCAGACGGAAAGACAAGGAAAATGTTCCTGTCGGCGCGGTGTTTAATTAATCTGGCAAAGAGCCACAGTTACATGGTGTTTATAAATTTGGAATTATTATTCTGAATTAAACTATTCTCCTTTGAGGTTACATAGAAATAGTAATTCCTATTTGAGATTTACATGGAAAACATGTTTAATTGCCTTCGTTCAATTCCGCTTAAGATCTGGGGGTTGGGAATGGTTCTGATTGGCGGTGACATATACATCTACCGGAAGAAAATCTCTAGTTCCTGATTATTTTCGTTTCATCTACAACATGGAAGACTGCATAATAAGAATCATTTTCGCTTTGATTTTGAATATAGTTTTGAAGCAGCAGCTTCAAACCAGAACACTACTTCACTTTGGTCAGCTGATGCGGAGAAGGGAGGTAGAGGTACCATCATCGCAACAGGACAAGGGATCGAGCATGCCCAGTACCACTTGAATTGATTTAAAGTAGAATGAACATTTACAAGATCAAGGAATTATTTACTTTGTGTTTAAAATCAGAATAAACCACCCACTTACATCGGATTTAAGTTTAATTTCAAATGGCCATTTTTGTTCGGAATTAGGTGTTTACAAGGACATTTTAAAGAGGATTTATTTTTTAATCTGAATTAAAGGAGAATTAAAACTCTCCTGTAAACGTTGTCAAAGAATCAGCCCAATAAGCCGTCTCCATGACCCACTTTCTCATCTACATGTTGAACAATGAGGGACACTGGAGGCCACAAAATGGTAAATATAAAAGTAAAAAAACATCTCACACATGTCTTATTCTGCCATTCCGCTAGTCAGAAAAAAATTGGCCCCAGGTCAACCGCTGCTATATTACTCTTGTTATTATAACTAAGACATAAAATTTTTACAACTCATAAAAATAAAAGGAAAATGTATTAAAATGATTTACATGATTGCAAAGGATTTTGCTAAATCAGTATGTAATCATGTCTCATATCAATCTCTAAATAAAATCGAATTGTATCGTGGTGGGATTTGTGATATCTGCAAAAACTGAATCATTAACCGTTAAATCAATAACATATTGTGATCCATCACATGATTTTTTTTTTTAAATTTCTTAAGAGATAGGAAAGGAAGTTGGACAAGAACGTGCAGCCTAAGAGATGTTGCACTATTCTATGATATTTAACATGTTCTCAATAACGTTTCAAAATTTCCACCAACACTCATATGATTTCATTTCTGGGATTAATAAAGTTTTTTTTTTTATTTTTATTTTCATATTTTTTATATACATTGGTTATTGGGTGCATTTCGTAGCATCATAGTCACTTATACACTCATACACCCTTTTAATCAGTCTATAGAACTAGAGATTTTTTAGAGCTCTAAATTTTTGAGACCACGGTCTTCAGCTTGAAAAGGATCTGGTCCCACCTCAGGGTCGTGTTTGCAAAATGGATTGGGAGATCGACCGGCGTATTGAGGCAGTGATGTGGGCTTTGCATTTAACACACACACACGCATATACAGTATATATATATATATATATATATATATATATATATACAGTATATATATTGCAAATACTCCCTCTATCTCCCTTAGAGATAAGTTGAGACACTGTCATCCGAAAAGGGCCCAGAGTAGAGCTAATACAGACAATGCAGATGGAAAGGCATCTGGTTAGGACACTGCCTAGTCCACATCTTTTGGCTGTCCAGGGAACACTCCTGGATTCCCTCAGACAAGCTGAAAGACGTGGTCAGGGAGAGGGATGTCTGGGCTTCTTTGGTCAAGCTTCTACCAGCAACCAACCTCAAAATAAAAATATATAATGGATGGATGGATGTTTTAGCCAGCACATGGTGGGGATATGTGGAACACATTAAGCCAAATGCCTCATATTTCAGACAGATGGTACATCTTTTAAATAGAGTCTGTGTTTTCTCAGGTGAAAATTATAACACTCTTACAATGGGTTTCTCGACTACTGGCAGTTTGTTTAATCACACCAGGGATGCAGGCTTCTTTGTGCAGCATCAATATTAGCAGTCATTGTACAGCGTTTGTTTATAAAGCTATACCTTTTCAAACATGTCTATTTAGTTTTCTCCTTTCTACATTTGTTTTTAATGAGCTGTAGAGAGCAATAAAAGTAATGGACAGAGGGAGAAGGCGACTGCCTGAGGAGGTAAAAAAGAAAGCACAGGTGAATAGAGGTGAGGAAATAAACAAATGGGGGATACATTGAGAAAGGCAGATGTCAAGATGCAGACATTGAGATGACAGAAAGGAGGAGGTTTGAGGATGAGAAACACAGACGGGGAGAGAGATACTTATTCAGATTTTTAACATCCTTTCAGTGTACCACTGCCACTCAGCTGGAAACATGGGTGATGTAAAAATCTAGAGGAGAAAATGAAAAACCCAAAATAAAAAAAATGAAAGTGTAGAAGCATAAATTAAACAGCTGACCTTAATGAATAAAAGAGAGGAGAGGAAATTTCAGTTGTGGAGAGAATTTGTGCTGGCAGATATGGAGATAAAAGAGTGGAATATTTGAAGTTTATTTGGACAGAAAATGAAAATTGAATCTTCACTAACATGTAATGAGTTAAAAAAAGATGAAGGGATCAAGAGAGTAACGAATCACAGTCTGAAATGGAGATCTTGCTGGTTGTGAAGATTATGAAGCATCATGGTGGGAAATAAGACATGTTAAGAAAATGTGTAAGGAACAGTGAGTGACCAACAGGAAGACAGACTTGATGATGCTCGTAGACATTTTTGGTTCTTCTTTCGAACCTATTACTGGTCCCAGGCTCTTCTCACATTTCCAGGATATTGTGATATTTCAGGGAAACACTACAAAACTGGAAATGGCACACCTTTTAAAAACAAGCCATCAGTCAGAGATATATCCTGAAATGTTTTCCCTGCATGATGCCATTGATTCCTCTCTGAATTCTCATCTGGACAAAAACAATTGATGGTTAAACATTCAGATAAAAGTTTAGGTAACATCTAAAGAATTTGAAGGGCTGCAGAGTATATGTCAAAAGAGGTTAAAAAGGTTTAAGCCCTATTTTCTTGCTAGCCTCTTTCCCATCAAGTTTTACAGTAGTCATAGCAAAAAAGCTTGAATAAGCCCTCCATGAGTCACTATTGACCATATTTGACAAGAGGATGGAGCTGGGGAGTGATACTTGAAAGCTAATCAGCAGCATCCATTCTGGCAGGAGAACAGGAAAATCCTGTGTTTGTACCTGAAAACAATTTTCTATTTTACAAGATGACACACTGAAAGAATGATGACTAGCTATTTCAGATCAGTCTTAAGATTTGATGTCCATATGTTAACTATTTGATGATGACTGTATTTAATGTACAAATTGTAAACTTTAAATATTTAAAAACTGTAGTAGAAATAGTTCACCTGTGCCTACTCTGTTTTGTTTTTGTTTAATTTATTTTGTGCATAGTTGTGTCATTTCTTGGAGTTTTCTCACATGCGTCATATTCCTATGAAGGAATAACAAAATTCTGAAAAGTTTTCATCACATTTTGCTAAATAAACTAACAAAAATGTGTGGTCAAATACAATTCTAAATGTACAAAAATAAAGACAATTATTCTTTACACTGTACAAGTTATTAAAACAGTCAATTTCTTTGAGTTTTTGTGATACATCCCTTTTTAGGAGCAGAGTATGTCATTTAATTGATTAATTAATTTCACGTACAAAACATGAAATGCAAAGCAACTAAAATACATACATGGGCATATTTTTCTCTCTCCTGTCATTTGGTGGAGCATTTTTAAGTGCTTTACATCTCTTGGATATGTACAATAGAAACAAAGCAGTCATGGAGCCTTGAAATTCTATAAAAAAAAAAAAACAAATTCAAATTCAGATTTTTTTTTCTTTTTCATTAAACTGGGTTGGACTTAGTTTTGCTAAATAAACAGACAAAACAATAAAACAAAACATTGTTAAATGCAGAAAAATATTAAATAGTTTATTAGTTACTTGAACTATTTATCCCTTTTTTTATGAAGCAATGAGAGTGCAGGTAAAAAAGACAAGGGACGGTGCTAAGACTTATCTAACCTACACTAATGTAAACAAAGCTAAAAATAATTGATGTGCTAAAAATATACAAGAAACTACGCTGCTGAGAACAGTGGTGAGAGTATCTAAAACACAATATAAACTGCAGATACTCTAACCATCGCTCTCTTCCGCTCTATCTCTCTAATAATCACCAATGAATACTCCTTCTCTTTATATTGATGTGGGTGACGTTGCAGCCAAGTTTCACTTTGCGGACCATGTGATATGCTAGCAAATGGATACATGGATATAAACACAGTGGCTGTCAAGGTGTGGTGGAGATGAGGACCCAAATGCAGGAGAGGCAGGAGGCAGACGAAATGCAGAAAAAATCCATGAACCGACAAACTCAGGGACCACACAACAGGGAAATACAACAGGAAAACAGGAGAGATGATGTGACAAAGATCTGATTTGCATAGCAACGCTCTTTTGCTATTCAAGTGGTTTTGTTACATCTTTCAGCCAATGAGCAGCAAGATTCAAGTAGAACCACAATGCTGCAGTCTTTTGGATTGCAGGAGATAAAAAAGAGCTAAATCATGTCTGTTACACCACATTTTAGGAATATTTGCTCTGTATCAAGTAAGTGTGGTGGAGTAGGTTTTTCTTACTCCAATCTCCTCGCTCCCCCATTGAAGGCGCAAGGTGTCGCGAATAGGTTGTTGTGGGGCGGAGTAGAGCGCCTTTATATCCGGGCAGGTGTTTGTCCTGTGCTGGACGCTGACAGTTGTGTGGCTAGCGTGCCAAAGTGTCAACATTACCTCCCTGCGATCTTAAGTGCTATAATGTCTTTCTTTCGCCGCTGGGCTGTGGCGGTCCTTGGGTATTTACACCCGCATGTTTTTTTGCAGCATTGCGGTGTGCTGATTGTCGCAGCTGTGCGGAAAGATCGAACTGGTCTCATCAAACTGAGACCTTCAGCATTCACAGTGTGTGAAGCAACATGGCTGCATTGAGGTACCGACTGAATAAAAGTTTCCTAATTTACAGCATTTTGACTACGAATTATGAAGGCTCTTGCTTTGTAGTTAGGGAGTCACACTTTGCTCTCTTATTACACATAGACTAAAGTAGCAATCATAGCATTTTAACAGATCTGAACCTCTGCTTGATTGTAATGTAAAAAGAAAACTGAAATTGTGTCAGGTAAGACTCAAAAAGTTATCTCCTGAAACATCAACATTCAACATTCATGTTGGGTGTCAGTACATTTATTTTTTATCAGTAATTAGAAAGCTCCACTGCCAGTGAGGTAAGGTAATACTCAAAGAACCCCTCATCCTTCATGAACCCAAGTAGGCTACTTACCCAGGGTATCTCAAACTTTGTGTTACGAACCAGGATATGAAAGGGTGTAACAAATTAATGGTGGTCAGATGGTTAAAATAAGTTAATGATTGTTTATTATATTAAAAACAAAGACCGGCTCAAGTGGCAACACAACGGGCGTTGGGGTTCTAAACCAAAATGCAGCCAGATAAACAAAAACACTAGAAAAAGGTGAACTTAAACTGGCGTATTACCTTTGGCTAACAAACATGCAGCGGTTCCAATAAACAAACAAAAAAGACAAAAAGTTATTCTTAAACCCAAAATAAATGTCTACTCTAGCCCAACACATTCTAACTTTACTCTAACACAAAAAGCTTAATCAAAATCGGAAAACAAAAATAACAGCCAAAGAGCAGCCAAACGAGCTGAGAACAATAAATATCAAAACCAAAACCGAGACTAGTACTCCTTAAACTAGAACACAAAATACAGTCAGGTTTAACCCTGCTGGAATTAGGGATGCTCGATCACATGTCAAGCATGTGACATGGAAGTGTTGCGCATTGTCTCTGAGCAGGATTCAGCATGCCAAAAGTCATGTGATAGACCAAACGAGGCCTCCTTACGTCTTCAGCGCGTATCGAGCAGCAATCAGGATCTTCAGAGGGACCGGGCTTGTCAATCTCTCAGAGATTCCAAATGCTGAGGAGATTGCAGGTTTTTGAGAGGAGATTCTGCTAGAGATTGTGCGACATTACATTTTGACAACAAAATTAGGGAAAGCATAGCATCAGCATCAACTTATATTGGATTACATTTAGCTTTTAGAGATTTTTGGGAACAAACGTCCACTAGGGTAACTGCTGAGGGAAGACGGAGCAGACGGTGCCTTCAACATCACAGGTAAGTTTTATTTTGCTTTCTTTATATAGAGGTTTTTTAAATAGCCTTGCAAAAAACAGACTTTAAAGTTAATCATAAACTACAACCAGAAACAAAAGAAAAAACACAGCCTGCAGGCCCTTAGACAGCCGAGCTGGTTTCTGACCACCATCAGCAGAGAATTTAATGATTTTAACGCTGGTTAATTACAATTTTGTTCTTGTGTTTCTTTCAGGTGCAACCTCTTCAAATCTGGAGAGGTAGTGTGCCAGAAAAGAGCAGACTAAAGCCTAACATTATTGAGAAAATACGTTTTTAAATAAAAATCTGACACATCACAAAGTTGTCAAAAATTTTTTCTCATAATACATTTCAAGATTCAAAGTGTTTACTGTCATTTGCAGAGTAAGGAAACAAGTTTCCCTGAACAATGAAAATCTTACTTTGCCGTCCACCCTGAATGCCATAAAACATTATAAAATAAAAAATAAACAATTAAAAAAAAATAAATAGAAGATAAACATAACAAAAAAAAAAAATGAGTAAATAATCTATGTACATACATGTGCAGTGTATTGTGCCACATTCAACAACGATCAGCAATGCAAAAGAAAACAACTCATGAGGTAGACGATAACACGCATTTGCAATATCTATTATAAATAATAAGACACATAAAACAGTAAACAATTATACTACGACTGTATAAAATCACTAACACAATCACTATCCCTGTTGCACAAACACCCTCATGCCTTCACACAGATATTCACTCAGATGGTAGATAACGTATCGTTAATTGAACACGTATTCCAAGTTGAGATAGGGATGACAGATGTGAGGTGTCAACGCTGTCCTTCTGATGCATCAGAAGCCCACAGCCAGCAGATAGAGCTCTTTGATTTGGTCAGATGATTCAGAACAGCAAGCCATTTTCATGCATTTGGGTCAAAGTTGGCTTGCTGATTCATGAGGCCTCGGTTTCACCATCTCTAGCTGGAATCACTCATTTGTCCAAAAGCTACTCAAGTTGCCACAAAATAGACACAGGAAGCGCACCATCACTAGCCACCACAAGTCTGCTGAGCTGAGGGTGAAACCGTCTGTGTCAAACAGCTTCACCCTCCCGAATGATCACAGCAGCAGTCCTTAATTTCCTGGTGGACGGTGGCTGGCGTTATGATTGGTCGAGTGGTGATTCAACCACAGGGGAGGAAACGAAGGTGTGACTGCTCTATCCACCCCGAACAGGGAATCAGGGGCGGCCATTTGCATGAGTGACAAGCCTCAGGTGTCAGCAGTGAACAGCTTTGGCAACACTCTGTCAATTAAACAAGAAAGATGCTTCCTAGGTAGTGGCTTTTTTACATTATACAGTCTTTATACATATATAAAGAACCTATATAAAGACCTTATAAAGTATATGTACACGATTCTTATATAAAACAAGGACTTTTATCTGCTTAGATAATTCTGAGGTTGATTAAGATTTAAAACTAAACAAATCTGACTTAGTTTATTAGGAAAACTTCAATCAACAACTGGCATGAAAGAAATGTGTTGATAAATAAAAGTATTTACATTATAATGATAAATTAAAAAGGCAAAATAAATACATAAATAGAAATAAAAAAAAAAAGTTGTTTTTGACCTGATGGCTGCCTTAGATTGATTCTTTTTTCTGTAATGGTCCATCACTCCATTTATTTTGCATCTCTTTGCTTTCCTCACTCTTTATCACTCTTTGCTTCCCTCCTTTACCTCAGCTCCATTTTATCATTTTCTTCTTTCACGCTGCTTTCATCGTCACCAGCATCCTTTCCCCTTCTCAACCTCACTCTGCTTTGCATTGTAAAAGGATTTATAGACACAGCCAGAGGTAAATGCATAACCTGTGAACACACACACACACACATATACATACACACACACACATAAACATTAATTTTCTTTGCTTTTGGGTGTTTCAGTCACATTATAAATCTTGCAGGAAACCTGAATACATGCATATTGCACACTATTCAATCAGTGATGTCCGACGTACAGTCACACTGTTTTAATGCCACATCTAAGCTATTTAATTTATATAATCTATCCATCCATTTTTATACCACTTAGTCCAGTTCAGGGTCATAGACTGAAGCCTATCCCAGCAATTAACAGGTGAGAGACAGGCGACACCCTGGACCAGTCGCCAGTCCGTCGCAGAATTAATATTACAAACCCCTAAAACATTGCTACCTCCGTGCAATGTTACATATATGTGCATCCAAGACAACTTAACTACACTAATGTTGTGAAATAGGCCTGCATCCTTGACAGGTACGGCACACCATTTAAGTCAGAGAAGGTTGAGCTGCATATCTAATCATGTTACAGAAACTCAGGTCTCGAAAAGACTAAAAAATAGTCCTTAGGCAAGACCCTTAATGCTATTGCCTCTGTAAGTCGCTGTGGATAAAAGTGTCAGCTAAATGACTGTAATGTAATGTAATGTAAAATATCTGTTTCTTTAAAAACTGCTGGCCAACAATACTTCGTGAGATGTTTGCTGCTAAGAGCTCTGCTTTCTGTCAGCGGCTGTTCACTGTAAGCTCCAGGATTAAATGTTTTCTTGTAGCTACAGATTACACTAGAGCTTTACATGTTATATAATAATGTAAAATGCACATGGTAAATCACACAAACAAGTTGATAACGTTTAACTGTGTGAATAGATATAACGAAATTTTTGTGTACATAACAGCACATGAAAACTTTGAGGCAGTTTGTCTCAGACTGGGAAACAAGACTGATGCCTCACTCTTATTTCTACAGCTACTTTCCTGCATAAATATGATCGGTAGTTATACATATGATCCGTAGTTATAAATATAAGCTGTAGTTATCGGACATCTGCTGCCGCTGTACCGCTGCATCGGATGGGCTGTCTGTCTGTATGTATGTTTGTCTGTATGAGTTGCAGGTCAGTCATTGTTGAAGAAAATCTGGAAACTTCCAGATCACAGTACTAAATGAAGCAGTGGTTTGTTAGGTTCCTCCGTGTCCAGAGTCAGTCTGATGGTTCAGGCTGATTTAGGTGATGGTTTAAGACTGACACCAGGACATCCAGTGTCTTTGATGTTTCTCTCCATGTTTTTCACCATCAGCCTCAACTTTTCAACAACGCATCTTGTTGATGTTGTTCTGTTGTTTATTTGTTTTTAGCTCCATTAGCATCTGTGGTCAATAAACTGACTGGCACTACAACCAACCAGCGAGGGGCTTCATGGACTGACCAGTGAGCGCAGGCTAGACAGCGCAGTCTGCATACACTTTGAACATGGAAGAATAGATCATTTTAGCTGAATAAAAGTCAGCCGCATGGCGCCAGAGTGAAAGAGTCAAAATCCCCACCAATATCATAACCAATCAAGTTTCTTGGAGAAAAGTGATCTTAGAGTGCAATGCACGGCTCTGCTGCCGTCGCTGCCGTTTCACGACACGAAGGCAGCGATGAGTTTCACTGTCGCTGTCGTTGGTCGCCTCCCGTGTGTCGAGCCCATTATACGTACAGATGCAGGCATGAAAAAGTTCCTCTTTTTCAGCCGGTAGTGCTGCCGATATAGTGCTCTATAACTGCGGTAG
>JBAFTA010000010.1:26849044-26868566 GCA_036919975.1 Melanotaenia parkinsoni | reverse complement strand
ACAGTCCTCTGAGACAACTTGTTGTGATATAGGGCTATACAAATAAATTTGATTTGATTTGATTTGATTTGATTTTAAAACATTGTAAAAATCTGTGCAGAATGAGCTACACTAAGGTGTGGAAGAAACAAACATTTCCTGGTAGATATTTTCCAGTCTGTCACTGACACATTTGGGATTTGGTTTCTATAAGAGGATTTCACCTCACTTTCAGCTTTAATCAGCTGCTACTGTAACAGAGAAAATAAAGACTGTAGGGTGTTGTGTCTAAGGATACCTCATTTTTATCCTCTCTGGTCAAAGCACAGCAAGTGAGAGAAATGATCAACAAGAGGAGAAAACAGGGTCATGCTGGGTAAAATAGGGTTTGTGTGTTCTTCATTTCCTTTGTTGTTCATGGTCCGCTGGGTTCTTCAGTAGGTGCGTCATTGCATAATTAATCGCTTCATCTGTGATTGTCGTGACTGAATAGGAAGGTGGAAAGAAAATGACTCATGATTACAGCTGCAGAGTCAGAGAAGCTACAGTATGTGATACGGCGCTGCTCTGTTTTACACAACAAAAGACATACAATTGTCTAGACTCCAGAATGAGGCTGCAATTTAAGCCGATTTTCATTTAACTAATAATTACCTATTCAACTTGTGATTGAGTTAAAAACCAGTAATGAAAAATAATTTATTAAACCCCAAAGGGAAATTATAGGTGGGTGGTTATAAAGTATTTTTCACTAATTGTTTTTATGTTATCTTTATTTCATTAATACCATTAAAAATAATTTAAAACCAAATTCGGAGTCAGTATTTTTTAATAAAATATCCTTTTTGAGGAATGAGGTAGCATCTGCTTAGATTACAGCTTTGTCTATACATGATAGACCAGAGGTAATGAGGTACAGTGTCAGTGTAGTGTGGACCACTTACTCACGTCATGATCCCGGTGTTTTTGCTTTAGTTTTATTGCCCTATGTGTTCATTGTTTTGTCTGGTTCCCTGTATTGTGTAGTTCCTTTGCTAGTGTGTTACATTGTTTTATTTTCCTGTTCATTAGCTCACCTGGTTCTATTGTTAACTCACTCTAGCTGCATCTGGTTAGTTGTGTTCCTGTTATATACCCCTTGGTTTCTTTCAGCGTTTGTCACATCATCCATTGTGTTTCTCCGTCACGTCTCCTCTGTTTCTTGCAGCGTTTCCAGGCTGTCCTCCTGATCCTGATCTCCTGTCTCCCTCCCATCTTCCCTAACATTGTCAGCTGGACAGTTTGTTTTGGGCTGAACCAATCAGATGCTTTAAATCCCTTTTTGCTCTGTGCCAGTGGATCCAGCAACCAGAAAAAAATTGTATAATAAAAAAACAAAAAAATGGGGCTCACAAAATCCCAAAAATGATTGACAGTTCAACTGCAGCAGAAGCTTTATCAGCTGGTATGGAGGAGGATGATGGTGGTAGAAGTTGTGGTAAGCTGCACGGCTTTCACATCACAGGTTCTGTTCTGAGTAAAGAGACCCATTAAAACCTGTAAATCTGATCCATTTGAGCCAGTTAACAGAGAACACACTAGCTGTTTACAAAGTTATGATGAAATCATGATAACACATCAATAAAACAGCTGTTTTATTACCATGTTAGTTTGTTTCCTTACAGCTTTTAAATGAGTTGATGTCAGTGTTTCCAGCAAACAGCTGTGCCATGTACTACTAAGAGGAATTAACATACCCGGGATATCGCTCCGTTATCCAGGCATTCATGATCTGGATAAGCGATATGACAAAGCAGTTTATCAACTCGGTAATTCAACCCAGGGTTTTCCAATCTTGATCCATGCACGTTCACATAAAAGGGGTGGAGTTTGCAGCGTCTGACCAATTGCAGACATGGAGAAACCCTGCAGAGCAGCCTAGTTTACCTTGGAGGAGCAAACAATTATGCTCCAGAACATGAAGAATTAAACACATCACCCAAGCCAAACACTGTTGCTGCATCAACAGCCTGAAAGGAATGCTGGCCGGGTGCAGCTCACGGGCTCATGGAGCCTTATTTATAAAACTGTGCATAACAAAGATGACTACAGATGGTGTGCATACGTATGTAGGAAAAAAGGAAATGCAATGCACAAAAACGTCAAAATTTTTAAAAGCGTGTGCATGCACATTCCGTTTACTGTTTCCATTTATAAATCAGAATCAACTCAAAAATTGCTGCATGTGAGGGAACACCTTGTCACATCCATATGGTGTATACGAAAGATCAGATGAAACCCTATAATAAATTTCATTGATATAATTAGGAGGGGAAAAGACAGAAGAAGCAGAATTATTTTAAATGTGAGACAGAGACCATGATGGACCACATTGCAAAACATAAAAAGGTTTTATTTGGTGGGGACAGCGTGGTCATCACCAGGGTCAGAAAGGCAGAGGAGTGGCAGCAGGTGGCAGACGCTATTTCTTTGTTGTAATTTATACAATAAACAAGTACAGAGACAACTGAGATTGACATCTATTAATTTAGTGTTAAATAATATTTCTTTAAAGTTTCTGTGTTCCAGCTGGCTTGGCAGCAGCCGTGTCCTCACAAGGGAAGTCCTGCAAGTGCAGAGGGACACAATCAACATTATTAACGAGGTGGCCAAGGAGCTGTCTATTCCATTTGCACAACAGCATGTCAAATTGATTGTCAATCAGTGTTGCTTCCTAAGTGGACAGTTTGATTACACAGAAGTGTGATTGACTTGGAGTTACATTGTGTTCCCTTTGTTTTTTTTAGCAGTATATATATAGCAATATATATATAACAAAACAATGACTTGGAACTGAAGTGCTTCCAAAGTCATTGTTTTCCAAAATACATGTTTTCATGTGGTGCATGGTATAGAGTTAGCCTTAGGCCAATTTACATCTGCAGTCCCCTGGCAGTGCACAATAAAAACCATACAAGTATTATAGTCTCTCCCTGTCCCCTCCACCCACCCACACAGACATTTACAAAAACACATTTTGTCATAACTACAGAAAAAAAAAAGTTTAAATGTGAATTACGTCAGCGGTTACAGATTTGAATGGTTTTTAAAAACATTTTCAGTAGATATTTATAACAGTTTATGGATCTGCAGCTTTTTATATTATCTGTTAGTGAACAGCTTAAAAAAGGGTGGGGTAGCCTATTTTCCAAAGGTTGTGTGGTAGAAAGGTACAATACAGTTATAAATAGAAGCTATTCTGGTTCTCACAGAACTAGCAGGGCGCTGGCACACAGAATCCAGTAGACATCCAGGGCAAGACCATTTACTAAACTCAAATATATGAATAGCGAGCTATGACAGAAAAATCTGCTTATGAATTTGCATCATGCATGTTCAGGACAGGGACTTTGGCTTCAAGGTTCAAGGTTTCTTTAGTGATACCCGAGGGTAGATTTGTTTTTTGCAGAAACAACGCTTCCTTAACTGAGTTACTTTTTTATGAATTAGCATTATATTTCTGAACCAGTTAAAATCGATTGGACTAATGTGAATAATAGTGGATTTAATAAAAATAGATTTTTATTTGATTAATTGCTTTTGTTATTAATTGGTGCTCTTCAAATTAAATTTATATAAAATGAAAAATAAAAATCCTGATTTTTATGGCCATAAAAATAAATATATTGTGAAAACATCTTATCTTGATTTATATATCAAGACACCAAGCTGATGAAATGTTTGCGAATGCTCTCCGTCACCAAACAGGTGTCTGTGTGTTTGTGAAAGTGAGGCGGAACAGTTGGTCTGAGACCCCAGTGTTTGGTCTACATACATTTGCCTCGAAGCCAAGGAGCCTCGAAGCCAGAAATCTCAGCCTGTAGCCAAGCAATTGCTCTGTCATTTATATTGATCATCAGTCCTGTCTGCACAGCTGATATGTTGACTTCCTACAACAAGATATGAAAAGCATGCATGCTTAAAGAAAAAGGATGAAAGCACAGCTTTTGATCCTGATTGCTCTCTAGTAACGTTAATTCAGTTTGTCAGTTTGACATTCAAGGCAGAAAATACACAGATACAAGAAGACATGTGATTAGATAAACGTAGGATGACAGACAGCTTCATGTGGTGAATACAGCAACACAGGGACCTTTTGTTTAGTCCTTCCATTACTAGCACAGAAGGTCATGAGATAACCAAAGTCTTTTATCTGAGGTACGGACTCATCTGTAACTCAAAAAGGAACGTTGCAAAAAAAAACAAAAAAAAAAAAAAACAAACAAATTCAAGACAAGCTAAACTATTGGGATCTTTTTACATGATTTTCTTTTCTTTTATGTTTCATTCCCATCATTCATGTTATCGAAACCCCACTCCCAATAATCTAAAAATCTGCTTCAGATGAGTGGACACAGACAGTTGGTAAATACAGAGATGTTCAGCTGGTGAATAGAAACAGAATCAAAGGTTTGAGAATGTGTAGAAGTGTTCAACTTCTCTGTAGTTTGTTGTGCTGAATCAGCTTCTTTCAATCTTTCCCAATATACTAGAGTGGCTCAGAACCGACATCACATGGACATAATCAATCAACTCTTCTAATCAGGTTAAATGGAAAACATTTCTCAGGTTAAACACAAGGGTGTGGTTTTGTTGCCTTCTGAGTGTGAGTGCATATTTACAGGAGCCAGAAACAGACAATGACCTGCCACATCTTTCTAATGCTAATTAACACTTAAATTAATTAACATACTTGCAGAAGAACTTGCTCACTGGTCAGGATTGCATTGCATTATAACCCCACCCTTCATCTTTATTAAGGCTTGGAGCTTTTTCAGGTTAGCAAACAACCCTCAGCATTGAATCAGTGGTCCTGGTGTCCATTAACCAGCAAAAACACATTGTCACATTAATAAATCTAAACTGTTGTTTGTTTCACTAAAGAGCAGATGAGAGGCTGATTCCTGCTCCAGACTAAATGTGATCATTTCACGTTAATCAGATAAATGCACCTCGTTTGCTGCACAGGAAGTACTTCTTCATATATGAAGGTGCACAAACCTTTTTTATACATGTACACTAATTGCTGGATAGACAGAGCTCAGAAAAGAGACAGGATGCAAGATGGCTACCAGGTTAACCGTCATTAATAGGCAACAAAGTTCAGTTGTGCAGGTTTAAAATTTGATTTCTGCTGTTATTTCTGTCTAGACGATAATGTCACCGAGCCCAATAACTTAGGACCCATGTGAATGTATAACTACAGATGGTGGTCAAAGAGAGACAGAGACTAAAAGAACTAAGTTTAACCAAATTTATTTACAACAAACAAATGTATAGACAGGCAACACTATTAAAATCACTAAAAGAATGATTGAGTTTAATTCTAAAAAAATTTATGGAAAGAAAACAAAAGAAACTATTAAGACAATGTGCTCACCAAGTTAGTAAATGCCAGGGGGGCTGACCAGCCGTGGGTGCATGCGGTGAGAGGTCGCAGTTGTCCATGGAACAGAGTACTCACTACGCTCCATGTAAGACACACACACATCCACAGCAAACAATAGGACAACAAAAGCATGCAAAATAAGTGAGGGGTGTGCAAAAATACCACGTCACGCAAGGAGTGATTGGGCTGAAGTGAGAGACTCTATCACCAAAACACCTTCCCGGGCAGCCACTCTCGGACCAGACCCTGCGGCAAAAAGGAGCACAATGTTAAAATAAAATCACAGTGTTTTAAAGGAGAGAAGGGCTCTAAAAATAAAAAGAAGACTAAGTGAAAGAAAATAAGACAGATGCAGCATACAGCGCTAGGTGCTAGACCTAAGAAAAACACAATGTAACATGAATTGAACCAAAAATAGACCCAAATAGAAACAGCAGTGGCCTACGGCTTCTAAGAGAGAAACAAAAATGCTGTTAATAACCAAAGCACAGAAACACTCCAAAATATATTGAAACTACTAAATAAAGAAATATTTAATACCTAAAAACAAAAGAAATCTCGGTGTGGTCCTTCCGCCAGTAGACACCACCCAAGCGGCAACAGAGGCTGTATCAGACAGCGGCCACAATAACATAAACCCAAAACAGAGAAAGCACGATCACCTCTAAGTCCTATAAAAAAGTGAAATTTCTTGGAAATCACTGTACTCCTAAGCCACTGATAATAGCCAAGAGGTTCAGATTCCACAAAAGTAAACAGGAAGAGGGGGAATCTGTGTCAAAGTTTGTAGCTGTTCTCAAGCAGTTATCTGAACATTGTGATTTTGGACAAGCATTGAACGACACCAAACTTGATAAACTGGTGTGCTGTCTACACAGTGAGGCTATCCAAAAACGGCTACTCGCTGAAGCTAACCTGACATTAGAAAAGGCCATGGAAATAAGTACATTGATGGAAATGGCTGCTTGAGAGGCACAACAGCTAAGTGCCTCAACCTAAGTGCAAATGTCTACTGAAACAAGAACAAAGCAGTTGGAAAACCATTTTACAGATGTGGAATGCTGGTTTAAGGACTTAAACTGCAGAAAGTGTGGTAAGAAAGGCCACATTGAGCATGCTTGCGAAAGAAAAAAAAATGTCACAATGACAGCCCAGTTAAATGAATTGGTGACAGTGAAGATGGATTCTGGATTACACCTTTGTTCAAGAGCAAAATGATGAGGATGCAAGTAGATATCTGTACACGTGTGTTGATGATTTCGGGGGTTGTTTACAGAGAAAAAACTTCTGTACCTCTTTCTGAGCTCTCTGTTGTTACAGACAAACACCCTTGTTAGGATGTGACTGGTTAAAAGAACTGAGACTGACATGGCAAGAAATGTTTCTGCCTAAAGCTAGAGACACTGACTCACTGCAGGAAATCTTAAATAAACACTCAAAACTTTTTGAGGGAGAGCTTGGCAGTATGAAGTACTTTGGTAAATTGGCAGTGAAACCAAAAAGTACTCCAAAGTGTGTAAAGGCAAGACCTGTTCTATATGCCATTAAATTGAAAGTGGAGGTCGAACTTGACAGAGTGGAGTGCTGGAACCCGTGACTACAAGTGAGTGGGCTACACCAATTATCCCTGTCATGAAAAAGAACGGCACATTAAGGATTTGTGGTGACTTCAAAGTAACAATAAACCCTGTTTTGGTCACAGCACAGTACCCATTACTACTCATTGATGACCTATTTGTAGGTCTAGCTGGAGGACAGTGTTGTGGAAATTTCATATTATTCCCTTTACTATATTGTGTCTACTGATCACTCTCAGGGTAAACAGGTTGTTTAAGTTCTTGGTAATTTAATACTGAGTAGCCTGTTGCTATCATGCGTTCTTTAGAACAGTTCGCTCTGACCTGTGTGACTTATCTGATACCTGGCCCCGCCGGGCATCCTGCCTTAATGTCACTGGGGTTGTTTATGTGCGTCAATAAATTTCAAAAGCTCATTAGGTTTGCTGAAGTGTCTAATCCTGTGTGAGGAACAGACAATCTCTTTGTTTGTATTTTATGATGTGTTGTGACTGATCATTCTGCTTAAAAGATGCTGCATGTATGTTTCTTATCAGATTCTCTTCAGATCTCTGTGCTGTCAGACCTCTGAACAGTGTCTCGGAATTGCAATTCTATTCTCTGTATTTTAATCCTGTGTTCAATAAACTTGTAGTCACTTTTCACTTCAGAACCAGACTCCCTCGTCCTTGACAGAGTAACTTTTTGCCTCAACAACAGAAATTCAGAAAAATATATCTATGCCAGGCTTACCTTCAAATGCATGTGGATCCAAATTCATTATGACTCACAAAGGACTGTATAGATGCTAACAGCTTCCCTTTGGGATCACTCCACTCCTGCTCTCTTCCAAAGAGCAATGGACCAGATCTTAAGTGGATTACCAGGAGTTAAGTGTTACTTGGACGACTTGCTCATCACAGGACCAGATGAGAAATTACACCTAAGGAATCTGGATGCAACATTACAGTACAGAGACTGGAGGAGTATGGACTAGAAGTCCAGAAAGACAAATGAGAATTTTTTAAACCTTCGGTTTAGATACCATCGTTTGGGACATGTGATAAACTGCAACGGACTCCACAAGGCACCATTAAAGGTAAAGACTAAAGAGGTTGTTGCAGTGGAAACTCCACCTCCAGAGAATGTAAGTCTGCTGAGATTGGTTCTGGATCTTGACTTATTACACTAGGTTTGTGCCCAACCTTGCTAACAAGCTACAACCACTTAATGTGTTGCTGAGCAAGTCCCAGCCATGGAAATGGATTGTAAAATGCAAATTAGCATTCAAAGAAGTGAAAATGGCACTCTCCACATCAACGCCTTGACACATTTTGACCCCACACTACCACTTCAATTAGCATGTGACGCTTCACCTTATGGGGTTGGCGCTGTTTTTTTCACACATTATGCCATCAGAAGAAGAAGAGAGGCTTATTGCCTTTGCATCAAAAACACTGAGCAAGGCAGAAAGTAATGATGCTCAGATAGAAAGAGAAGCCCTGTCAATAGTGTTTGGGGTGAAAAAGTTCCACCGATATCTGTTTGGGAGGAAATTTACATTACTGACAGACCACTGACCTTTGACCTCTATTTTTGGCCCCCATACAGGCACCTCTTTGCTTGCAGCCAGTCGTATGCAGCGATGGGCTCTGCTTCTTTCAGCTCATCAGTATGACATCAAGTATAGATGCACAGAACAGAATGGGAATGCTGACGGACACTCAAGACTTCCACTGCCAGTCACTCATCCTGATTCAGTACAGGGAGAAATTCCACTGTGGACACTGTGGAAAGGTGCGAATGAAAGAGATCGCTCGCAGCTATTTTTGGTGGCCATGTTTAGATGCAGGTATTAAGGAAAAGGCAAAATCATGTACTACACACACCTCATTCAACAACAAAGGTATCTCCTACTTCGGCCATGTTCAAGAGACAAATTCGAACTCGGCTTGACCTACTGAGACCTCATAAAACAAATGAGGTTGTACAACACCAACAGAGAGCTCAAGTTGAGTGAAAGCAAACTTTAGAAGTTTCAAAGCTGGAGGCCAAGTTCTTGCTCAGACTTCACCTCTAATGAACTATACCTTCAACAGTCATCAAACAGACTGGACCCATTTCATAAACACATGAACAAAATTGTTGGTACCCTTCGGTTAATGAAAGAAAAACTCACAATGGTCATAGAAATAACTTGAATCTGACAAAAGTAATAATAAATAAACATTCTATGAAATTTAACCAATGAAAGGCAGACATTGCTTTGCAACCATGCAGCAATAGAATTATTTTTAAAAATAAACTCATGAAACAGGCCTTAAGCCTGACGGACAGAGACAGAGAAGTTATCTACGTCACGGGGAAATTTTAAAAACCTCACAGCCCCTCCCTCCAGATGCAAACAGATGGGTCCTCGCCTTGCAGGTATAGAAAACCACAATCCACCAATGCATATGAGGGGATGTGAACTTATCAGGTGTAGATTTGCTAGTTTCAGACTTCTATTCTTTCAGAGAGTTTCTGATTAATATTCTTGCAATGGAACGGATTTGTTCTTAGGAGGGGTGTAAAAGAAACAGCAGATTTTATTCATTACCTCCTGATCCTAATCTGGAGACAGACAGCAGCTCAATTTGTAGCAGAAGCAACTTCCAGCAGCACTTCTTGCAGCTGCCACAATCTGCCGCGAGTCTCCACAGCTTTCCAGAGCTGCAGGAGCTGCTGACAGGCCAGCGTAACAGCGCAAACGGCTCAAACTCATACAGTTAAAGACCACCTGGTTCATGTGTAGCTAAGGGGATTCTGGAGGGGAAAGTCTTCTGTGGCATAGCTGCTTTGTGAATCTCGCTTTGCATCTTGCCAGTGATCTGAGCTGCTGTCTGTCAATCATTTCTGCCTGTGTATCCCAACCCGCCCCTGATCACCCCACATCTCCCACCCAATATTATTTAGTGAACTTATTTATTGAACTACATTTTCATCTCCTCTTTATTAGTGCACAAAAGTGCATTCTAATTTAGTCCCAGTTATTATTTATTATTCTGACTGTTTCAGCAGACTCATCAGTAGCTGAGCTGAAGAGCAGAGCTTTCAGACCTGGATGTGGATATGCAGCAGACTGTTCATGTGGGGCATATAGGTGGTAAAGGATCAATCCAAACTCAAGTCATCTTGCTGTGGTTGGAACCACCGCTGCAGGAAGACCAAAAGAAACGGTGAAACTGGAGTTTTGTGTCGGCTGTGGCTGTTTCACTGGAGCTGAAGTCAGAGGGGCTGCTGCAGGCTCTGGTTTCTGGATTTCAGTTGAAATTTCTGCAGCATTTTCACATAAATATACAGATGTGTCTTCAGGATTGTTGAGGCATCTGAAGGCTCTACATCTGCTATTGTAGCAGGAACCACAGGGAGCTCGACTGGTATTTCTGTCTGTGCAGTTGATGGTCTTGAGGTCTCTGGACTCTCTGGAGTTATTCTGCTGGAATTTGGGCCAACATATCACACCCAGGATCAGGCTGAGATGGGGATGGTACAGCATTTTCTGGCTTTCCACAGAGATTTCTGCAGCACTTTTAGACGAATGCACATCTGAGGTGTCCAAAATCACAAATTTTGAATAAAGCTGATGAAGGGGCTGGTGCAGGCTGTCCAGCATGTTCTTGATTGATTTCTGTCAAGTGATGCAAAATTTTTTGACTCTCCATCCATCATACTTTGTATGTCACGTCACGGACTGCTTTGACAATGTCAAAATCCCCACCAACACCATAACCAGTCAAATTTCTTGGAGACAAACGATGCACGGCTCTGAAGCTGTCGCTGCCATTTATCGAGTCCTGTGTGTTCGGTTTCACGAAGGTTGCGATGAGTTTCACCGTTCGCTGTCGTTGGTCGCCTCCCATGTATCTTCCCCATAAGTCTACACAAAAGTATGATTATTTTGAGTAGTTTAGGTTTGTGTAAACATTATGGGTTTGTATATAGCTGTCTTATGGTATGATTCCAATGAAGCTTGTCTATATAAGCAGTCAGTTGTTGTCATTGTGGTCGGTGCAATGCAATAGACAGTGGCCGAAATGAAAAAAAGTTGGAACAATTTGAGGGCCCGACTGGTTCTGTGTTAATTAAAAACTTATTAAAGTGGCATTATTGTACATATTTTACCTGATAATAACAAAGCCTATCAGTTATTGCCTATTGTCCAATTTTTTAAAAAGTCTGTTCAGAGCTGTTGTATTTATTTCTTATGGCTCAATATGCTTTTTTCAGAGTAATTTCAAAATAAAACATTTTATACAGAGCAGCCAAAAACAATTTACTCATTTGAAAAGTCAAATGCCCTGTAATAGCAAGAGAAGAAATGCAAAAAATGAAACTGCATCGAAGGTCAGTTTTCGTACAGGTATATATCACTCACACACACACACACACACACACACACACACACACACACACACACACACACACACACACACACACACACACACATACCCACATACAAACACACATACATACATACATATGTAGATATATGCAAATATCTACATATATACATATATACATATAGACATATACATATATACATATATGTGGAAGCCATAAATGTTTGGAGAATTAAATTTTGTATTTTTTGTTTGTTGATTGGTTTGTTTGTTTTGTATTAGTTTGTATCACAGTGATTATGGTTTAGGTTGGTCACATGGGTATGGGCAGTGGTTCTCTAGTTTACTTAAGATGCCTGTGATGTGTGTGTGTAGATAGAGAGGGTAAGTGGGTCGTCGTATTTTTGTTGACTGCCACCTTAGTTAATCGCTGCAGTTTATTTCCTTTGCTTTTGGATTAAGTTAGGATACGTTGTATTGAGTAAATTGACTTTTTGTAATAAAGTTATAAATTGTATCATTTTGTATCTCAGCAGAGTTATTGACCAGTCAGACACGGAGGAAAGGCCCAACTTCAGCCTCTCTGTGACTTTTTGTGGTTTTTGAAGTCATTACAATACACACACACACGCACACACACACACACATAGCCACACGACAGACAGCCACATGACACACAGAGACAGACACTATGCCAGGTCTGCTGTTCTCTGCCAAGGTTGCTGTTCAGCCGAACAATCAATATGTGTTAGCGAGAAACTTCAGTACTGGCCAGAGGGCCTCATTCATCTTCACTCACTCACATTTACACATCCTCGCTGACTGTTTCTGTCTTTTTAAAATTCAAATTTTAGTTACAAAGATAATTTCATATTAATCATGTTGTGATTAATTTTTTTTAAACATTGTTCAAATCTTTGCTTCATAACTAAACATGTCACTTGTTGACTCCAGTTACTTTCTCGTGCTATTAAGAAAATGCCATCAAGTAAGTCCATCCCAACATCGTCAGTGTGAAAGGCAAGGAAATTATATATCACACATTTCATACATAATACCCAATATGCTGCACATAATAAAAGGAAATTTTCAGACAGGTGAATACATTGAATAAGTTACAGACTGGGTATGAAAATGACATCCTGTACTAAGCATAGTTGTGGATGAATGGTGCCCATCTGTGGCCAAAATTCTACCAGGCATGTTTTCATCTGCGTGGATCCAGTGGCCTCAGGAGAAGTGATGACTGTAGTGCAGGTAACTACTCAACATTATGTACATGTGCACTGTCTTTTTCTATAGTCCTTTTCGGGCATTACTTACAGTATCTCAAACGATGCTCTAGCACCTTTTAAACTGTCAGGAACAGCCTTGGAGGATTGTAGAAAGCTTGGTTTTGTCATGGATCACATCAGTAAACACTTGTTTCACTTCTGGCCATCTCTGTCTTATCCTTTGTCCAATTTTTTATATAACTAGTTGTAACACAAACAAAGCTGGTACTGCAGTTTTAAGATCAGACAATTCTCACTTGACAGAGTTGTTTGTCCATTAAGGAACACCATAGTAAACATGTTCGCAAAAATATGGCAGCTGCCATGTATGTGTACCAATAGCAAGTACACATAAGTGGCTTATAAGAGAATAAAAAACGCAGCTTTTTATGATATATAAATTTTCTGTCATTGACATTTTTTTACATGCTGCACCTTTAATAGTGGTGGCTAATAACGTTTTAAAGTCACACTATGTGACTTTCTGACCTTAAAACTCTGCATTCATTATTTGTTTGATAGCACTCTATTTATTATATACATTTACGTAGCTGTCACTACCCAGCAGCATCCCACAGCTGAGAAATCACAATTCACAACTTTTTCTTCCAGGAAACTGCATGACACTGCAGCTGAGATTTGTTTCACACACCACGTCACACACCCACAAACCCATGAAGACATTAATAGAGAAGGAGAGGGAAAAGAAAGAAAAGAGGACAAAGCAAGATATAAGACTGTCTTTTACTTGCTGGAGTATGGTGGCCCTGAAGTGTCACAGCAATACAAAGTCACAACACAAATACAAAAGCCACAACACTTCACACTTAACCCACAACATGAATACAAAAGCTGCAACGGAGCGAAAGTTAAACTTTTTTTTTTTATTTTTATTTTTTTTACACGTCACAACTTGAGTGCCGACGGACATTACAACACAGGAAGTAAACTAGATTTGAGCTTTTTGGAAAAAGTACAAAAGGTAAGTAAAACACTGATGGAAAATAATGTTTATTCATTTTGATAAGCGCTATTATAAACGTTGTTAATTGTGATGTGTAAATAAAGTGTTATTACATGTTCGAGGTCGTAATGTGGCCACACGCTGCATTGACCGCCTTACCTGCTGCTGCTAATTAGCCTGTAAGTGTTTACAATAGAATACTTAAGGTATGGAAAACTGTGAATGCAAAGAAAGCAGACTTTTACTTAATTATTTTTTACTCGGATATGTCAGCTTTTTGAGAGCTAAAAAGCAAGTCTAATAAGATGAAGTTTCATGTTTTGGACTGATTGCTTTGAAAAATGCACAAACCTAAACGCAAATTCATAAGCTACAGACACACACACATACACACACACACAAAAAAATCACCTTGCTGGTGATACATGGGAAGTATAGTGCATGACACGCAAAGCATTGTGCTGGAAGCTCACTTAAGTTATGCATGAATACACAAGCTCCTTTTTTCTTTCTTCCCTTTTAGTGTTAGTGTGTGTTTGTATGTATTTATTATGTTACTGTTTCATAGAGACAAATGCAGAACAGAATGACCAACTCAAAACTTATCTTCATCACACTGAAAGTTTGACAATGCTACATTATTTTTACACACATTTAGACCTTTATTAAGTATTTGGCAAAAGAAAAAAAAAGAAAAATAGGTTTTACGTCAAAATAATTCCTGAAAAAAGATAGTGTTCCATTGGGCACAATGTTCTTGAAGGTGAATGAAGGAAACATTTGTTTGTATTTATGGGGTCACAAACCCACATATGATGACATCACTCCTTTTTGTATTTTCACCAGATCATGTGTTGTCCATAGTTTGGAATAAATTTTGGATACAATATTGTGGGCTGCATCCATATTGTGGATTTCTGTATTGTACCTTAAATTGTAGTATATCACTAAAGCAGTGTTTCTCAATCCAGGTCCTCAGGACCCACTGCCCCCCATGTTTTAGAGGTAACCCTGCTTCAACACACCTGAATGAAATGGATGGCTCGTTAACAGGCTTGCAAATAACCTGATGAGGAAGTTCATTAATCCTGAATCAGGTGTGTTGGAACATATTTAAAACTATGGTAAAACTCAAAACATGCTAGAAGATTAGTCCGAAGAACATATCACTCAAAGGGACCAAATGAAGTGTGGCATGTTGATGGATATGACAAACTGAAACCTTTTGGGATTGCCATAAGTCTCTATTGATGGCTTTTCCAGAAAAAATATGTGGCTCACATGTGAAAAGTCCAACAATGATCCTGTTATCTTTGCTCAAAATTATATCATGTGTGTAGCTGAATTTGGAGTAATTCCAATGCACCTCCGTACAGACTGTGACACAGAAAATGGGTTGATGGCAGCCTTTCATTGTTCTTTGAGATCAAAGCAAAGAGATGAATCTGCAGGAACCAGAAGTCATATGTATGGCAATTCAACATCAAATCGAAAGCTGGTGGCCATACTTTCGCAAACAAAGGTTTTTTATCCTATATGGTATTCTTTATTGATACTTTGTGGTGTGACACTTGTGTTATACTTCAGACCACATTTTTGTATTTAGTGTATGTGATTGGGTAAATAAAGGCTATGCTTTCTTTGGCTTTGCTAAATTTATGTTTTACTTTTAAACAGTTTACTTCCTAGCTTAAGACTAAATTGTTTTTATATGACAAAATATATCCTTATAATAAAATTTGTATTTTCATAATAGGATGTAATTTTGGATGGATCTGTTTGGTGACTTGAGGGAGTGACATCTGTTCAATGGGAGCTATGTAGATTGCTGCGACACTGCTTTCTGGGTGTAATACAGTAAGAACTGGATGAATACAAGCACCACTGGAACACCCACATTATTCGTCCTGTTCAGCAGAGTAATTTCCCATCTGGAAGACCAGAGGCTATTTAACTATTGCAAACCATCTTAAGACAAGCACAACTGCATAACCTTCAATTAAATATACATGAAGCATCCATGGAGAAATCACAGATAGTGCAGTTACATAGTTTCAACATTTTTGAGATTGTAAAAGTTTAGTGTGTGCATATACAGCTTTAGTCAGTATCACTTTTGTTCAAATATTTTATAGTGTATTTTAACCTTTATTATGTCTTGTGGTGTATCTGCATTTGTTTATTAAAAATTATATCCAATCATAGTCGTGGAAAGGCATGCCAATAAAAAGAAAAAGGATGCATTCAATGCTAAACTAATTGGCATGAAGGGCAAAAACAAAATCGTTGTCAGTGTGATAGCTGGTTAATCTGGGCTTTTTTTTCTTTTTTTTTTTTTTTTTGTATGTTCCCAGACTCAGTGGAATAACTGTGGATTCCCAGCTTCCTGACAAACTGAGTCAGCTTGAAAGACAAGTGCCAGCACCAGCAAGTTTTGGTGTGGACGGTGACCAGTATGGCAGGACTTTAATCTTAATGTCTAGTGTTGGCACATGTATTAGCCATGGAGAACTTGGAGCTGGCGAGGAATTGAAGTTGGATCCATGCCAGCACGAGGTACACACGGCACACCTGTGGCAAATATGAAGATCTCCTCCAGAGTCACAGAACCCTCATTGTCTAAAAGTAGAAATCATATTAAGTAACTCAACGAAAACTGTGATCCCCCAAAAAAATAAAAAAATGGGATTATGTTAATAAAATTTACATTAACTAACCCTCACAGTCAAGAAGGCAGTCTGCCCAGAAACGTCTTGTTTTGTTCTCCAGCACCCTCATGTTGCTTCCGACAGGACTGAGCTGGGGCTGGAAGATCTTTTCCAAGTCTGTAGCAGGTAACTTGTCATGTGAATGACAGAGAACAGGGATAAGAACGGTTGGGTGCTGCTGCAGTGCCGTTAGAAACTGCAAGCTCGGAAATCCATCTTTGAACCTAAAGTTCAATAATACAGTGTGTTTTAAGTAACATAGAGTGAAATGTTTTACTTTGAACTCTTTCTGGGCAAAAGCAATAAAATTCACTACTTTTCAATTGCTGTGTAGTTCCTGTCAGTTACATACCATCGAAGATAATCTTTGACAACTGAGTTTAAAACGTTTACAACACCCTGCAGTCTGAGGCATGGTGCTGTTCTGGACAATCAGGTCCTGCAGGTTCTCCAATGTGGATGAATCTTCAATATAAAAATGGAATGTCTCGCTCATTTTAAGTGCAAAGATCAATCAAATAATATCAGAAAGCTATCATGACGGAAAGGTTAAGTGGACAAACTTGGTACATTTCACCTTTGCCAAAACCTAACAAACCTCTATCAATGCCCGTCGTACCTACCGCAGCACTTTCCCTATTTCTTCATCTGTGATGTCTCCTGTAGATGGATTGAAACTGGACTGCCCTGAGATGTGGTTGACCAGATCCTTGGAGCTAAAATTTGGGCCAGGTCCACCATGTACAATAGAAATAATCTTCCCTGCCAAGCTATATTCATCCTCTCTGATTGCTGCAAAGGGAAATGGACAGTAATTAACTATTAAATTGGTTGCCACACTGGACCACATTACAAACATTGCATGATTGATGTACTTTTCCCTTAAAATAGTCCCCACAAAACTATACCTGTTGAATTGTAGACAAGGTAGCAGCTCTCTTCAGGACCATCAAATATGGGTCGTTTGTTCAGCCTTTTTATCAAGAAAGAGAGGAATTCTCTTTTTGGAAAACCGGTATCAAGACCTTCCTCAAATCTGCCTCCATCATCAGAGAACTTCACAAGGAGGTCCTTGGTATCACAGAATGTTCCCCTTTTGAATCGTCTCACAGCTCTATCCCAGATGTCAGACCGGCAAATGTTGAGTCTACTGAAAGTATGGCGATCAATCTGGAGTGCCAGGTTTGCGATTACTTCTGATACAGATGGCACCCTGCCACCGGACTGATCATGACTATGTTAGTTTCTTAACTTCTCTAATTATGTCGTGGCACACATCTAACCAGAAAGAAACAACAGCTGGAGAAAAGAACAATTGTCTTACTCAGCATCATTTTGAGCATCAGTCGGTGGCAGAGTCTTTCTGGTCTTCTACTACAAGAGGTATTTTCTAAGAAATGAACATATAATTGTAAATTGTTGCGGTTTCCAAATAAACATTACACTTGGAATTTGCAGAGCTTTAAAAAATACCTATAACATGCAGTTACCACGGCAGAGCTTGACGTTCTCTTCTGAGTCAGAGAGTAAAATCTGTGTCAGGAATCATGAAATACAGACAGGTGAACAGAAGTGCTGAAAGCTAAATACATTTCTTATGTAGAATTAAATGTCAAGTAATGAAAAATTATGTGTATCTCGAAATTATTGTGACACGCTGATTAAACAAATTGGAGAATAAATTAAATGACTGATGGAATTTTTAAAGCAAGCTGTGTGTGAAGAATAGACATTAATTAGCCACATGTTACTGCTTCAGAGTCAGTGTGCGATTCTCCACCATCATTACTGGTACTGTTCAAGGCAGGATCCCATAGCTGGAAACACATATACATATGCAATCTCACTGTAACACTTAAGTGTAATTGACAGAACTTTGGTAAATGAATTTTAGTGTAATAGTGACTCAAATTAATGTTGGAGTGATGTAACATCTCTGCAGCAGAACAATATTGTATCCAAGTAGTCTTTTGACATTTAAATGCCATGCCTCTTGTTATTTAAAAGCTACAGTGGATTGTAGGTTGGGTTGTTTGGTGGCGTTGTTCAGTCTTAGAACCTACAATACAATACAGCTGTAAAATACAAAACATAGGATTTAAACTTAGATAATCTTAGTTAGAAATGACTAACCAAACAAACAAGAAATGTTTACAATTTATAACTATCTGTAAAATTCTGAGTTACTTACAACATTCAGCTGAACATATGTACACTGTCATGCATTGATATGCCTTTCCCATTGCGTTCTTGTAGTGTTTTACAGTGAATAGTGTTTCTGTTCTGGTATGTTAATTATCCTTGTACCATCAGATCAAAGTAGAAAGTAGTGTCCAGTAGTGCCATTGAAGTCCGTCATTTTTTGTACAGCAGCTATTTGCAAGTGTTCAGCATCCAGCTCTGGATTCACTACAAGTGGTAGGTCTGTTCCTCTTACAGGTTTCAGTACTTCATCTCTCAGTCGCAAAAGGGCAACAGAAATCTGTAAAGAAACAGTTACTAAGGACACTGTAATCAGGTTAATTGACTCACTACAAATATGCAAAAAATAGACAACCGATAAATAGTTAGCTTAACACTAGCAAAAGTTACCTTAATCTTAACGCTTACCAAAATTAATAAAGATTATTTACCATCAGTGTTTTACTTACCTTTTGTGCTTTTTACAAAAATCACACCGCTTTTCATCCATGAGGACTTAAAATTGTTTAGCTCCTGGGTCGTAATGTCTGTCGGTGCACAAGTTTAACTTCCACTCTGCTGCAGCTTTTGTATTCGTGTTGCGGTTAATTGTGAAGTGCTGTGGCTTTTTGTTGTGACTTTGTATTGCTGTGACACTTCAGGGCCACCGTACTGGAGAGAGCACACAGCACATGTAGATGCAAAAAGGATGCTGACTTAGCAGTTGATAGGGTTTCTGTAGTGCATCTTTAAAGAAGGTTTTTGGGAGAATGTCAAGAGGGTAGGATGAAGACTTCTGCTATTATTTCATTTCCTGCAAAGTTTTTCTCTTTTTTGTTTTGTGGGGCTAACAGGATTGTATTTGCCATTGATTTTAGGCAGAACACAGGGGTTTTTGATTGTGAAATACAACTGTTATGATGAAAAAGGCTAAAAACTTATAACTAGTCAATGCTACTCTTTTTCATTTTGCATAAAAATTATTATTATTATTATTATTATTATTATTATTATTATTATTATTATTATTATTATTATTATTATTATTAT
>JBAFTA010000010.1:26811196-26841622 GCA_036919975.1 Melanotaenia parkinsoni | reverse complement strand
TCCTTTTTGAGCTGCTGTAACAGGGAACTTTCCCCATGTGGGATTAATAAAGATTATCTTATCTTATCTTATCTTATTTGTCTTTGATGTTTTGGACATCTTAAGTCCGACCATTTATTTACTGTCTAATCTATTTCTAACCTTGTTTTTGCCATTGTCCACAGAAATCCAGGTCCTGCCTCCAGAACTTGTCCTGTCATCTTTAATAAAATATCTGTTCAACCTTTTTGATGCATTCACATTTATGCTTCAAGCTTTTCTGCATTAACCATGTTCACTTCAAATGTTCTGTCCAGATGATGTGTTGAGAAAAAGCTGCAAGAACTCCTAAGCCAGATTTTTTTATTTATTTATTTATTTTTCTCCCTGAAGAACAAAGTAATCTGTTCTTGTGGAGTAGGTAACTGTCTTAAAAAAAAAAAAAAAAAAAAAACATGGCAGCACAGAATATGTTTGCAAAGTTTGCAGTTGCATGCTAACTGTCAAGCACAGAGGAGGAGGGCTGATGATTCAGGTTTGTTCTGTAGCCACAGAACCTGCAAACACCTTGCAGTCCCTGATTAGCCCATGAAGTCCCCTGTATACCAAAATATTATAGAGCCAAATGTGGGGCCTATTATCTGACAGCTAAAGCTTGGCTGAAACTAGTTCAAACAACTGGACAATGATCCCAGACGCAGGAGCAAAATCTCTGAAAAAGAAAAGAATCAAAGTGTTGCAAAGGTCCGGTTAAAGGTCCAGACCTCAACCAGATCAAAGTGCTGTAGTGGAGCCTTCAGAGAGCTGTGCAGAAACCAGTGATGCAAACCTCAATGAACTGAAGCAATGGTGGAAGAAGACCAAAATAATTCCACTCTTGTGAGAGAGCAGAAAAAATTTACTGTAACTCATTGCTGCAGAAGTTGCTTCTACTCGCTGCTGGATCATGAGGTGAATTTTAGTTTTATTCCCCCCCACCCCCCAATAAAACCACAAAATGGAAAGAAACTGAAACTATTTGCACATGTATATAAATCAAAGTTATCCGTGTGTGCATTTGCAGCAGATATACTGTTTGCCCACCCTCTGCCACGCTTGCATGAGGATGAGCACTAGCAGGTAATGAAGAATTAGAGGAAGAAAATTAAATACAAGTCTTGAAGGTGGCTCTTCATTATTGAAAAAGCAATTCCCGTCTAACATAATTAAGATGCAACAATGCAATAAGTGTCAGCTCATTACAGAGAATAATAAAATTCACATCACAGTGTCGGTCTTACAAATGCCAACTTCAGGCACCAACTAAAATCATGCAGCCCATCCCTCCCTTTTAAACAGAGAAAATTACAGTGGAGCTTTGGGTTGAGGCCCATCTGCTCAGACTGTCCACTGGTCCTGACAGACAGTTTGACAACAGTATCATGAAAGGTCAGGTCAAGGTAGGTTTTAATTAAGATTATTATTATTATTTTTTTACATTCATAAAAACGGCAGAAACTGTTTACAGTGGAGATGGATTCTGTGTCCACATCAAGCTTTATTACTTTTTTCTGAGTTTTTCTCTAATCTTCTTTAAACTTTAGATAAAACGTATTAAATAGTGTATGCGTCTTCAACTATGCACCTGTGTTTATCTTTAGCCTGCGTATGTGTGTGCTCAAGCACACACACATACACACACAAGGTTGACTTTTTTTAACATAGAATTTTCTAAAGGGTATGATGTAAATGGTATATCTAGAGTTTTTCTCTTTTTTAAACATCCAATCAATAAATCTCTCCAGTTGAAGGCCTTTTGAATTATTTCTTCATAGGGGAAGAAAAAGTATGTTCCCAACTTCAGTCAACAAAAAAACCTCATTAATAAACAACCCTGGGCTCCATGGATAAAAGACACTTAGACACTCCTACTGGTCAGCTGGACAAATTGAAAATTCCAAAACTTTAGTATTTTTTCCATCTAATCCAAAGTGCAACATATGCAACAGAAAAGCAGCAGAACAATCAAGAGCAGTGCTTGGTAAAACAAGTGTACAACAAATGCACGTTTTACTCTAAAGATAACTCTATCAAACCCGCAAATGCTTAGAAAAAGTTAGGAAGTTTGTGTTTGGATGTTATTTTTTTCTCCCCTTTAATAATGACAGTTAGTGTTGTAGTATCCATCACTGGAAAGTCTAATAAGTCATCTTTACAAGATGGATCAACTTATAAGGATCATAAAAATCTCCTTTAATTTTCTCCTGTTGGTATTCACTCTTGTTTGAGTTTCTTTGTGGATTGAATCACTTCATTCTCCCACAGTAAGAAGAAAAAAGAACAACACATAATACATTTTACACTGTCAGGGACCTCAGTAGCTGAAGATCCATACACAGCCACAACAGCTGGTACCTACCCCTCATGTTGGTCAATAATCTGGTCACAATTAGCTGTAGGATGGCCTCCCATTCATCAACCAGGAGTTGTTGAAGGACAACCAGAGTGGTTGTGTCGGTCCCGTCATCATTTACAGCATGACCAAACTGATCCCAAAAATGTTCATTTGGGTTAAGGTCTAGAATTACAGTAGGTCCTTTTATCCTCTCTATTCCCAGATTGTGGAAGTACACTGTGATGATCCTGGATCTGTGGGGGAGAGTGTTGTCATCCTGAAGGATTGAGTTTGGTCCCAGATTCTGAAGATAGGGACCCAATGGTGGCTTCAGAATTCCATTCTCATAGGTTTGTCTATTAATCAGGTGTCAGTCATACATCTGTGACTAACCGCCTTGTGCCCTGTAGATTTGTTGGCTTCTACGGTGAAAATAGAAAATCGCCTGCTGCAACAGAAAATTGCTTTCTAAGAGGGTTGAATCCATTTATTAATGTAGCTGGTTGGATGGCTACAAAATGCGATAAAACTTGTGATACAGGTCTAAAAACCCAGCATATAACCCTGTGGTGGATTATCATGCTGACTGACACCTCTGGCATTACAGCATCATTTGGAATCCCATTGTAAAAACAACTGAAAAAAGAAAGAAGATCTGCCCTAATGTCTTCAGGAAGATGAACACTAGAAAACTTTAAAAGAAAAGTGTTGAACATCACCTGTATTTGTGAGAACCACAAAACAAAACTAATTTTTTTTCACTTAAAATCTTCATGTTGTTTCTTTGTAGTGATTTTTCTGCTGCTTACACTCATTTTCTTTAAATGTCTAAAATCATGCATGTCAGCTTAACAGGTGGTTTTAAATTGAATACATATGTGTTTGTTTCAGTGTTGGTCCTGTTATGGACTGGAGATCTGCCCAGGATGTACTCCGATGGGACCAGCTGCAGCCCCCCGTGATGCTGAAGAGAATCAACCAAATGAAAGAAAATGAAAGGAAGGTCAAAAATACACTTTTTGTGGAAAATTAAATGCATCGCAGCTTGCATGACCTGTTAAATGTTATATGATTCTGTGCAAGCCAAACAGAGCCGACATCCGGACAGTCATATCTGTGAATGAAACTGACAACATGAGTGTCTGCTGCTTTCTGTGAAACAGACACAAAATAAGGGAGAGTTATAGTGGGAGGGAGACGTGATCTCTGGGAGCACATACAATTTAATTACAGCAGCCATCAATCTGGTTTACAGCCACACACACACACACACGTGTCTCATTTCTTTTGCATGAGATTAGACTTTCTCACTTAGCATTTGTCTTTGGATCACACACCTGAAGAAACCGATGTTTTCCTTCAGTTTCATATCAGGAGAGACTCAAAGGAAGACAAACATCTACACCTACAGGAACTCACATGCACGCATCCCTCCCAAGGGAGCAAAAGCAAATAAAATGAGACGGACTGACTGATTGACACATACATATGTGGGGAAACACACACACACACACTGAAATATTGTTTTCAGCTGTAATATAATCTTGCCCCAGCTGCTGCCTTCATCAGACTGATGTAACAGGAAACTGGTATTTATGTTTTTCAGCAGAGATGGATGGAGTGGAGGGAGAGAGGATGGTGTGAGGAGGTTACAGTCCTAAACTGAGTCCACTCAGAGGGGGGAGACGGGATCAGGAGTGGAGGATGGGTAAAGAGTCGTTAAATGGATGGAAGGAGAGATGGACAGGTTCATAATAAAAAGGGAAGAACAGAGAGATTGCATGAGGAAAAACGGAGGGCAAAGATGAGATTGGAGAAGGTGTAGATTAAACAGATTAAAAAGCGATGGACTGTTTTTGCTTTTCATTTCACATTGGTTTTATTTGCCAAGAGGAGCATTTGGGTCCAACAGCCCTGAGTGCAGTGTACTGAGGTGTAGTGCAATATGAAACAAGACTATTAAATGGAGAAAATCCCCCTGGTGGGAACAGTAAAGTGTGAAGTAATGTAAGACTGTGTCAATATGAGCGTAGTAACTCCCAACTGTTTGTGCTGGACAGGCATGATAATGATAACAAATGAATGCAGGGAGAACACTCAGCCATAATCAGCCAGCTGTATGTTTCAGATATCTGTGTGTGACTTTGAGCTTGTGTGAATTAGTCGCCATTCTCAAATGGTTTACATGTTCTTGCCTTGCAGGGACATGTGAAAACATACAGAAAATGTCCATACAGGTTATTTGTATGTAACCTCTGATACACCCCAGAAGTTTTCAAAATAAGAAGCCTTACCTGGTTAACATTTTTGTTTAGGTTTAGGGGAATACAAAATGGGGGAAAGGATCAGGGTCAAATAGTAAAACACTTACCAGCTTTTTTATCAGGTCCATCTTGCTGGGTTGGACCCCTTTTTCCTTAAGAACTGCCTTAATTCTTGGTGGCATAGATTCAGCAAGGTGTTAGAAACATTCCTCTGAGATTTTGCTCCATATTGACATGACAGGAATATTGATATGCATATTCATCTATATCATTTCCATGATGGCTTAAGACGGAAAGGAGCGAAAAAGTTGATTTTTCTGGAATGTGAGAAGGAGACCACTTTGCAAAACGTAAAAAAAAAAAAAAAAAAAAAGTTTTATTTGGTGGGGACGGCATGGTCATCACCAGGGTCAGAAAGGCGGAGGAGGGCAGCAGGTGGCAGATGCTGTCAATGTCGTGTTGGAGGGCAAGACACACGGATGCTGCAGGTAATTTGTTTCCTTGTTTTTTTCTTTGTGAAGATGTGTTGTCCCAGAAGCATCAATATCAAATATGCATCTTTATTCTTTTTTTTGCAAATAGCTTTAATAAACATGTGATGTGAAGGATTATTTGAGTTTTGCACAAATGTTTCACATTTCACGTCATTGTTTTTGATTTTATTTCGTGCCCTTGTTGTCGCATTTTCCCATTTCACCAAATTTTGTGCATATGGCAGGGTCAGAGTTTCCGTGGAGGTAGGGACATTCTCCTGACAAGTTTTGTTTTTATATATCTCAAAGGTTGACTATGATTGGTGTCCGCTTGTTTTTGTACCTACACCAGCTTTTTAAATTAGGCCCCTGGTGAGTGTGGAGGCCATTGGAGACCAACGAACTCATTTTTTTGTTCAAGAAAGCATGTGGAGATGATTTGAGCTTCGGGACGTGGTGTGTTATCCTGCTGGAAGAAAAATTATAATAGTTTTGGATTTTTCATTAGTTTTAGTTTTTATTTCATTTGATGTTTTGTTTTCAGTTGGTTTTAATTAGTTTTCTAGAGCAGATTTTCTAGTTTTTATTAGTTTTTGCTTTTTGAAAATGTTTTGTTTTAGTTTAGTTTTTATTAGTTTTAGTGTTTTTTGTTAATTAGGGTATTTGTCAGGTGCAAAATTCTAAATTATCAGAATAAGCAATCTATAATAAAAACTCAACTAAATAGTTGAAACATATGAAAAATTAACTTGAGCATTAATCTTTATTTTTTTAAGTGTACTGATCTACATTTCATTATAAGTTCGATCAACTTTATAATAAAATTCAAATATCAAATTGCAAGCCAACAACAAGTAACGACTAGCTGGTAAAATGTTTCATATGTTGGATGTGACCCCTATATGGCCCTTACTTGGAAAAGTCCATCACTGGTTTCAATGAAACATTAAGTAATGATTTGAGTGAGAGGATGGTCTCTGTCAGGAATTTGACATATTTGGACAAGGATGGCTCAGTTTCATCAAGTGTTTTTGTAATTGTTACGGTGAAACAGCAGGAACAATAACAACAAGAATTACTTAAAGAACAAATATAAATAAGGTTGCACCGGCCAGAATACCAGCTGACAGACACTGTGAGATACTAGCAAGTAAACATTAGATATTAGGGTTAAAGAATTTTTAAACTTCTTTCCTAAATATTTCACCACAACCACAATCTTGTGGTTAAGGTTTATGCTCAAGCAGCTCATTTTTAATATAATTGTCACTCTACATCACAAAGCCAACATGATTCTGTTATATCAAAAAAGTCTGACACTTTCCTTAACAATAGGTTCTGCTTCACTGCTGTTCAAGTAATACAAGGTCTCCCTGCCAACAGCATCCATGTTGGCTTACTGTTCTTGGCCTATTCTATCTTTCAAAAGAAATATACTCCATAAATAAAAAACCTGACTGAAACCATTTGAGATTGGCCTGTCTTTCTCATCTAAGCCTTCGTGATGGACTTCGGAGCTGTCTCTATGCAGTCAGTATTTTCTCTCCACGCTCTTCTCTCTGGCTTTGTTTCATGTTGTCTGTTCATTACTCTGCGAATCAACTGGCTAACACACCACTGGCAGGGGAAAATACAAAACATGGCAGGTAGGTTACCATGGACACTGCAACATCCCCGGGTACCATAAAAATAATTTTCTAACCTACTTTTTGTAGGGGAGGGTGGAGGTGTGGGTGGTGATAACAAATCTGTTATTTTGAGATAAAGAGTCTCTGGGGTTTTTACAAACTCATGATTTGGTTTTTTGGTGTTTCGTGTTTGACTTCACTGCCAGGTCTCATTCAAGAAGCAAAAATTACATGTTGATGCCATGATGTAAAACATTGAGACCACCGGATGATTTTGTGCAACTGCAAAGTTTTATATAAACAGTCACATAAATAAATTAACTTTATTCACTGTTATAATTTACACCAGTTAAATTTCTTTGGGAGCCAGATCATAAGTGAAACCTAATACATTTATTCATGCATTTTTTTTAACTATTTTTATTTACTCTTTTTGTTCATGAAAACGCCAAACAACACTCTTAATGTTCTCTGTGTAACACATACTTTTATCCCTGTTGCTCTTATTTGTTCTTATTGGTTTTAGGTTTATTTGATCATTGTTTTCATGGACAGCATTGAATAGTGTTGATGGGTAATACAGTGAAATCACTGCAATGACAAATAACCAAAATTATTTGCTTCAATTATCATCTTCCGAATTGAAATATTTTCAATCATCACCATGAAAATGAATTTTATCCCCATGTGGCAGGTGTTGACTTAGAACCCTTTCTCTGAGTGGTGTTTATAGCTGACAATGAAAGTCTGATATTGTCTATCCTCACATTTGCAAAACTGAAGATTATTTGGACAAAAAAATACAAGTAAATATAAGTTCAGATGTATTAATTTCTTTACTCTAGATCTTTCCTCTAGAGCCAGTGACCCCCCTATTAAAATCCAGGTCCCCTGCCAGCCCCCATATTACAATACTGGGCATTAATTGCACTAAATTAGTGTGAACTTTGTGTTTGACGGTTCTCTGGTAGTTTTTTTACTGTAAGCTGCACAGAAGTTTATTTTAGCTATAATACCTGATGCCACGAAATCCAAGTAACTGTTATATGTTTTTAAAGTGATTTTGTGGGTCTGGTGGCCTTTATAGACCAGGGGGTTAAATGCATCTAACAACTTGGAACTGAACAGGCGCTGCCTGAGTGGAGGAAATGGAACCTACTCCAACAATGCCTGCTCTACCCAATAAGATAAACAAACAAATGCTTCACTTAGATTGCATCCAGATTATGTGTGCAGTACAGACAATCTATGTGCACACAAAAAAGCACCAATCTTAGCATGTAGCATATCAAAAGGAAGAAAAGAAACTCTGCAAAGAGTCTCTACTTAGCATTGCCACCCAAACAAAGCACAACTAAAACCACAACATTTTTTTAAAAATTGGAAAGGTTTTACCATTGATGTTTTGTGGTCAAAACTTATATTCCAGCTGAAGAAAAAAATGCTGCTTAAGTCTACGACTTTGACTCACAGAGGTCCATGTCATTTATATAAAGAAGAAAAGTTTTCAGGCTTGAGCATGACATCTTTCTAGTCTGTTGTTTCATATATTGCCAATGTAAGGAATCCATGACTTTGTCAAGATCAGCACCTTTGTTTTCCATTCTGAACTGAGCAACCTGATGTGGAGATTTACCACTCAGGTTCAAGCAGTAGAAGAGGGGGGCCAACAACCAGAAGGTGGTTGTTTGAATCCCATTTCACCACAGTCAATCTTGCCCTCCAGTGTTGGCATTGCTGGTCTATAGTTGGCTGCCATATTTTTGTCAGTCTGCAGGGGACAGCTGTGGATACATATGTTAGATATGGTCTGAGGTTCAACAACTGCTTTTTTAAAGTTTACAAATCATGTGTTTTCTGCTGCAAAAGAGTTGTGAACTCTGTGGTGCTATTTTAATTGATTTAACTAAAGTTTTGATTTTGTTGATCATTTGCTTTGATAAACTGAACAATATTGGTCTTTTTCTCAATGCCATTTGGTGGTTTAGACCAGTGGTTTCCAAACTATTTTATTTGAGGACTCCCTTCACGCAAAACTGAAAATCCCCCTCTTCCCTGCCCTACCCCATGCTTAAAAAATGCTTGGTTCTATGGTTTCAAAAGTGAGATTTTAAACCATAAATAATGTATTCTGGGTGAGTCCTGTCCAAAGTCTAATTAACAACAAATGGCCATACTTTTTTTCCTTAAAAAATGGGACATTAATCCCAATGTCTCTGAATGTTCAAAGCCTTGGGGACCCCCAGTGTTCTTTGGGGAAACCCCTTGAGGTATCCCGGACCCCAAGGTTAGAAACCACTGGTCTAGACGACAGAAAACAGTGTGTTGTTTCAAATGGATTTCAATCTGATTTCCTTACTCCACAATGCAGTGCCGCTCAGGGGTCAACTCTTGGCAATC
The DNA here is from genome assembly GCA_036919975.1 of Melanotaenia parkinsoni. Taxonomy (NCBI): domain Eukaryota; kingdom Metazoa; phylum Chordata; class Actinopteri; order Atheriniformes; family Melanotaeniidae; genus Melanotaenia; species Melanotaenia parkinsoni. The sequence goes on along the minus strand of JBAFTA010000010.1, from coordinate 26,832,504 downwards.
TTTTACTTTCTATCTATGTAAATAAACTCCCATCATGTCGCTCTAAATTTCATGTTCACCTTTATGCTGATAACACTGTCTTATGTATATCCCAGTCTGAAATACCAAAAATCTTTTCTTTAATCCAATTCTAATCTTACAAAATGATATTTGGTACCAAACAAAAATTAAAACTCAACCCTGGTTCCGGTGTTATTAACTGTAAGGATAGCTCACCAATGCATAAAGTTGACTTTTTGAAATATCTTGGCATTTGGATAGATTCTGAACTCACTTTAAAACCACATAATAATTACCTGCTATGCAAAGTCAACCTTGGTATCAGCATTTTTGTCTCATAACTGTTTTCCACTTATTGTATGCAAGAAACTGGCCAATCAACTTATACTCCCAGTTATTGATTACTGTGACATTATATATCAAAATGCTCATAAATCTGATCTTGCTTTACTTAACATATACTATAATAGACTCTGTAGATTTGTCCTTGGATGGCCCATTTTTCACTCATCACTGCATGATGTACAGTATATTAGACTCTATCGGCCACCTTTTACACATGCACTGGCTGCAGCTTATATACAAATGTATTTTCTTTAATTGTATCTTGTACCACATACATCAAGTTATCATATCAAACATTCTTTTCTCAGCTCTATTTGTTGGTTCCCAAACTTAATAAATCTTTCAGAATAAGATCGTTTTATGTTTAAAGCACCAGCTGATTGTAATAACCTACCTGCTAATATCAGATCTAGTTCTTCTTTTGGTATTTTTAAGCGTTCTGTTGTCTCACTTTATGGTGGCCTGCTCTTGTTTTCATTGATGCCGTATGTTCTTTCTAATTTGGTGAATTGATAGTATTCATTATATTCTGTTGTCTAACTTTTAGTTGTGGCCCATTGGCCTTCTTACGGTTGTATTGTTCTAATGTTATTATGCTAAACGTGGTCATGTTTGTCTGTTTGTTTTATTGTTATTTGTTTAGTTTTTGTATTGTTGAGAACTTGTTTGTACATTGTACTCATGTTTTGTATGTTTGTACCCCCTCAAAAACGAGATGGTCTATCTCAAGGAGTTTATCCAAATAAAGAAGGAAATGTCAAATATGTAGGGACTCACACATAAATTTTAAAAAGTAATAGATTTATTGAGATTATTTATATGATGAAGATTTTAATTCTACAGAAAGCCTGTTTGTCTGAATGAGCTAAATTTATTGTATGGCTGCAGTGGTTCAGACGGGAGAGCAGGTCCTCCAATTTCCATAATGCTGGTTGTTCCTGCTTCACCCTAGTCTGTCTTTGGGCAAGACTTCACCCACATCAGTGGTGTATGAATGTTCAGTGGGGGCTCCTACGGCTGCCCTGAAAGGCAGTGGTAAGCGTTACCGAATAATGAATTAACTGTAAAGCAGCTTGGGAGCCTCGAAAAGCACTATAGAAATCAAATCCATTCTTTTTATTTACAAGTGGGCTATTAAAATACACCAACTCTTTGTAGTTTGCTCCTGGTCTGTACTAAGTGGAAAAGGTGTGGAGGAAGGAGATGAACTGGTTCTTTTTACATCTCCCTATGGTTTCTGTGTTTTCTATCAGAAGTTCAGAAAGGGAAAAAATGTCTCTCACTCATAGTCATACACACCTTTACACTTACACACAGTCAAGAAGGCGATAAGGAGCTACTTAAGTTACTTGAGATTTCCCACCTGAACTCTGATCTGTGAATAAACTTGCTGTCCTACTTTATGCTTTCTTCAGCGCAAGTCAAAACATCACGGGAGGAAATGCAGAAATGTGTGTAAACAGCATACATGAGTAATTCTTATATACAGAGCAATTCTGTTACGGGGTTTTTATAATTCCAGTTTATTTTCTAGAAGCACATTAACTTCTTCTTGTCTCTTTCTTAATTTGGTCGTGAGCAGCGATCTGGATGGGAATTTTTCACTGGGTAGCTCTTCACAGTCAAATTAAAACCCAATTATGTTTTCATTTCACGCTCTTTTATTAGACCTGATAATAAAAATTTTGGAAATTGACTCAGGAGGGAAGACCAAGAGAATGGGGTGAGGTAAGGAAAAGCAAGAAGGAGAAGGACAGTGACGGAGCTGTAACTGTTAACGTCTCCCTTGTGTTTTTTTCCCCACATTAAACGTTTCTGTATGTGTGTGCGCATGATTCTGTCCTGGAAAACTGCCATAATGCCTGTAGGGATATTAAAATGAGATTCCGAGGCTATACAGTCCTACGCAGAAGTAATTGAAGTAATTTATAGTTGTATTTTTATCTGATGAATATCATGACTCCTGCTATGTTCATAGTTTTGTATCTGACAGATTTCAGGTGAACATAAGTACCCCTTTGTCCACATCAATCATCACATTTCAATTCTTCATTTAGTTTACATTTCACCAAACAATATAGATTTAAAAAAGTCAGTCCCCAAAAACAACACAGGTTCCATCTTTGCATGGATCCTATGCATGAGCTCAGATTGTTTCCTTAGCTCTATTACATATTAAATTTAGGAATATTTTATATTTCTTTATGATTTTTAGAATTTCATTGGTGAACTGTTGTTGACCTCTTATTTCATACATGAAGTGAAGGAAAGGCAATCTGGATATCTTAACAAGGTTTAAAAAATTACATTCACTTTTTTGAAAGGAAAGCCTTTCATATCACACCAGTGCAATTACTGTAACCCCGAATTTCCACCGGGTGCGTATGCTGTGGCTGCGGCGCGTTTCGTTCCTACCTCCGTGGCAGGTAAGTTCACACCAGAACCAGATGAGATGAAGAGTGCCCACAAGTAATATAAAAAGTATATAAAAATATAACAAAAAAGACTATTGCACACGTTATCGCTGTAATTATGGTGTAATGTGTACCGTGAGTGCAATCCAGCACAAGTGCTGTTATTTTGAAACTTACCGCAAGCTTTTCCACTGCTCCCACGTCTGATTTCCTGTCTGGTCCTGTCTGAAATGCTGAACTTTATGTGTTCTGGGTTCTCCGTGAAAAATAGACTGGCGCCCAGTCACCTAAAAGTCTGTTACTCAGTATGATTGAAGAATCAACTAAAGTTTGCAACATTCTTCCAGTCTGAGGCCATTCTGGGTCGCTTCTGACTCACCCCACGGTGCACCTGATCTGAACCAAACCACTGACTATTTGATTCTGGGCTCCATCCTGAGCTGAATAAGGCTACAGTAAAGTCCTTTTCACAGGAAGGAAAATCTTAAGCATAACCAGGAAGGGCATGCATCTGCCTCAACTAGTTCAACTCTGTGTTAGGAATTATATCACTGACCAAATTACAAATAATAATTCAGGCTTCCTTTCTGTTCATGCCAGGTATCATGTCAGTCATATGCACAGGTTCAGCTGTAGGGTTTGTCATTGATGTTGGGACTACTGGATGGTCTCCAGATCAACTATCAAGAGCAGCTCTGGCCGCTCAAATTAGTGGGCCATTGTACAGAACTCAACAAGCTGTTGGATCCAGTTCATTTGAATCAGGTGTATTGGAGCACGAAAACATCTAAAGGTGCCTTCACACCTAAAAGTCTGTTACGCAGTATGATTAAAGAATCAACTGAAGTTTGCAACATTCTTCCAGTCTGAGTTTACTTACAAACTACACTTACTCAAATGTATTACTTGTACATCCTTGCCAGAGATGGTGATGCATCAGGAATTACTGAAGCAGAAAACAAGACAAACAGGAAAACTCCCCATACTTTGCAGAAACACCTCTAACTCCATGTCTGACCGTGAGCCATTTCTCCTGCATTTATGTATTGATTGTATGTGTATTATTATTATTATTATTATTATTGTATTATGTATGGTTTTGCCCACAATGCACAATCCACGTCCTACATTTGGTTCACTTGAAGCTACCTAAGACCTACATTTTTGGGCAGACCAGAGCTCACTTTTTTTGATCCACATCAAAGTTCAGTTTTACATTCACACTTGCCTAAGCAAACAGGACTTTCTGAGAAAAAGAATTGGGATTGGAATCGGAAGGGCTTGTGTGTATGCACAGTAAAACCTACAGAAAAGTCGTCCTCAAGGGCTAGAATTGATGCTTTAAATGATTTTATCAGTCTGTGCTAGTTCTCTATTGGCAATTTTTGTTTGTTTGTTTGTTTGCTTGTTTGTTTGTTTTGTATGCTGTTTTGATTGTCCAAGTGGTCCAGCATCTTCATTGGTTTTAAGGCAAGTTTGATGTACTTCAATGGCTGCATTTATATGAGTTTTAATTCTCCTTTAGTTCAGAATAAAAATTAAACCTTCTTTAAAAAGAAAAAAAAACTTCTGGTTGAAAATGGCCATTCCAAATTAAACCTAAATCCAAAGTAAGTGACTGGTTTATTCTGATTTTAAATCCAGATTGAATAATTCCTCGATCATGTATACGTTCATTCTAAATAGTTTAAATTATTATGCGCATGCTGTTGTGACACTGACCAAAGTGAAGTAGTATGCTGGTGTGAAGCTGCTGTTTCAAAACTAGAATCAAAGTCAAAATGGTTCTTATGTGGTCTTTCATGTTGTAGCCGAAAAGAAAAGCAGGAACTGGAGTTAGTTTTCTTCCGGTAGACATAAACATGTCACATCCACCTCCTGTCCAATCAGAACTCTTCCCAAACCCCAGATCTAAAGCAGAATTGAATAAAGGCAATTTTACGTGTTTTCCATGTAAACTGTAATTCAGACTTACTATTTCCATGTAAACGTGAAGAAGAATACTTTCATTTTGAATTATTTAATTCTGAATAATTAGTTCTGAATTAAAAAACTGTTATTAATGAGTCTCTTTAAAAGAACAACCATCACATGCACAGACAAACACGCTTCTGCTTCCATTTTGTACACTATCTGGGTTAACAGATCGATTGAACAAGAGACCAGAGCAGACACAATTAGTTCACCCCGGTCATCTTATTTGTGATTCCCTTGGGATGTTGACATGTAAGACACTAGTGTCTTCACACACACACACACACCCTTTTCCCGTTTATTTTCTTCCTTCACATTTTTCAAACCATGCTCAAGGCTTTGGCTTTTGCCCTCCCCTCTGTTTTTTAGTCACATGCCCCCTTCACCCTATCCCCAGCCCACATCAGTCTGTCAATCAATCATGCTAAACCTCATCACCCGACACCGGCCCATCCCTTACCTCCCACAGCTCTAACACTTTTAATTGTGAGGAGTTAAAAATTATGAGGCTGGAGCATCGAGTCGCTTGGCAGGTTGGCTTTAATTGCCTCATGTTGTAATTCTGGACAGAGGGTGGGGAGGTTGTGGGGGAAGGAAGGGTGGGCTGAGCTTGCAGGGAGGGTCATACATGGGTGGCAGCGGAAGAAAAAGAGAGAGAGGAAGGGAGATAGAGATAGAGAGTGACTTTCAAATGACCTCCTTAATCAATCGACAGCCGATAGTGAAGCTGCTGCTCTGGCTGTTTCCTCTTCCCCCATTATTTTAATACATACGCATGCTCATCTGATTATTAGGCCTGCACTAACCGGGTAGATGTGTCTTGTTGACTAAACATCACAGCCTAAAGCTGTTCAGATGATTACCACATATACCAGTTTTAGCCTACTGACACCCTCTGGGTGACGATCCAAACAAACCCAAAAATCTCAAAGATGGCCACCCATGACCACGTTTTGATTCAAACAAAAACACACACATTTCACTAACCATCTACTCCCAACCATGAATTTATAATGATTTGAAATGATTTATCGCTCCACCCTCCCTCCACCACTGGAAGCACTCTTTTATATTAAAAAAGAAAGTGCCCCCCCGCGCGCCTCCTCCTATCCATAAGTGGTATGGCTAGTGAGGCTAAACAAGCCATAAAGCTCTTCTAGCTTCAGTAGATCCCTGACCATGGAGTCTGTGCAGCTCGATGATTACTTCACTGCAACTCCTTCTTTGCTGACTCCACCCATCTAATAACACAGATATATTTGTGTCCTTTGCAGCAAAAGTGCATTAAGATGTAGGTCGCTGAGAGGCTAAGTGGATGTGTGTGCACGGATAGCGACAGTGACAAAGATGTAAGCGACGATGGCAACTGACCAAACGATCCATATAGGGATGAGATCACCCTCTGAAGGAAATAAAAAGGAAGAGGAGGAGTTTTTTTTTTATTTTTTTTTATCAAACAACAGGCTCAGAATATTAATGTAGAAGGAGAGCTCTAACCTCTCTCCATCCCTCCACCCTCACACCCCCCAGTGTCAATAACTCTTCTGCAGCCAGCTTTTTATCACAGGGCCGTGACACCTGTCCTTTTCCCAGCCCTGCTTCATGTTCGTGCGTTTTTCTCTCAGAATTCAGGGTACTGGCTGCTAATCTGGTCTGTGCCATTTGCAATCACAGTGGTGCCACTTTCCCTTCAGCTCCAATCCCCAGTTCCTTTTTTCTTCTTGCTTGTTGCTCTCTGTGAGCGTGAAGCTAGAAAGACACTCCTGTTTCTATCGCCTCTGGCCACCATATGTTGTGAATCATTATGAATTCATTATCTGTTTTAAACTTATTTTATGTCGCAGTTATTTCTGTACTGTGGCAGTTATTTGTTGCTTATATTCAGAACTACTGAACCCATCCTAAGTATGAAAAATTATAAAAGCTAAGTTGAATGTCTGCCCAATGTTCTTCTAATCCCAATAAAATCTAAAATAGAAAGCTGCTTTGCCAGTTTGGCGTAAGAGGAAAATGACTAGATGATAGCTTTTAACCTTCCTAATGTTTGGCTTAATAGATAATTGTCCAAGCAGACCTCTCCATGACCTGTCCACCTTCGTGCTCCAGACTACACTTTGAACAGCTGTTGTTGATATTTTTCGGCTGTTATTTCCGTCTAAACTGACGATGAGTCCCACTGACCGATGACCCTTCAACTTTTCTTGCAGCTTCAAAATAAGTGTGACTTTTTTAAAAAATCTTGAAGCCTCTGTCACATGTTCACTGCTTTCTGTTAATCAGCATTACACAGCTCACACTTCCTGCTTTTTTTCATCCTGGTCAGCAGTCATTTTAGGGACCCTAGTGAGAAGCTGTAACGGTGTGAAGTTAACCAGGCAGTTTGGTCTGAGTACTGTATGGTCTAAAAGCAAACCAAACCATCCTTAGAACTGACTCAAGCGAATTACTCATTCGCAGGCTAACAATGAACTTAATGAGCAGTTTAATTAAACCCCAAACACATGACATGCAGGGGTTCGTAAGGAACAGGAATGGGAAACACTGCAACAGAGCAGCTTTGGGATGTGGTGGAACGAGAGATTCTCATCATGGATGCAGCCAACACACCTGCAGCAGCACTGTGATGCTGTCATGTCAATATGGAGCAAAACCTTTGAGGAATGTTTCCAACACCTTGTGAGATCTATGACACCAAGAATGAGGGCAGTTCTGAATGAAATAGATAGCTCTTTGTGGTGGTTTAGCTTCTCATCTGAAAGAGAGCAGAAAAGCTGAGGAGATGGTGTCCTCAGGATTTTCTCCACTGTTACCATTCAACAAACCTCAGCATACAGAAACATGAGATTTCCAGCTTCCTCATCCACTGTCGCCATTTGTACAGTCAAATCTCACTTGAATATCTCTCTCTCTCTCTCTCTCTCTCTCTCTCTCTCTCTCTCTCTCTTACACACACACACACACACACACACACTAATACTCCTTGCCTCATTTTCACATCACTTTCACATCTTCTTACATCACTTTCTATCCAAATCTGAATGAAGGGTGAGGAACATTATTGGAAAAGTGTCTGATGACTGAACGCTGTCACTTTAAAAGGTTAAAAGAGACATCAATGTTAAATATCTAATGGCTCAAACCTGTTGGATAGTAGTCTGACATGAAAGGGGGCTTAAATATTTATGTCTCAGCCAGGAGGAACTGTAGGATATATTCTGATACATCATGTAGCATCATCATGGCAACATTTTGTTTTATCCATCTGCCTCCGTTTATCACTCAGTAACTGCAAAACTAAACTTTTTTCCACTAGTTACAGATGCATTTTAATATTTATTTATTATCATCGTATTTAACTTGTTACCACAAAGTTACCGAGTTTAGCCTCAAATGCTTTTCCTCATTGCAAGACATGTTATTAAATGATTTTGTTATAAAAAAATATTCAGTTTTATAGCATTTATTATAGCAATAACTGCGAGTTAGTTCCAAACATACCAGACTAATCTGGGTAAAGTATTGAACTTGCAAAGTTCCTACCTCGGTTTGTACTTCTCAACTTGGTTGGTTGATTGGTTGGTTGGTTGGTTGGTTGGTTGGTTGGTTGGTTGGTTGGTTCGTTGGTTCGTTGGTTCGTTTGTTCATTCATTTGTTCATTCGTTCCTTTTCAGCCCCTCCACCATGGTTGTTTGGGTGCTCCAATATGAAACAAAATAAACATAAGTTCCAGGAGGGATGTGATTGGAGTCTGGTGCCAACTTTAAGTCATTTCTTTTCTAAACATTGGTGAGTCTTCACAGACTGACTGACAATATTTTATCAGAGTATGTCTGACTTTAGCCTGTTTGTTACCCATTTAAAGATCCGTACAATTCTAGGAGGAAAACTGGGGCTTTTCAGGAAGTTCAGCAGCAGAATATCTTTAAACAATCTTGTTTTGCTCCATCATGTTTTATGCTCTTGTATCTCCTCCTGCTCTATTTCATTAATAATGCTTTTTGTTTTCTTCATCCTTTCTTCTTACATTTATGTGCATCGGGCAAGATTCTTATATTTATCAAAACATCAAAATGCTTTTATATGGTTTCTAACTGTAATACAATGTGTGTCTTTCTCTATCACTTTATCACAAAAAACATGAAGAGCTGGACAAGAGTAGAATAAAGACTTGTAGATGGAGAAGTTGGAGCCTCCTCCTAGTTCATGTGATGCTGATTTAAACCTTAAAGTCGTGTGTTGTGAATTTCTTTCCTCACAGTTTACTCTTTTTTCTTCTTCGTCTTCCTTTTTCTCCTCCAAACTCTCGTCCACACCTTCATTTCTTCTCTCTCTTTTGTTCCATCTCTTTTCTTTCAAATCATATCTCTCTTCCTCCATGCTTCCCTCTCCTTTGGATATTTGAAGGAGGGCTCTTTGAAGGTCTGTTGACTTAATTACTGTAATAGGGTTTATGACATTTCAGACTAAAGAAGTAAAAAAAAAAAAAGTATGTAGAAGAGGGACTGGAGAGGGGACAATGAAAGGACATTGTTATTAGTTTTATATGGAGGCCTTGGTCCATGAACATAACGGAAACCCACTCCAGAGACTGCAGGCTTTTGCAGTATTTTCCTGTACTTTTCATCAGTCCTTCATTATTGTGAATTTTTAATTACACACGTCTAAGAAGACGCTCTGTGTGTATTTTCAGTTCATTCAGAAGTGTTCAGAAGGTTTTTTCCTACAATTATTAATCATGAAATTATTGAACATTGCAGCTGTGCCTCATGGGAAATGAGTTGTTTGAGACTTTTTGTTTTTATGTATTTATGGCAGCAGTGTTCTGGGATTCCCAGAGATCATTAAGGGGATTAAGTGTGATTTTTGCTAAGTTTTTCTAATTTTAGTTACTTTAGATTAAGTTAGCACAACATTTTTGGCCCAAAAGTCATTACTTACATTTTCTTCTTCTTCTTTTTTTTTTTTTTTTTTTGTTTTCTTTCTGTTTCTTAGTTTCAGTGATAAAATGTGAAACATGTGGTTGCTTAGATAAAACAATCTAAGATCCTTCCAGAAACCTGGTTTCATGTGTTTGGCAGGAAAATATAATTTACCTGTGTTGTCTGCATAATTTGTGTCCGAATTGAAATCAAAGTGGGGGAAAAAAGAGAAAGGATGGAGAAAGGAAAGAGCCACACAAGAACAAAGACAGCAGGAAAAAGCTGTGGAGGAGGAAATGAGAGCCAAGTTCATGTCCATCTTCATTACTGTCCATTTACATTTTTATCTCTCAGATGTCTTGCTCAATATACTGGCTCGCATGCAAACACAGAGAAGCACTCTGATATGAAAATTCTGTTCAATTCAGTTTTTCTTTAATTCATTTAGAGGAGAAACTTTCCTCTGAGTTTTAAAATGTGCAAATCTTTTTTTTTTCAAAGAAGCAGAAATGCTCTGCCATAGACAAAAAATTACTTCCATCTACATCCAAACCGAAAGAATCCATTAAAACTTACATTCCCCAAAACAAATTCATTTCAGTACAAGTTTATTTATGTAAACATAGGAACACACAGGCACTTAATAACATATTTATAATTTAGAAAGAAGCTTAGAGACAATAAGTTTCATCTTCTGTTGAGGATTAAATTAATTTCATTGCAATTCAATCAATAGATTCAATCTTTGCAGGTGTTATTTTTGGCCCCCGAGTGACACCAGAGAAAAGGTCAAGTGTCTTCTGAAACATAAGACTCGGACCTCCCGGGGCTACAAAACACCAGCATAAACAGAGTTACTAAAGCGAGCAACAGCGAAGGGAAGGTTTTGACAGTGGACCCAGAAAAGGAAAGGTTATAGGGTCTCCAAAGTCTTTCAGATTTACTCCATGTGGCCATAGATGTCAATATCACATTTCATCTTTGTGCTCAGGAGCAGATTCCAGCTTACTTAGCAAGTAAGTGCGCACACAGGAATTGACTGTGGCAAGAATGGAGTATTTGGAGCTAGAAAGACAGAAGCTGCATAAAACTCATTTCTTTTTGCCACATTAATAAAGCTGTATACGTACAGATCAGTAAACACATGCACAAACCCTATCTCCAATGCCATTTTTAACTATTAATTGATGCAGATGCTCTTCAAATTTGTCATTTCTACATTTATTAGCTACACCTCTAATGAACAGACACGAAACAGTAAAAGAAGGAGCACTTTTTTTTTTTCTTTTAAAGAGTTTAAAACTGAGTCACTCATCAGTGAAGCAGAAAAAAAATTAACCTCTTTTTTTTTGAGGGTGTCAGTTCTGTAACAGAAGTGATTGTCTCACTTCTGTTATAGGTGAAACACCCTAGTCAGGTAAATGAAAACTAAAAACCGAAAGAAGTGGTTAAGAAAAATGCATCATCTTACACAAAAACAACTTCAGAGCTGGATCATCAACATCTGAACAGTCTGTAACAGATCACAGCATGGTATCCTGTGAACGCCTATATATCAGGATATGAGTTTATGCTACAAAATCAGAACAGTCTATGGTCTTGATCTCTTTATAAAGCCTCATTTCATGATTTCCCTCAGATATTACATGAAACGCAGCTGCAGCTAAATGTAAGCCCTATGATCAAAATATATTTTAAAATGCAGAATAATAAAAATCAAACTGAGCAAGCTCTGTCAAACTGTCTGTTTTGTTTAATATAAAATTATTCATCTTGTTTGTCCAATTTCCACATCATGTCCACCAGCAACATGATATGTGCATATTCTGTTTAGTTAGTTGAGATTTAAAATGAACAATATGCTGAAGCTTCCTTCCTAGAACACGAAATATTCATTTGAATTGGGGAAAAAGGCTATGCACAAAGTACGAATGTGAAAGTTTACAGGGCCTGAATGAATTAAGCTGGATGTGTGCTTCAGGAACAGGTTCGCTTCTCATTTTTTGAAAGGAGTGACAGTTTTGCCAAGCTGAATTCTTGGTCTGTGACTCTATTTTTGCTAATGTAATTTTGAGTGAAAAGATGAGAACAGTTCAACTTTTTCAAATGGCAGCAAAGGTACCAAACAATCAAACTGCCATGTGTCTGATCCCATATATGTTATTATTAAGATTAAGATTAGATAATAAATAACCTTAAATGAAAAAAGTATCATCAGATATTTACCCCAAAGATTCATAAATAAAACAATTTCTCACATTTTATCTGGAAACTCGTCATGATCCTCTTCATGGTCCTTCATTACAGAGTATTCCAAGTTTTTTCTGGTTAAGAAGTCAAGAGTTTACAGCTTTTTTATGTACACTATTATAAAACTTGACTTGTAATACAGCAGAGTAAGAACATACACACACACACACACACACACAAACACACACAGACGTACTTTAACTCCTCCAGGGGGTAGAATGGGCCTATCAGACAGCTGGGGAAGGGTCCCAGCAGGGGTATGAGGAATATAAATGGTGCTTCTAGCTCCCCATTAGTCTGTCTGAGAGGAAGATGTAGGGGGTGGACACATGGAGTGGGGTCAGGCTCAGGTGCAGAGCAGACAGAGGAACAAACAGCCCCAAGTCCTCCTCCTCTTTCTTCTTTTCTGAATCGTTGTAACTTTTGGGCAAACTGCCTCCATTCATCTTGACTAACTCTCTGTTTCAGTTGGAGCCGTCCCAGAGGAGTCTGATGTTCACCGTTGATGTGTTTGTGTGAAATCAGTTAACTTTGTGTCATATGCTCTTTCAATTTTATCATGTCCTTTGTGAAATATTTCTGCTTCATTAGAGACCTTAATGAATTAAGTGAACCAGGGCAAAAGGATATTTTTAGAATATTTAAAATAGAGTCTGCAGTTCAATCTTTGTGGCTGATGCAGATGTGTGTATTTGCTTACCGTGTTTGTATTTGTTTATGTGTGCATTAGAGGCAGAGGGAAATGGGGATGCTTGCCTGTCCCTGTGGCAGCAGGTGTGTAAATAACACCCTAATATGAAATGAGGATGAATGAAAGTGCTGAGGGACCGAAAAGCCTCTCGTCCCCACACTCCCTCCTCTTGTCTTCGTCAAACCGCGACACTGATTCCAGCTCATCTGCTCATCATCAGCAGCATCCCGCCCCACTGCACAGGGCTCCCTCCCTTCCTCTCTTGTGTACTGGGACACTTGTTATAATTCTGGGTCTGTAGGCCACGAGTGTGCTGGCATAATTTTGCCAAGTGTCCTGTTTATGTGCAGGCTGACAGCTGAACCCAAATCCACCACCTCACTGAGCTGAATTATACAGGCTGTGTGCCTGCTTTGCCCTGTTTCCCCACTGTTGTCACCCGTTAGTGAAATAACCCCACAACACAGACAGGACGGTGGGATAAATGGCCCCCAAAGTGAAAGTAAAATTAGCTGAGGAAATCAGATCCTTAAAAAGAAAGAAGGCATGGTTGTGGATGGTCTTGAATGTGTGCTGGAGGATTTTGAATTCTGTTCCTGATTTAACTGGGAGCCAGCGCAGCTGCTGTAGGATTGTGGTGATTTGGTGAAAGGAGGGGGCTTTGGTGATGATGCAAGCAACTGAATTCTGGACACACTAAGGCTTATGGAGATATTTCTGAGGAAGACCGAAGAGGAGCGAACTGAAGTCGATGTAGGAGCTGATGAGGTTAAAGGCAGTACAGGGGGTGAGGGAGGGACAAGGACGAGAGATGTTGCATAGATGGAAATATGCAGAGGGAATGGCATTGCTGATGTCAGCATAAAATGATAATAAGTTATCAAGGCTAACACCCAGAATCTTAACATTTGGGGAGGGGGAAAGAGTGGATCTGTCAATAGAGAGGAAAAGGCTGTCAACTTTGGATAGTGTAGAATTGGATTCAATGAGGAGGATTTCTGTTTTACTACTGTTTAGTTTAAGGAAGCTGGAGGTGAACCAGGTTTTTATTCCAGACGGCAGGTAGTGAGGGAGGAGTAATGGAGTGTGGAATTACGTTTGCTGGAGAGCTAAACCTGGGCATCATCTGCAAAGCAGTGAAAATGGATGTTTCATTTGCAGAAAATATTGCAAAGAGGAAGGAGATAGATGATAAAGAGGACTAAGCCCTGGGGCACACCTGATGTAACAGGAGAGGGGTTGGACCTGAAAGACTTGAGTTTGGTGAACTGAGTGCAGCCTGAGAGAAGGGAGTGAAACCAATCAAGTGGACTGTGGGAGATATCAGTGGAAGACAGTCTATTAATCTTTAAAGCCCATCTTAGGGTGAAATAGAAATGTGAGAGGACTCAACAATATCAAATAACTACATAATCAATCAATCAATCAAACTTTATTATTATTATTTATATAGCACTTTTCATGCAGGATTGCAGCACAAAGTGCTTTACATGATAAAAAACAAAAGTTTTGCATCTTAAAAGCATCTTTAAAGCATCAGTAGTCACACACCTAAGTCGATCACAGTAACAAATCAAAGCACAAGCTCACCTAAACATGCACAACCATAAGGCTGCGGTGCAGAGCCCCATCAGGGACAATCACCATGGCAACGACCCCTGCAGGAATTAAGGCTGAATTATAAAAGCTACATAAACAGGCAGCAGTTAGAAAATAAATAAATATTAAATTAGTAAGTAAATGAATTACAACTAATTTAAAAAAAAAAAAAAAAAGTTTAATAAGTCTCCTGATGACATCTGCAAGTGGCAAAATATACAGATTAAAAAGTGTTGGGCCTAGAACTGAACCTTGGGTAACCCCACATTTTTATTTCATGGGTCCTTGAGGAGCTTCTATCTGTACTTACAAAACATTTTCGGTCTGTGAGATACAAAATTATTTTAAAACAGTTACTAGTTTTAGTAACCTGCTGTCAAAGGTGGCGCTTAGATCCAGTATAACCAGGACAGAAAGTTTCCAAAATACATTTAAGATAATTGACAATCTTTAAAAGAGCCGTGTTAGTACTGTGGTTTGTCCTAAATCCAGATTGACACTTTTCTCAAACAAAAACTCCTTTAGTTGAATAAAATCAACTTTTTTTTTAAAGTTTACTTAAAAATGGTATTTTGGATGCAGGTCAGTAGTTATCAAGAATGTCTGGATCTAATTTACTGGAGAAGGGGCCTGCTGTTTTAAAGGCAATGGGGAAGACACCTGTCTGAAGAGAGTAATTTACTATATTTAAAAGCGCACATTCAAAGAAATCATAAAATGTTTTTAAAAGTGATGTAGGAATTGGATCTAAAAGGTTTGGGTTTAGAAAGCTTTAGAAAGAAGCTTCGGGGATGTTAAAACCAACATTAAGTTGAAATAAAAGGCTGGATCTTATAGCATCAGTTATATTTCTAAAGTTGACTGCAAAGTCGTTGCATAATAGTAGTTGATTGTGGAATAGAGGATTTGTTGAAATCAGCGTTTATTCAAAGATGAATGGTTCTACAAAGGGATTTGGGATTGTTTTTATTGTCAGTTATGAGATTTTGCCTGTTTTACTGTATAATTGTAGTGTTACAACCACTACAGAGTCTTGGGGAAAAGGAGTGGCAACACAAGCTGCCAGAGGTGGATACTTCCAATAAAAACAAATTTGTTTACAGAATATACCCAGCAATAACTAAAGGAATCATTCTGCAAACAAAAAGATATCCAAATTTCCTATAAATAACCAAACACACCGTCCTGTGACAGGAGTAAAAAGTGCACAATGACAGGTAGCAATCAATAAAGGAAACAAAAAGACACAGATCTGTAATCCTATAGCAAGTAAGCTCTAACAAAGACAAAGATCTGTAACTCAGCAGTAGACAAGCTCCAAGACAGCAAAACCAAGTCCTCAGAGGGAAGCTGAGCTGTAATCTCAATCAACTCTTGCCCAAAGTGGCAAACTGTGCTCCAATATGACACAGCTGCCCAGAATGAAGGTGATCAGGAGCTCATATAGTAAGGCATCTTCATGACTGGCCAGTCGGCTAAGTTGTCAGCGACCAATCCTGGAGAAGGAGGGTGGAGCCACAGGCACAGGATCAGTGGCCAGTCACCAGTAAGCATTGGCACAGTCCAATTACATAAAGGCCCAGGGCTGTCACACTAGATTTTTAGTTGTTTACATAAAATTTCCTGATGAACAATTTGTTCTGTTTTTCTCCATTTTCTTTTTTGCTTTCCTGTAATTTTGTTTCAATTCTTTAATTTTCTCATTTCTCCACAGTGGTTTTGATTTGCTTTTTACGGTTTTTGTTCTCAGTGGAGTTGTTAAATCAGTTGCTGATTTTAAACTGTTGTTAAAATTATCAACAATAAAGTCCCAGGAAGCAGGTTTAGATTGTTTAGATAATAGATAATAAAATGACCTGCTATGAGTTTGTATCTCAACCAGACTGAAGATCAGCTTGGTCGTGCCGTTTGTTCCAGAGTAACCAACACAACTATGCTAGTTGACCTTCAACAACTCCTGGGTGAGGAATGGGATAACACCCCACAGCTAATTGTGACCGGATTGGTGACCAGCATAAGGAGGTCAATCATCCAATCCATCAACAAACTCAGAACAAGAGTAAATACCAACAGGAGAATATTGCAGGGAATTTTTTTCATTTTTTTCTTTTTTTTGGGGGGGGGGGGGTACCTACAGTTTTAGCTATGTTGCTTATTGCACAGAAGCACCATTCTTAGTTATACAAGTTTTACCTTGTTGTAAATTTGACTAATCCAGCCTGCCAACCATGTATACACCACTAAATTGTATTATTAAAGGGGAGAAATAAACCAAAATAATGTATTTTTGTGCTAAGTTTAATTGTGCTTATCTAAAATAAAGATTGAATAAATGTATGGACTAATGGTTCTATTCTCCCAAATCAACAGTGCTCTCATGAGCTCCTTCTCCTCCGCTCTGAACAGTAATGAAATGGCCAGTTAGTTACCCAACTGATTTGCATAATAATATTAGTCGACCTTTTGGTTTGATTAGTTTGGTTTGTGTGATCTTCAGGCTACATGGAGATTAATGTTTCTATAGCTAATGTTTAGCGTTCAGACCACAAGATTTATTAAAGCAGACTTTGTGATGGAGCAGGTAAATGCTGCAGCTCTCTGATATCAATCAGGAAAACGTGCTGCTTCGTTAAGGAACGAGCTGAACTTCTTTCTGTGCAAATGTATTTCGGATCAGCTTCAGAAGAAAAAGAAGAAACTTTCACTGTGATAAAAGCCAGGAGTTTGTCCACGGGAGGTGTGTCCTATAGCTTGTAGTTGATCCAGATGAAAATCATTTGAATGTGGATAGAACTGTGTTAGATGCATGAGTCAGCAACAGAGAATATGTATTTGTTTATTTATTTTTCATCCTAAGCCATTTCATTTCCACCTATTTTCAAACCATTCCACGAATAAGCCCATTAAACCTGTGTAAGGAAGAGTTTGGACTAATATTGAGCTATTTCTTATTTTTAATGCCGTTTTATTAAGCTTGGACATCTGTTTATGATTAAGAGCGCCCGCGTGACCATCAGAATGTGTGTGTGTGTGTGTGTGTAACCCACCTTGTTAATGAAGGTCCCCCTCCTCTCCGCCTCTCTCTCTCTCTCTCTCTCTCTCTCTCTCTCTCCCTCCCTCCCTCTCTCCATACATCGAAGGCTGTGCGCTGCAGCGGCCGCAGAAAACTGTGCGGATCCGTTTGTGTCTCGATCACCGGAGGGGCGGTCGGATGATCCTGTTGGACCCTCAGTGGAGAGGATCTCCTGATTATTTTTTATATTGCGCGCATACACAGAAAAGACCCTTTTAAAATGTGTCTAGCGGGAATTTTCTGATCCAGTCGCCACAGGTAAGGTCTTTTCGCACAAGTTTTGGAAACCCGCTGTGGACCTCTGTGGTGTATGTGCAGCTGTCTATCATGCTCATTTTGAATGACTAGGAGTGACGATAACGGTGGAACCACTCAGAAATGAACCAAATTTTGCCCAAGTGAACGAAGCCAGATTCAAGTTTTGATTAGTAAAACTAAGTAAAATTCGGAGCAAGTGCGGATGTGGATATTTGCTATTTTCTAAAGCTAAAACAGACTGATTGATTGCACTGATTACTAGATTACAAGTCCGATTAAATTGTGAGTAAACGTAAAACAAACTACTGGTAACCTCTCCCTTTTGTTTGCGGTAGCATCTAAATGTGTCTTTACGCACTAACGGTTTTTCATCACCAAAGTTTGGATTGGACCCCACTGGTCCGCTTGCGGAGCTCCTGTCAACTCTTATTAAGAACGACTCTTTCTGGACTACTACAGTTTAAAATGTCAACATCAACATTTGAGACATTTCAATGAGAATTTCATGTTTTGCTTTAAACCAACAAACAAAAAATGTATTAATAAAAATAAAAATGTAGGAAACTTTTAATTTCTTTTCTTATAAAGTTCAGAAATATGTTAAAAATGCTTATATTTAAATTGTAGTTTTGAAAACTCTCCAATCAAAAGACCATGGCTTTAAAAACTCTAGATAACCTGGAATCCTGGAACATTACCTACATTTAACTAGATTTTTAACAGCCCCACAGAGGAGGCTCTGCTTGGTTGAGTCTAAGATGAATTTCAGGACCCTTTTAGCTGTGTCCAAATCTGTAGCCCGTACAAATGCACAGTGGCACTCTGCTGCAGCCTCTGGCGACCAGTGATAAGGCTTGAGGGGGTTGACTCCCACTCTGAACCCTCTAAGTGTCGTTGCCGCATTTGGGGAGGCTCTGTGACCGTTTTGAGCGGGGGGATAATAAACCCATTCGTAGCGGACTTTCAGGTGACGCAACAAGCCGGAGAGGGGGGAAAGCAGACGTTTATGGCTAATCTGTTATTTCTGGATAGCAGCAAATATCATCACAAACTGCAGTGGTGGGGAAAAGTTTGCTCTGAGGATGTTCTGTGTTAAAGTAGAACAAACATGCACATTTTATTCCTGATGTGCAAACTGTGCTTTCCCAGGGAAAATTCATTTTAAAGTCCTGCAGGATTTTGAAAGTATTTTTGCATTTAGATTGAGCATTCAATAATGTTAGCCATGTTTATATTAATGGATTTAATCATTTGTGGGGTTCTCTGCAGCAAGATGATATTTAGACGAGCTGATTTTGATCACCAGCTACAAATCTGTCAGCCCAGTTTAGAACAGTTTAAATAATCAGCTAACTCTGGAGGTCATAACTCAGTCCAGCACAAGCTGATCACACACATGGATGATGAACACAATCATTTCAGGTTGAAAATCTCCTTTTTAAAAAAAAAAAAAATCTCTTTATTTATTTATTAGTTTCTCCTAATCCATTTCTGCACAACTGATTTTTCATGTCATATATATATATACCTGATTCATAATACAGCTATGTTGCTGCAGGGAAACATCTAAAACCTGCATGGCAGACCTTGAGAACCGGATTTGTTGATCCCTTCCTTAAACCAATCGACAATGCAAGTGCACCCAATACTGAGCCATTCTATTAATATATGCAACCAGTGTTTAACCTGTGTGTAGCCACCAGCATTTGACTCTGACTGATCCCAAACTTTTGGTCACAAATGGATGACTTCGTCAGAGGTTTGATTCGCTCAAGATCTCTTGTGGTGCGGAGAACCAAAATTCAGCTGTTAAACGAGATAAAAATGAAAAGTGACTCTGACTGTGTTTGCAGTCGTTCTGATAAGCTGTCAGAACATAACATAAAATGTTTAAATACTGAAGAGCGATTGTCACTTCTGCAACGTGACTGAAAACAAAATAAATATTTATTCCAAAAATGAAAAAAGTGACAAGCTCAGAGCATCATGTGGTGGTCCAAAAAGCAAGTTTTGTTGGAAAGCAGTGTACCCTTAAAACTGGGCTTCAGAACCCTGCAGACTGTTCAGACTGTGTTCAGTAGATTTTCGTCATGACTTTACCCTGTCCGTCTCAGATTAGGACAAAATGACTGCATTGTCTCTGGAAAAAAGAGAAATAACTCCTCTCATTAATGAACAGTAAGAGATGAGGATCAATAGAGAATCTAATTAGAGAAACAGCATGTTTTCATCTAAGTTGGTTCCATTTCTTTTATAGAGCTACAAACAAATACATGATTTAGTTAATTTATTTAAAGACACATAGATAGTGTTTGACAACTGACCTGTAATATACATCAGCAGGAATGCATTTCTGATGCATTTAAAGATGAATGTAAAGTGTGTGAAGGAACTAAAACGAGTGTGTATATGTGTGTGTGTGTAGCAGTATCAGTGTAACTCTCAGTTATTAGGTCCTGTCATGTTCAATAAATAGCCATTTATCACACATGCATCTGTGCGATGGTACCCACAAGATCCAGTCCATTACCCATACGCTAGATGGGTGTGTATGTGTGTGTGTGTGTGTGTGTGCACGTTTCATCAATTCATTGTCATGCTTAAGGAGCTGTGACAGAGGAAGTGTGTGAACATTTTGACAGAGAGGAGAGTCGTTGCATGAAGAGACTGCATGCTTTATATTTACAGCGATCACATTTTATTGACGTTATTATAAATTGTCCTCATGAAGTTAAAGAGTCTGTGTGACTGGATACGGTTTCATAAATCCACGAGTAGCATGTGTGTGTAACTGAGCATGAGACTGATGGATGATGAAGTGGAGTGATGATGACACGCTATCCTTGAATTTCTC
Organism: Melanotaenia parkinsoni; assembly: GCA_036919975.1. Taxonomy (NCBI): domain Eukaryota; kingdom Metazoa; phylum Chordata; class Actinopteri; order Atheriniformes; family Melanotaeniidae; genus Melanotaenia; species Melanotaenia parkinsoni. The sequence continues at coordinate 26,812,127 of JBAFTA010000010.1, read as the reverse complement.
TTGAATTTTCCCCTTCACTTTGGCATTCCCGTTTGCTTCCGCTCTGCACTTTTTACCTGCCAGCCACTAGCAGCGTTGCAGGGATGTAAACAGTAAGAGGGTCACACTGTCTCCTGCGCTTCAACTCTCTCAACATAAAAGATGGATGCAGCCTCCAGGTGTGATAAATGAAACCTTTTTTGTGATGCTAACTTTTTTCTGATGGCTTTCTGTAAAGACATTTAAGTCCTTTCAGTCCAGTGAAATGTTCATGTTGTGAGTAATGATCCTACAAAAGCAGCACTTCTAAAGTATGACTGATTTTCTCACGTTGACACAGCATAACAATGGCTAATCCATCTTCCATCCTACCTCTAGTCTGAGCTCTCTCCAGCCAGTAAAAGTCAGTCTGATGTTGCTTCTTGTCTTATCTTTTCCACTGTCCTTTGCTTTTTTTTTCTTTTCCTCTCTTCCTTTTGCATTTCTTTGATGAATCAGCCATGGAGCGCATTTAGATGTCTAGTTGCTGGTGTGCAACATAGTGGTTAAATCAAATTCAGCTGTGAAGTGGCGCACCGTCCCAGTTATGAAGGTTTCTCTGACTCAGGATGCTGCTTGGCAATGACAGCTCCAGGAACGTATATAATACATGTAGTTTGTCACAACAATTAAGTAGGGCTGGGCAATTAATCGAATTTTAATCGCAATTCCGATCTGGGTTTTCAACGATCGTAAAAATGAAATGGTCCGATTATTTTTTGTCCTTCAATTTGTGCTGTTTTCAAATCACGCGCTTTGCTGCAGACTCCTCCCACAGCCCCGACCGCTTTAGTTTTATTCAAAACGGGTTGCAGGCACCTGGACACACGGGAGGCGGCGTCGCTCCTTCTCCATCATTTTCTATGTAAACTTGCGCGAGGAAGCGAAAATCGCTGCCCTCCTCCAGCCAAGC
>JBAFTA010000010.1:26790713-26811096 GCA_036919975.1 Melanotaenia parkinsoni | reverse complement strand
CAAACAGAACTTTTTTCTCAATTAACACAGTGAACAATCCGGGATTTAAGAAACTCATCAACACTTTGGACAAACAGTATCACTGCCGTCTCACCACCATGTTAGTGGACTGTCTCTTTCTTCCCTGTATGATGAGTGTAGTGAGGATGTTGTGAAAGACGTGGTGACAGTCCGATGTTTCGCCGCCGCTACGGACCTGTGGTCAAGCCGCACCAGAGCCATATAGAAATGTCGCGCTACATTTTATTTATTGACGCTGATTTCAACGTTAAAACGAAATGTCTCCAGACTATTTTTTTCCAGATCACACCATATTTTTTTAACCTCTTAATGCCTGGCATCAAACTACTTCAAGCCTTTATTTATTTTATTTCTTTATATCTAGTTACTCTATTGTTTTATTTATTTATTTAATTTTTTTTTACTCATTTTTATGTATTTCACTTGCAAGTGAACCCCAAAATCCTCCTTCTTTAATACTTAGTTTGAATATCAGCAAGTCATCTTTCCCATGTTTACATGACTAAACCAATGGTAAATGGACTCATACTTATAAAGTGCTTTTCCTGTCAGTTTGATCCCTCAAAGCGCCTTACACTACACATTCACCCATTCACACACACATTCATACCCCAATAGGCACATGGGGAGGCAACGTGGGGTTAAGTGTCTGGCCCAAGGACACTTCGACATGTAGTCAGTGGAAGCCTGGAATTGATCCACCTACATTCAGGTTGGAAGGGGGGCTACAGCCGCCCTATAACCAATGACGTAACCAATACAGCCATTTCCCTGTGATCCAATTAAAACAATCCCCTTTAGTCCAGTTTATAATAACAGTGTTTGTACAACACAATTCATAGATAATAATGGCCCACTTAAGGAAACCAGCAGATTGCATTGAATATTATCTTGGATTCAGTCCTCCGTCCCGAGCATTCACAGGGCAGCAGGCGACAGGGGGAAGGAAAAACTTCAATTTCAACTGGAAGGAAAAATCTCCAGCAGAACCAGGGAGTGTGGCCATCTGCTTCGACCAGTTAGGGGACAGGACAGAGGGATCTCTAAGCCACTCAGACTTGCTGAGAAAGAGAGAAGAAATATACAAGCTAATTATGCCAATACTGTGATATATCTTTACATGGAAAATAAAGAGCAGAGAGAAGAAAATGGACGGAGGAACCCAGTGCATTGTGGGACATCCCTCAACAGTCTGAGTCTAACTAAAGAATTGCTAAACCACCATTAACTTTAAGACATTTTCAAAAAGGAAGGTTTTAATCCTGATCTTAAATGTAGAGAGGGTGTCTGCCTCACAAACCCAAACTGGGATCCGGTTCCATTTAAGACGGGCCTAATAACTGAAGGATCTGCCTCCCACTCTACACTTAGAACGTCTAGAAAGTAAACCTGTTAAGAAAATCTGGTATTCTGAGATCTTTGATATATCAGATCAAATCAAATTTTATTTGTAGAGAACTTTTAATGCACAAAGCAATGCAAAGAGTTATACATAATAAAAACAAATGATGCATATTAAAAACAAAATTTGAAAGCCTTCACGGACCGGAATATGTAACAAGAAATTAAAACACACCTCATAGCAGTGTCTCTCTCACACACACACTCACACACATACAAACAAAGTGCTTGTAGACTTCCACCCCATCCACCTATACCTCATTCTGTACAAAGATGAACTCCCATCCCTACTTACTGTCTCTTAACGGAATGTAAGTATTAAAATATCAATAGAATGAAAACATCTGGCTTGGTGCTGCTGTGAAGAAACGGTATCTTGGGGCTCTAGTCACACCAGAAGCCAGCCCACTCATGACCCCAGAGGGTGCCACCGCAGGATCCACACAGGGCAGGGAAGGCTGGGGTCCACACCAAAACCACAGGGCTGCAGTGCAGGCCCCCCAGCCATCCAGACATGGGCAGTCACCATTGTAACAATCCTGCAGACAGAGCAGGTAGAGCTACCGGTGTGGAGGATCCCCAGGAGGAAAACACTGGAGTTGAAATGTTAAAACAAGATTAAATAAACTTATAAACAATAAGAACTTATAAGAGTGACAAGAATAAGAATACTGATAAAGGAGTTCAAGAAAATGATAAAAAAAAAATAAAATAAAATAAAGGAGTTCATAAAAACTCTGTACTTAGGTAAAACATAACAATAAAATGGAGACCCACATAAATAGGTGGTATTTAAAATAAACAAAAAAAATTATAATTATATAAGCGAAAATCTAAACAAAATCAAACAAAATTCATGAGCTAAGATAAAAAGGTGGGTCTTGAGCCTGTTTTTAAAAACAGTAACAGTCTTTGCAGCCCTGAGGTTCTCTGCCAGGCTGTGCCACAGTTGAGGCCCGTAGTGGTGGAATAAGGCCTCACCGTAAGTTTTGGTTCTGACTTTGAGGCTGGTACCAGATGATCTCAGGATCCGCGAGGGGTTATAATTTAAAAACAGGTCCGACAAATAGGAAGGCCCAAGACCATTAAGACATTTATAAACAACTAAAAGAACCTTATAATCTATCCTGAGAAGCACGGAGAGCCAATGCAGCGATTTTAAAACTGGTGTAATGTTTTACCGTCCTCTCGTCAGAACGCATGTTGCTGAGTTCTGGAGTAACTGGAGGTTAGAAATAGACTTTTTTGAATACCAGAGTGCAGGGCATTACAATAATCTATTCTACTAGAAATAAAAGCATGCCTCAGTACCTCAGTGCTTGCAAGAGAAAGGAATGGGCAGACTCTAACGATGTTTTTAAGATAATAAAATCCTGTCTTTGTCACATTTCTAATGTGCAGAATAAAATTCTATTCTACAGTCATTTAGTAGATGCCTTTATCCAAAGCGACTTACATTTGAGAAATTAAGTTTAGAGTCAAAAAGGTCACCCAGATTTCTGACACAGAATATTTAATGTTCTGGAACTTTGGCAAAATTACCTCTCTCCTGTCTTCAGGACTGATAATTAAAACTTCAGTTTTGTCCTTATTGAGTTGTAGGAATTTTCTTCCATTCATGACTTTATATCTAAAATACAGTTTAGAAAGAGTGTTAACTGGCTCTAGGTCATCAGGAGACACTGCGATGTAAATCTGCGTGTCATCAGCATAGCTGTTAAAAATCAGTAGCGTGTCTCCTGATGACTTCCCCAAGAAGCAGCATGTACAGAAAAAATGTTTTTAAAAGTGATGTAGGAATGGGGTATAAAAGGCAGGTTGTTAGGTTTAGTTGTGAGAAAACTTGACCGAGCATCTTTGCATCAACCAGGACAAACCTCTCCAGTGTTTCCTCAGGTAAAAACAGAGGTTCAGATCTGTTATAAGCAACAATATATTGCAATAAAAAACTGGATCTAATAGTATCGATTATATTTCTGAAGCAGTGTGCAAAGTCTTTATATGCATCATCTGATGCTGTGATGGAGGACTTGTTAAAATCAGCATTTATTAAAAGATCAATAGTTTTAAAAAGGAACTTGGGGTTGTTTTTGTTAAATGTGATGAGGTTTGAGAAGTGAAGTGCGGTGGCATGTTTAAGTGTATTATTGTAGATTTTGAGTTGTTTGCTTAAAATTTCATAATGGATTGTTAGTTTCCTTTTTCTCCATTGCCTCTTCACTCTTCTGCAATTTCTTTTCTGTCTTCCAATTTCCTCATTTCTCCATGGTGTTTTGGATTTTCGTTTTTGTTTTAAGTGGAGCTGCTGAGTCAATAGCTGACTTTTGTCTGTTGTTAAAATGATCTACAATAAAATACACGATGCAGGTCAAATCTGAGCAGGAGTTTTGTCTAAAATGTTAATAAAACTTGCAGCCACTTCAGAAGTAATATATTGTTTCCTCACAGTTCTCCCCAGGGCCTCCTGCTGGCTAAAACTAAACTGGTGATGTTAAAAAACACACAGTAGTGGTCTGACACAACCAGGTCAACAACAGAGGACGCACCAGTGGACAGGCCATAGGTTAGGACCAGGTCCAGGGTGTGTCCTCTGTTGGGAGTAGGTTGTGTTACATGTTGCTTAAAATCCATACTGTTTAAAAGGTTTAAAAACTTGCTGGCATAGGGATCACTACTGTTATCGATATGTAGGTTAAAATGACTAGTTATTTAAATCGTATTGTATTCAATATGTATGGCTAGTAAAATATCTGAAAACTCTTTAATAAAACAGGAAGGAGGCTTTGATGTTCTATAAACTGTGATGCATGAAACAGACGGGGTGTTAAAAACAAATGAACAGTGTTCAAAAGTCGAATAATTTGTTATTGAGATTATTTGTGCTGATATTGATTGTTGAGCAATCAAAGCAGTTCCACTGCCTTTTTTTCCTCCCCTGATAGAAAATAAGGTTGCTCATAATGTCGCTGATGAGGTGCACTGGTATATGATGTGTAAGAGAGGAGGGTCTGACTGGGCTTGACCATTAGCTGGAGAGAGCTTTGCAGGAGTAGAGGGTGAATTTAATTTTAAAGGCGAGGAGATGAGAACCTGTTTGATTTGATTGTAAGCCATCGGGTTTGAAAAAGGTGTGGTCTATTGTAGAAAGTGGTGAATGTTGATGCCATGACAGTAAATATACAATGGAACTTGGTCACTAAGAGCTTTATGGTGAGGAGAAGAATTTTAAATTCTATTTCAGATTTAACAGGGAGCCACTGAAGACAAGGTAAAACTGAAGAAATATTCAGTATTCCATATTCATGGAGCAGCGATCACCTCCGGGGCTATGTGTGGGTTTAGTGTTTTGCAAAATGACACTTAAATAAGTACAGCTCAGTTAAAAAGATAGAACAAAATTTAGTGAGGCACAAAAAATTAATTTAAACTTGTTTGATTGAGCAATTAAGCTCTTTGGGAGCATGAAAGGAGTGAAAAAAGGGATAAGATAAGACTTGTGCTTTAAACATGTAATACTCAAGTATATCAGTGACTGACAATAATAATAATAAATTTCTGATGCATTTCTCCTCGCAACCTCATAAATCTTCTCATGATTTTCAGCAGTCTGAGCTGTTTTTAAAGCAAACGGCGTACCACTTTTCAAAATATATAACCTTAGATAAGGTGGAACATTAAGTAGCTAAAGGCTCAGATATTTTTCTCAAGAGTGGAAAAGGATTCAGCTCAGACTCCCAATGAATGCCGATCTTCTCCATAACTGCTGCATATATGCTTGAACTGATTAAGAAGTTTATCACATCAAGAGTAAAGCTACAATGTCTGTGCAGTATTTATACAATGGTGGCAAAAAAAAGAAACTATGTAGATTTTAGTGTAAGTAACTCTGAAAATATTTTTTTTTATTATTTTTTAGTATTCATGAGAAAAAACAAACAGGCTAAAACATGCAAAACCTGAATTGCAGGCATATCACACAGACTGTCCATGTTATCACAGTATTGTTTTAAACAGCGTGAGAACTTGGGGCTGTATGGAAGGCTCAATCAAACCTGTACTTCCCACTTGAACATGTGGCGGGTCTCTGCTTTCTTTATCGTCACATGACTCAACACATTCAGGATGCTACAAGTAGAATCTCAAGCTAACCATCCACCCACTCAGACAGGTTAGTTGTCTTGATCAGAACATGCAAACAAGCAAGAGTTATCACCACTGGGACTAAAACTCCCCATTTCTGCAGATGTAGACAAGATTTTTATCTCTGCACCACCCACACACTTTTCCTTGATGATTTCTTGGACATTCAGCCTTTTAACCCGTGATTGCCTATCTTTCATTCATAAAAGATCAACTGTATATTACGACATCTCAGGATCAGAAACGTGCTTATTTATAGACACCAAACCACATCTTTTTTAATGTCTTGCTCTTCTCCCTTTCTTACTGCTATTCTACATACAGCATTCTAATGAGGCAACAGGAAGCTTGTTAAACATATCACTGCTGAAGTTTTCTATTCTCAGTGGAGATAACACGGATCAATTTTTACAGATTGGCTTCACAGCTTTCAGCAAGCTTGCCGTGTGTAGCTGTTGACAGCACACACACACACCCACAAAAGCCTGGGACAGCATCCAAAAAACAATATATCTGTCAGTTTCTCTGTCTAAAGGCTGGTGGTGTTGCTTACAGGCTGCATGCAGAATGCATCAGCTGAGACAAAAGATAATAAAAACTGCTATAAAATATGTAAGTTTTGAGTGTTTGCGCAGCTTTACACAAATGCATGTGAATGCATCAAATTCCTTGTACATACGTTTTGGGAAACTTTCTTATTGTGTTTAATAGGAAAGTATTCCCAATCTTATGACCGGTGGTGTGTTGTGTTTTCTGGCATCTTTCCCTGCTCCTTAACAAGTTATTTGGGTTATTTGTGCAAAGCCTCCAAGTTGATTTTTCTAATCACAAACATGCATTTTGAAAAAGCAAAAATATGAAAGGTTTCATTTTGGGGGGCTTTGGGTTTTACTGATTAAAATTTGGGGTATTGACAGGATTAACCAACACTGTATTCAAAAAGAAGATTAGAAATGTGTACAAATAAACATTTTATCTGAACTCGTTTTGCTCAGCTACTACTGTTACATTATCTTCCAAGTTCTACCCAGAAAGCTCTCGTTTCTCTTGATTGGTGTGTCCTGCTGGTGGTTGCTGTAAGTGATGGAGTCATGGAGAAGGAAAATTTAGGATGGCATTGAGGAAGATCTGACAAGCAGTTGTGGCAGCTGCCGAGAGGGTATGTGTTTGGGGGGCACCAGAAAGCTTATGGCACCACAAGAGCTAGCAGCGGCCCTGGTATCTCAAGAAAATGGGACATCTTGAGAAAACATGCCTTCAAGATTACAAGATAGTTAACCCAGTATGTCAAAATAATGATTTTTAAAAATGTGTTAGGTACTGACTGTCATGATCTGCGTGTTTTTAGATTTAATTCACATTAGATTCCTGTATCAAGTCTTATATTAACATTTCCTCAATCTGTTCTTTGGCTATTTGCCTTCATATGCCTTACATGGTGTGTTGTATAAATTTTTGTACTTCCTCACTGTGTCTGTTAGTCGTTCTCTTAAAAATAACTTTCTGTGAGAAAGAACGAATCTCTCTGTTTTAGTGAAGTATGTGAGTATATGAATATAACAACAATTTATATATGAGTAAGAAGGTCACAAGAGATGCTGTACATTATGTTTGTGTATGTCTTCATTGTGGTGAGAAAAAGGCCATATATTCTTCATGCCTTTGCAGTAACATTAAGATTTACATCACTTTGAAATGACAAGAAATTATAGTGGCTGTCACACCTCCCTATGCCCTTCTGAGGCTCCACCGATCGTTGTCTCCACTAAGCTGTCCACAGATGTGAATCACCCATGGGTCAAAGTCTCCTCGATGATCATAATCAATCAAGCAGGAAAAATGTGCCAAAACAGACATTATTTTGTCATTCTCAGCTGTTGGGGATGGTGGATTCAATCTCTGATCTCACCTGTGACTTACATCCCTGCTCTGTCTGTTGTATTTTTATTGACAGGTGACCTGTAGCTGGTTGGACAGAGGGAGGAGAGGAGAACAAATGGAAAGAGAGCAAAAAGAAAGTGGATGAGAGGGTCTACAGAACCATTCACAATGAGAGTCTCTTCCTCTGCTGGTCTTTGATTGAAAAAGAATAACAAGGGCTTTGCCTGAAAAGGGCCAAAAGAGTTTTAACTTCACTTCATTATTTTGGCCTGTCATGTTTCTTCTCCTTTTTGTCTTAGTAAAAGAAGTCAGGACTGTACTCTGAACAAAGAAAACCCTCCTTTCTCATTCCTTTCTACATAAGTCTTTCTGCCACTTATTACCTAAAAACACTCTTTTTGCCATGGAGAAGACATACTCACTAACTGCTCACTATGATGAGTTCCAGGAAGTGAAATATGGTGGTCGCTACAGTAGCGACATCCTCAGCAATGGCATGACCCTTCACCTGGGGGGCAGTCTGGATCGTCATATGGGGCGGGGACGGGGAGGGACGTGGTCAAACAATCGAAACAAAGATCTGAGCAGTACCAGCAGCAGTGGTGGCCTTCCTCGATGGAGCCGGAGAGAGATCTGCCTCCTCTCTGCACTGGTTTTTGCTGCAGGCATGTGCGTCATCCTGGGAAGCATGCTGGCACTCAAGTACATTTCTCTGGACGCCCAACAGGACCCACACTGCAGACAGGACTGCCAACGCAAACGCTCCCTTCTGCGGGCGGCTCGCTTTGTTCAGGCCAATATTGACCCAACCATCCAGCCTTGCCAGGACTTCTATTCCTTCGCCTGCGGCGGCTGGCTGAGACGCCACGGCATCCCCGAGGACAAGCTTAGCTACGGTATCATCACTGCTATAGGAGAGCACAATGAGGAGAAACTGCAGCGCCTCCTGTTGGAGCCAATTCGAAGGCAAGGACTTAACTCAGCCGAGCGCAAAGTCAAGGAGTTCTATCGATCTTGCGTTAACATCCAAGAGATTGACAAGCTAGGGTCAGGGCCCATGACGGAAGTGCTTGACAGCTGTGGAGGGTGGGACATGGCCAGAGCTCCTCCCGGTGCTGCAGGGTGGGAGAGTGAGGGCGCACCACAAAGGCCAGACTTCAATGAGCTGCTGTACAGGACGCAGGGGGTGTATAGCACGGCCGTCTTTTTCTCCCTTACCGTCAACGTGGATGATAAAAACTCATCCAGGAACGCCATCAGGGTGAGAATTTGCTATGTAAATTAAGAACAATTTCACCCTACGCTTTACAAACTCTCATTATGCAACCAGAATAAAAATGACTGATAAATATACATTTATCAGTTTAGAATATTGAGTTTCATGTTTTGACTCTATTTGTAAAGTGTGGTCTGATGGAAACTGGTAGCTGCAGGCTGGAGGTTAAACTTCATCATAGTTTTAAAACAGCAGCAACCAAAAGAAACACTGTATGGTGTTTTCAGTAGACAGAAGATGGAAAGTATCTCAGATTAATTGAAGTTATAAATAATTCAGATATTAGACATATTGGATGATGAACTTATAAATGTTATTTTGCTTTAATGTAAAGCGCCAAAATATTAACAAATAAGAACTGGTTAAACATGCTGGAATAATGTAGTGAATGTTTGAGTGTATGTGTTTTTGCAGATTGACCAGGAGGGGCTGACGCTCCCAGAGAGGAGTCTGTACCTGGGACAGGATGAGGACAGCATGAAGGTGACCAAGCAAGCTTCAGTCCTTCTTTCTCTCTGTCATGCCTTTATACAAACCTAATTCCAGAAGTTGGGACGCTGTTTAAAACAGAATAAAACAATGCAATAATCTAAAAAAAAGCAAAAAGACCATCAACTCATATTTTATTCCCAGTAGAACATAAACAACATATCAGATGTTAACACTGAGAAATTTTACTGTTTCATGGACAATATGAGCTCATTTTAAATCTGATGGCAGCAACTTGTCTGTAAAAAGTAGTTCCGAGGTGATGTTTAGCATCGTGTAGCGTCCACTCATCCTTTAACATCTGTCTGTAAACATCTGGGAAGTGAGGAGACCAGTTGCTGGAGTTTTAGGAGAGGAATGTTGTCTCATTCTGGTCTGATGCAGAATTTTATCTGCCCAAAAATCCTGAATCCTGAATCCTGAATTGCTGGATTTCTGCTTTCATGATGCTCCAGATGTTTTGTACTGGTGAAAAGTCTGGACTGCAGGCAGGCCAGTGCAGCACCCGGACTCTTCTCCAGTGAAGCCATGCTGTTGTGATGGATGAAGGATGTGGTTCAGCATTGTCTTGCTAAAATCTGCAAGGCCTTCCCTGAAAGAGACGTTGTTTGGATGGGAGCAGATGTTGCTCTAAAACCTCCATGTACTTTTCAGCATTGATGGAGCTTCACAGATGTGGAAGCTGCCCGCGCCATAGGCACTAATGTAGCCCCCATAATATCAGAGATGCAGCTTTTTACCTGTCCATTGATAACAAGCTGGATGCTCCCTCTCCTTTTTAGTTCCTAATTTTACATTGAGGAACATTTTTCTTAAATTGTTTAGTTAGACTCAGTTTGTTTCATATTCGTAAACCTCTGTCCATCTAGATATCTGAGAGGCTCTGCATCTCCGAAATGCTCCTTTTTATAACCAGTCATCTTACTGACAATTAACAATTACACTTAACCTGATTAGAAATCAAATGCTCTTCTAGTTATTTTCGATTTGTGACAATCAGCTTTTTGTTGCTCCTTTTCCAACTTTTTACACACATGATGCTGCCATCAAATTTAAGATGAGCTCATATTTTCCATGAAATGGTAAAATTTCTCAGTTTCAACATCTGACATGTTGTTTATGTTCTGGGAATAAAATGAGTTGATGAGGTTTATTTGTACATCACTGCATTGATTTAATTTAAATTTTGTACAGTGTTCAACTTTTTGGGCCTTATTTTTCTTGTCATCTATTTTCTTCCTCTCCAGTCTTCACCTGTTTTCATCGTCACCAACCTTTTTTCCTTCTACCTTAAGTACTTTCTTTCCTTTTTTACTCTCCATCCTGTTTATTCTGCAACATTTATTTCTTCTTTTACCTCACTGACCTCATTTTGCTTTGTTCCCTCCCTCCTTCGCACCCTCTCCCCCTCCATCCCTCCCTCCTGTTCCCCTTCTTCCATCTGGCCTACTAACTCTTCTCTTGCTCCTCTTCATCAATCCACCTGTTTTCCTCTGTCACCCGCTGAGCTTTTGTTATCCCATCCACTTTGCCATATGTCACTGTGGTCACCGACCATTACTGATGATGTCAGTGGAGTGCCTCCTGTCTGTTAATGCTGATATTGCTGTGTTTCGCAGATCTTGGCGGCATACAAGGCTCTGATGGAGCGCCTGCTGAGCATGCTGGGAGCTCACAATGCAACGCAGAAGTCCAAGGAGATTATACAGCTGGAGACCCGCCTGGCCAATGTGAGCTGACTGCACATGTGTGCATGTGCACATGCAGTTGTCAGAGTGCGTGATTGCATGTTGGTGCACGTGAATATTTGGCATTGAGTATAATCTCCTCTCTCCTCAGATCACTGTGTCAGAATATGATGACCAAAGAAAAGATATCAGCACCATGTATAACCGCATCACCCTCAGGCAACTACAGCGCATTGCTCCGAGTGTGAGTGCTATACACACACCCCAACACACACATACATAACACATATACCTTATTTTTAAATTAAAAATAATTTTTCATTTTAAATTTAAATTATTTGTGTGTGTGTGTGTGTGTGGTCATGCACTTTGGGTAGATGCAGATATGATGATTTGAAGATTTGAACTTCAACATTATAAGTGGTGTGGGTTATGTCTGAGTGTGCAATCAGAGGCTATTTATGTGTGTTTGGGAAGCACACACACATAGAGAGAGAGGCCCAAGTGACTCGGAAAGCTGTCTGCCCTGCAGGAGCAGACGAGACTTTTTGGGGAGGGGGTTTTGGAAATTATTGAGGAAGGGAGGAGATGAAGGAGGGAAAGACACTGGAGACCGAGGCAGGGAGGGAAGGAGACAAAGAGGGGGTTGAGGAGGCTTCTCTCTGAAGTGTGAACAGTGATTGAAAATCCTCAAGGTGCTTTGTTGTCTGGAGACAGATAGATGAAGGTAGAAGCAGAAGAGATGGAAACTAGACATACACTAAGAGGAAGACAAAGAGCCGAGTTTAAGAATTACAGCTGAAAAACAAACAAGAATCTGCAATGTTTTGCAGCAAATGATTTGCTTTTAGTTGCTGCTGGAATCTAAATTCATGAATAACTGTGCCGATCTATGACTTTAAGTAACTATTTCATCCAGCTCCTTTTCAGACCTGATAATAGTTATGTTAAACTAAATTTTTGTTTTATCTGTAATTATAGTTTGAAAAAAAAAAAAAAAAAACATGACTTGAAATTTGACTTCTATGTTTAAATCTAATTGAATGCCGTTTGCAAGCTGTTGTGAAATTAAATAACAATCAAAAAACACATTTTCCATAAACTTTTCCCACAAATGAACAGAAATTCTGTGTTAATCAAATGTGTTGTAAATTTCATAAACCATGATGACATTTCCTTCTTTAGTTCAGCCTGTACAGCTCTGTTCACAGCAGCTGGTTTAAGGGATGGGGTGAGCCTCTCTACTCTTTTCTGCCGGGCCCTTTTCCTGGTTTTTCTACTTGCCCACTGCCATCTATCAAAACAACTGATAATTTCTCACACAAACTTTTATTCTTGCATTTTGTTTGCATTTAATTTATGTTATTTGTTTTTAAAGTTAGTTTTAATACCTTTTAATGCTTCTGCTCACCGCTGTAATGCTTTTAATGTTTTATGTGAAGCTCTTTGAATTGTCTTGTACATGAAATGCATTATACAAATAAACTTGCCTTGCCTTGATGGAACAGATTTGCAGTCACAATATGCAAATGTAGGTCTGGAATCAAATTAAACTCACAGCCAAAGTCAAAACTTTAATGTATTGCTTTTTTTTTTTTATCCATACATTTTTAGATATTTATGTTCAGTTAATTATCATGATATTTATGGTCTTATTCTAATTTACTTTTACCTTTTATTCTTGATTTAATCATTTAATGTCCTCTAAAAACTTTTAGAACTTAATGAGCTTGTACATTTTGTTAGTATCTAGTGTCATTACGGTCCAGGCCCCGTTTGTTAAATGAGGAAATTAATAAATTATCAGTATGTCTTGTTTCTTCAGAATTCAATCGTCCAATGAACAAGACCAAATAACAGTCAATAAAAGAAAAAGTTTTTCATGGGTACAACCTTCTGACTCAACCCTGCTGCTCATCCCACAAAAGCATTTTCCTTTCAAATGTGGCTCCATTTAAAAGGGACATAATCCGGCTTTCCAACAATATGAGATTTATTTTGAAAAAGCATTTAAAAAGTAGCAGTTTATAAATATTTGAGTGGCAATTTCCATTAACATCTGCAGGAGCATTGATGGCAGCAAAGCAGAAAGCCAAATGACGCTGCATCAATGGATGTGGTTGAAAGCTGTTACTTCAACCCAAAAGTTAAATGGTTTCTTTTCAACATAGCTGGCCATCATGACTGCCTTTGGCTCTCCTTCCAGTTTTATTAAAGGGAAGGTACCACCAAATTGCCAGCATATGCCACAAAATTCAGTGAAAACATGTGAAACATCAGCATTTGAGTGATTCAACAGATCAAAATCACTGACGACTGAGATACTGTTCCTCTTCCTTCCACAGCTCCACTGGAAACGCTTGCTGGACAGAATTTTCCATGACAACTTCTCAGAAGATGAAGAGATCGTGGTGCTCGCCACCGATTACATACAGAAAGTCTCAGACATCATCAAGTACACCTCGAAGAGGTATAGAAACAGAACGGGGGGAGAAGGGTGAGGGTGAGGAGGTGTTTGGAAAATCGCTGAAATTAGACTAATACATTTTTGAAGCTGTACTTTTTGAGTGTTGGTAAGCGCTTTAGTTTGAGCTTGTTTTGAGTGTGTGTGTATGTGTCTGTGTGTGTGTTGCCTTTGCTTTAGGGCTGGCACTACAGCTTGGGCCAGAGTACAGTGTCACGAGGTGAATAGATTGCTTCTTGAGAGCTGCTGTGCATGAATTTGTGCATAAATTTGTGTGTGTGTTCGAGGTAAGTCACTGTTGGGTGAACTTCCACTTCTGCTGCAGCTGATTATTATTGATCTACACACACACACCTTTCTACCTCCTGCAGACTCACACAGGGATAGACACACACATACACACCCTTACATATACACAGTTTCCCCTTCTTCATCTTGACAGCCTCCAGGGGAGGCCTGAGAGGGCTGTTGCACGTTAGGGTGTGTGTTTCAGCCACTGACAGCTCGCCAATAGTCGCTCTGCTTTACACAACTACACAGCAACCCTCAGCCCTCATGCATGGATGACTGGCCGGATGACTGGCAGGTGGATTTCTTGCTTGTCATTTATGTATTAGACAGGATACATGTCTGGATCGCAGCATAACCTATTCAGACATTTTGGTAATTTCATGAATCGCCAGTTCAGTTCTTTGATGGTTCCGTCTTATCATTTCACAGCCTGAATCCTGCAACCTTCCATTGATTTCTGAGGAAATCTGGAGGCATCAGTCACTCATACACAAGATATGTAATCAATTAAGCTGAAACATATCCACTTTAGAACATGATATGAGATGGCAAATTGATCAAAAACTCATTGTATGGTGGATAATTCAGAATGTAGGGGAGACTGGCAGCTTTCACATGAAGCAATCTGCAAATCCAGAAGAAGATTGCTTTGGAGAAGCGAACTGTGCAGGTTTGATTTGTGAATCTGCACATTTTTTTCTAAAAAGGAAATTATCCAGAAGCCCTACACTGTGCAGCTTGATGTTGAGCATGATGTTACCTGATGTTTTAATTGATGATGCATGTTGTGGGTTGTAAGTTAAATTACAGTGATAATTAGTTTGATGTTCAGTTTTAGGGTGAATTCACACCAGGATTTAGTTCGATTGGACTGAGAAACCGCCAATCCCCTTGGACAATGTCACACTGTTACAACTGCTTGCAGAGGCAATATTCCCCAAAACAAACACTAATTGACATTTGCATGAGAGGCAGTGAGTTATCTGGCATGTTATGCTACGACCTGATACACAACTTCCTCTCTTTTGTTCACTAGATGGTCTGTTTGCTTTCACTTGCAAGTAAACCAAGGCCCCCTTCAAGATGGCCAGAGTTCACTTCTTTGGTCTGCACCAGAGTCCATTTACATGTTCACAGGGCTTCAGCTGAGCCGTACTGCCTGTGGAAACAGACCAGGGTTTGTTTAAAGTAAACCAAACAGTGTCAGGGTGAATGTGACCCTCATGGACAGAGCATGTAGTTGTAAAAAAAAAAGAGAGAGTGAGAGGAAAGCAGGAGTTCTGGGATGAGCAGCTTCCACCTTTAACAATGCAAGATGATGTGAATGTGTTGAAGTGGAGGAATTCTGTGGGAACCATTTTAATGGGGTGTCAACCTTTGTAAATGTTCACATAAAGGAAAAAAAGGGGTGGTGAGTGGCTCAACTGGTTGAGCAGCTGCTCCATGTAGAGAGGGTGTAGCTGGTCCAGGTTGTCCTAGCCTGAAGCATTTTGCTGCAAGTCATTGCCCACTCTCTCTGGCCCAATTTCCCTGTCCAACTACTTTTAAAATAAAGGCCACTAGAGCCCAAAAGTCCTTTAAAAAAGGAGATAAAACAAAAAATAAAGGAAATCACAAGAAAATGTGAGTCAGTTCTATAAAGACAGGGCCGACTGAGCCTAGTCCATGACTCAAAATGCAAAAACTGTTATGTGATGAATTTATGATTGATTGACCAGTGTAGGAGGAAGTTTTTTTTTGTTTGTTTTGGGTTTTTTTCACCTAAATTCACCTTGAATTTAGTGATTAGAACATGCTGGTCAAAAGTAACCCAAATGACTCAGAGAACAGGTGAGCCAGTCAGTGACACAGATGTGACGTCTGAATGTCTCAGAAATAGCTGATAACCCAGAAACTCCCACCAGTCACAACTGAAGCAGCATTTCAGTTTTAACACAGAGGATCGTTGCAGTTGTCAGCTGGTAGGTTTGTCTTTAATCCTCAGATTAAAAGGCAACAAAGGTACCTTTAGTTTGTGGAAAGGTTCCATATTTGTGATAAAAGGCTTTTGTGCTTAGTTAGAGTCAAACTAGAGCAAACAAACTAGAGCCTAGAACTTCTACACTGCCCATCAATAATGTCTAGACAGTGTCTCAGGTCCAATCTAAGATAAACCTCATTAACTGTCAGGTTTATTCTCTGAGGCTGAGAAGACACCAATAACATCCAGTTCAACAAAAACAGGCCGGAACTGTATAGCACGACTATTTGACAGAAAGAAAGCAGAAACAAAAGTACATGTAAGACTGATTAAATACAATTATCTTTGCATAATATGAACGTGATGAGTTTAGTTTTTGTTTAACTGGACTGAGATCTGGTGACTGTAGAGGCCACTGGAGTCCAGTGAGCTCATAGTCATGTTCTAGAAAGCAGATGGAGATGGTTTGAGCTTTGTGACGTGGTGCATTATCCTGCTGGAAGTAGCCATTAGAAAATGCTACATTGCGGTTATAAAGGGATTAACATGGTCAGCAACAATACTCAGGTAGGCTGTGGTGGTTAAACCAGGCCACGTTGATACCATAGCCTGTATAAAAAAGATGGACGGAGCTTCCGTGACGTCACCCGTAGGTTTCTAAAGAGCAAAGTGAAGCTTGTTGGACAGTTCCCACTGTCACCATCTTGTCAGTGTCATGCCTGCCGTCGCTCCCGGAAAATCCAAAATTGGACAAAGTGGTGGAGCTCAGAGGGGGGCTGTGAGCGTGGGGGTGGATGATTGATGTCTATCATACTCCGAACTGCCTGTAGCTAAGAGCTAACTAAGCCAACTTGGATCTAATGTGAGCTAACCGGCTAATGAAGGTAGGTGGGCTAAAGCTAAGGCGTGCTGTTACCCGGCTAAAGACCACAGTTCTGCTGCACTCTCCCTTCTTGCCGTGGCTATTGGATACCTGTCAATCAAAAGGACACGCCCTTAATTATGCCGAATTTCAGGATTAAATAACATCTAAACAGATGAGTTTGAAAAAATTCATCCCCTCACAGGTGACCTATTAATCCTAAAATGGATTTTTGTACCAGCTGTTAAGCATGTTTATTTCTGCTGTAAAGTTTGTCTTTTTAACATGGGAGTCTATGTGGATTGACTCTGTTTTGGAGCCAGCCCCTAGTGGATGAGGGGTGAACTGCAGTTTTTTGCACTTCCGCATAGGCTTCACATTTTACTGCCGGAGGTTGCCGCTTGGTTGATACTAAGGGGCCCAAAGTGGGCCAAGAAAATATCCCCCACATCAGTACACCACCAGCAGCCTGAATTGTTGATACAAGGCAGGATGGATCCATGTTTTCATGATGGTTGCACTAAATTCTGACCCTACCATCTGAATGTGGAGCTGAAATGGAGACTCATCAGACCAGGCCACATGATTCCATCTTCTGTTATTCAGTTCTGGCGATTCTTTGTGAATAGTAGCCTCAGTTTCCTGTTCTTAGCTGACCGGAGGCACCCGGTGTGGTCTTCTGCTGCTCATCTGCTTCAAGGTTGGACGTGTTGTGTGTTCAGAGATGCTGTTCTGCAGACATTGGTTGGAACTTGGTTGATTTCCTATTGCCTTTTAATCATCTCCAACCAGTCTCCCGATCCTCATCTGACCAAGAAATTCTTGTCCAGACAGCTGCTGCTCACTGCATATTTTCTCTTCTTCAGACCAATCTCTGTAAACTCTAGAGATGGTTCACCATGTCTACATGACTAGATGTAATGAGTTGCTGCCATGTGATTGGCTGACAAGACATTGTAATTAGGTACACCTAATAAATATCCCTAGTAGGTGTATATTAGTGTATGTAATGTGTATATTTTGAGATAATCATTTAAGTATGATGCTTTTACCCCATTCACATACTTTGGTTCTGTTTCACTTCTCTTCTGACGCTCCGTCTCCTATCATGTTGTTTACCAGTCCCCTCTCAGCTTTACATCCATCCATCCCTTGTTGATGGCTTTTGTAATTGGTTCCACTCTACATTTCAATCATCTGTCTCTACCTGTCTCTTGTTTTCCTCACCTGTACATAACTGACATCCCGAGCTTCCGGCTTTTTAATCACTCATACTGAAAATGGCTTTGTTGTAAAACTACACACACTTTACAAACAAAAAAATAGTTTACTTAAAGATCCACACCACTTCAACCTGCTCTGATTAAACTGACTGATGGTCGGTAAATACTGGCTTTTTTTATCAAATGCAAAACTACACAGCCTCCAGCCAGTTTGTAACTTAGACTCCATCAGAGTTAGCTAAATATTTTATCATAGAAATTTTCATTTAGTTTTCAATAATTTTTTTACATTTCCTCATGCTGCAGAGGAAATTGCCAGATAGATGAACAACAGTGAGAAAATGTCTCATGACATCTCTTTCTGTTGTCCATCAATAGAAACTACACAATAATTTGAACACAGTGAGGCTGAAGGAAGCTTTAGTTCCCCGAAGAGTTTCCTGTAGAAACAGATTATGTGTTTCTCCTACAGTAAAAGCATCATTCAGTAAACATTTCTACATGCTCGTTTTGAAGGTTTCTGTCTCAGGTTCAGTCTAAAATAACCCAGGTAAATTTCAGCTTTTTTCACAGACAATGGAGATCCACCTTCATCCTCTGAAAGATTCTTCACAGACTGAATAAAAACTATTTTTTTACAAGTAAATAGATCTAAAAGTAGTAACATGAGAGGCTCCAGTTCTGCCAAGCTTTACTGTGACCCACTGGTGTTTTTAGATAAATGCTGCTATCAGTCATGCCAGACTAGACAGATAATCAAGATCAAGTGTTGAACTTACTGTTCAACATTGTTGCATTTCAATACAAGCCACTGTCCAGAATGAGGAACGTTAAAGATCGGGTTATCATAACAGTCTGAGAGAAGGTTTTTTGTGGTTCAGAGATCCTTTACAGCTTTAGAAACTGACTGCAAAGGCTTGGAAGCAAACATTTATCATGCAGGCTGCAGAACTTTGAGCATCCTAACAAGCACACGAGTCTCGAGTCACAATAACAAAAAATGTGCTTCAATAAACAAAACAAAACCTTGTGGAAATTCTGACTGAATAATTGTTGGACAGCAGACTTAAGAATGTCCCGTGAGACATTTACAGACATACAGTTATAGGAAAATGTCTTCTTAGGTTTTATGTATTAGGACTTACAATTCAGCTAGTCCAACCTCAGATGAACAACATGACATTACAATGTGTCCGCAAATCCATCATATGACCCACACTAGTCCAGCTTATAAAAAGGCTCAGAGCTGTGAAAGCAATAGCCCCCTGTAGTTCAATACTTACATCCCCCCCACAGTACTCGCACATATGCACCCTCTACAACCCCCTACAGCTACACACATTTAAGATTCACACATTCTCACATACACACACACACACACACACACATACACATAGACCTTCATCCTTGCACTAGGAAGCACTTTATCCACCCTGTCAATATTACTGTCTGCTGGGAATTTTTTCTTCTTTTTTTTTGTAAATATAGAGGTGGGTCACATTTATAAAAACAAGCAGTTTTTGCACCACTAGCAAAACATGGACAAATTTGTCCAAGTACCGATGGGCAAATTATTATTAATTAACAATAGAGATACAAAAGACCAAAATATAATGAGGCATATCTTGCCCTCTGCTTGACCAGGAAATGGTCAAGTAATGGTAATGGTCAATGGTGAGAAATGAAGAGAGACCACAAAGTGTTGTATGTCCTAAAATATCAGTATCTGACAGATTGAAGCCACCTTGGGACTTCACATCCTTAACACAGAGAAAATCTTGTTGGCTACTTTAGAAATAAATGGCTCAACTGTCATATATATCAGAGTGATTTTACTAAAGCAGCATCCATCTCATCTAAAGCTCAACTGAAGTAGTTTTTAGAGTTTCCTGGTTTAAATGCCCCACACTGTAGCGGAGGAGCTGATAATTCCCTCTGCCACTGACATAATTTCAACTGCAATTAGCAGCCAATAAATGAAAGACTATTTCGTGGCACCTTTCAGCAAATTTCAACATCAGGATGGATGTGATAATGGGATGGGAGGGTTGGCTTGACATTAGTTTTGTTGATGAAAAGGGGGTCCTGAAGAAAAAGTTTGGGAACCACTGATATAAACCAGTTTATAAGAATAATTGGCAGGGGTGTAATGGCACACCACTGTTCAGTACATACCTTGGTTTTAAGGTCATGGTTTGGTTGTTTTCCGGTACAGTAAGGGAACAAATGCAAAACATAAAACTGCTTAACTTTGGTGTAAACAGGAACATGCTTAGAGACATTTACAATTAAACTGAAAACAAAATAGAAAACTTCCTGTAGAAAATTCTCCAATAAGAGATTCTTAAATAAATAAAAATATGACATATGCCCCCCACTATTTTAATGGACAACGTCTGTACATACATATAATAAGGGAGAAAGGGATTTTTCAAGAGAAAAATAAAGATATTCACTCAAACTTGTAGAAATATTCATTTAATCTACAATTCAAGTCTTTCTTTTACAAGTAAATCTTTAATTGCATGTATAGTTCTTTTTATTGATTTATCAAAAGCATTTGATACAGTAGACCACAGATTGTTGGTACAAGCACTACATCACACTGGTTTATCTACACATGCAGCTGCCTGGTTTGCCAACTACCTATCAAATAGAACACAATGTGTTCAGGTGGCGGGAACCAC
>JBAFTA010000010.1:26778371-26790613 GCA_036919975.1 Melanotaenia parkinsoni | reverse complement strand
TTGTATGTTTTAATTTTGTTTTGTTTCTTTGTTTTGGTTCTCATACTGTTTTGTTGTCTGTTTATGATGTGCTGCAGGCCAGGTCACCCTTGTGAAAGAGATCATGATCTCAATGGGTTTTTTATCTGGTTAAATAAAAGTTTTAAAAAAAATGTACGCTGTGAAAAATAAAGTAACATACAGTATGATTAGATGCAAGAGCGTACAGGATCATGAGAGACCCTTATCATTCTAACAATGATGTGTTCAGGTGGTTGCACTGATGACCATGGATTCACTGTAACAGATCCAAGGTCATCCACACTGCACACATTTGTTGTAATATTTGACTTAAAATAATAAATAATGATTACTTGATTTTTTTAATAAGACAAAAAGTAAGATGAAAAAATATTCATATGAAAATTTTTGGCTTAATCCTAGAAACCAAATATCTATGAAGATTCATGCAGATTAGGATATTTCACTAAGTCCACATGAGGTGTGAAGACAGTAGCACACTGATAAATTCATCCTCTCAGTATGACAGATATCGTGGCCGTGCATCTCGCATCTCGCAGATGCTGAGATAAGCTGTCTGAGCCAACACTGCCACAGCGCCACACTCCCACCATGATGAAAAGTACAATGACATGACAGCAGAAATTGAAAGTAATTAAAATCCTCTCTCTAAGACTTATTTTCTATAGTTCATTTGATATCAGCAGCTCTGTGATGTGGAAACATTTATCCACACTGCAACTGCTTGGCTTCACATAGCAGGAGTCAGGGGTCGGAGCTTGGTTACTCGCCAGTTGCATTGTTGTCCAGTAGAGCAGACGGAGAGGAGGTTTATTCTTCTTTACATCTTTAATGGACCACAGAAGAAGTGCTTTGTTTCCTCTTTAACTGCTGACACACACACACACACATACAGTCCAGGTACCACACAGCCACAGCAGGTGGTTGAGGGTGACAAATACAGAGGAAGTGAGGAGGAAAGCTGTAGAGGAACGGTGTGAAGATGCACTGAGTGGTGAGAATGTGACAGGTAAACAAGAGGAAGCTTCATCCATGTTTCAGGGTGACATGATGGTTCATTGAGTCAATCATCCATCCTTCTACTGTTGCATCCAGCTTATCTTTGCTCCTGACTTCGTTCATTAGATCTTCTACTTGTTGTCCGCCCATTTTCGCTCATATTTTAATTTATTCTTAATTTATTCATTCGGTCCATTTTTCTTGCTTTTGTTTTCTTTTATTTCTTTTCGCCCAAATCACCGCATCCATCTTTAGAGTTCTTCTCATTCCTGCCTCTCAACCACCATCACATTCTTTTACTGTTGAAGTTCCTTGTACAAGACAATGGACACAAGCTGTCAGACCTCCATCACTCCTCATCATCCATCCACCTTTCATTTTTTCTCCTCTGTCTCCTTCCTGTATGGGTGTGTGTGTGTGTGTGTGTGTGGTCCCATGCTCTGTGGTAAGTGCATCCAATCCCATTAGCCAGATGAGCAGGTGTCCAATGAAGCAGAAAGCTTAATGACAACACCGGCGTCTCTCCCACACACTCCTCCCTCCCTCTTTCGCTCTGCTTCCTCGTCACTCATGAGTGTGTGTGTGTGTGTGTGTGTGTGTAATTTTGAGCATGGGAATCCAGTGTCTGTCTTTGAAGCCTCACAGGAGGGTGTGTGTCACCTGTGTGTTTATTCAGGTGAGATTCAGAGCGTTCATGACTATCCAGAGATGTAAAACAGCGGCAGTGGAGTGTTCGCTTCCTGCTGGGAGCACCAACTAGAAAAATATCAACTCACAGTAGAAGTGTTTTCAGAGGAAGCTTCTCTGCAGCTTTCAGAACCAGTGGAGGTTTGATTCCCAGCAGGACCTCCTGTGCTGAAAACACACCACTTCTTTGTGGAAGTGTCTTCAGTAAAGATTTTCTGTCAAAGCTTAAAATCCAACACACCAAATGATCAAACTCCAGATGCTAACTGGAGTGAAGTTTGGAGTAGAGGTGGACCACCCTCCTCCATTCCCAGAAGGGTCATTACCTGAAGTAATGCATAAATGTAGTGCAAGGGGACAGTCTTTTCATCTCTGTAACTAGCCCCATTAAAATCCATTCAGCTAATGAGCCTTCTCACAGTCCTGCGGTGATTAAAAGCCACTGCCTGATGTGTGCAGACAATGCTGCCATTTAGTTCTGCTGAGACTCCATTAGAGCTGTCAGACAACCTGATCATGTCCATTTTATCCACGTTTACAACGTTAAAAAAAAAGAAGAATGGGAATAGTTCACATGCAGTTTTTTATTTTCTAATTAAACAATTCAGTCATTATAGTTGTCAAAAATTTACATTAAACCTTCAGAACTTACTTAGTTTACAGTAGAGAGGACTCATTGTCATGTTCTAGAAAGCAGTTGGAGATGATCTGAGCTTTGTGACATGGTGCATTATCCTGCTGGATGTAGCATCAGAAGATGCTACACTGTGGTCATAAACAGATGGACTGTGGACTGTGGTGTTTAGGGAAGGCTGATTTATTTGTATAGCACATTTCATGTACATGACAACTCAGATTGCTTTACATAAAACATTAAAAGAAAAAAGAAAAAAACATTAAAAAATACACTAAGATTAGAAAAATTAAACAAACTAAAAATAATAAAATAGATTAAACAGAACCAGAACAAACTAAGATAGAGTGAAACAGACAACAGAATAACAACAATGGGCTTGATATGACACAAGCACACATCAAGGGGAAATACCTGTCTTAAGCCTGGTTTAAACCATACCACGTTGGTACTAAATACCATAAAGTGACCCAAGGAAAAAATTTCCCCCACACCATTACACCACCAGCAACCTGAAGTGTTGATCCAAGACAGGATGGATCCATGTTTTCATGATGTTTCCACCTAAATCTGACCCTACCATCTAGTTAACAAAAGGACCTTGTCACAACAATGAAAGTTTAGTGATTTAATGAAGATTTAAGGTAGGATGAGGTTGCTGAGGATAATGAGGTGTGGTGAGGATGATCAGGTGGATTGGGTAGTACCTAAATAAAAGAAGGGTAATTGAAGGGACATATGACAAAGGAATGGGAGAGGTTAGAGAATCTTTAAGGGAGAAAGAGGAAGAGGACGGATAAACAGATGAAAGGACAGACAGAGAAGTTGGATAAAGAGATGAGGAAGGGGGAAGTAGGAGAGGGATATGGAAGGGTGGGTGAATGCATGGATTGATGAGGACAGGGATGATAATGGATGGAGTCAAGAGAATGAGACAAACAGATTAAATTAAGTATAAGAAGGCTCTCCAGGTGGTTGTAGCGTGGACCTGCCCCTGAACCTAAGTTAAACTTTTAACGTCATACATTGCAGCTGAAATGGAGACTCATCAGACCAGCAATATTCATAATATTCTGCTCAATGTCTCACTATGGGCCCTCAGCCCTCAGAAGCATTGATCTCATCACGCCAACCCTGATTGGCTGATGAACATGTGAACGTATCCGTCACGTAGTGCCATCTGCCTTTAAGAGCTCATGCGGACGGACCAACTTATTCAAAAACCTCTTCTCACTCGGAGCATATGTTGCATCCACGGCTAGCTAGCTTAACTGTTCACAGACTGATCCTTGGCTTCGGTCGCTGAGCGCTACCAACTTGGACTCTTGGCTCTTTTGGTAACACCAGACCATAGTGTTTCCTTGCGCCTCCACAGTTCGGTCCTACCCTTGTCACCCCACCACGGCGTTTTGAGCACTGAGTGTTAGCACACCTTGGCCTCCCCACGGTTAGCACACCAGCTAGCTGCCTCGACTCCCTGCCTGCACACCAGCTTGCGAGGAATGGAGGCTAAAACCCCTCATACCAGAGGGCTCGGAGACTCTAGGGCTCGTCCCTGTCACTGCAGAAACAAAATATCAAGCATAGACCCACACCAGGTCTGCTCGAGTTGCCTGGGGCTGGAACACACCCGACTGGCTATCAATGTTCCCAGCTCGTGTCAACATTGTTCGGTGTTCACCGTGAAGAATTTCCACAGACGGCTAGCCCGCCAGTCTGGACGGGACCCCTATCTCCCCTCCGCCGGTGCTGAGGTCAAAGAGGAGGAGGAGAAGGGAGCTGGTGCGGTGGTGGTACCGGAGGCTGGCGCCAGCTTGGGCTCCCAGCTTAACGAAGCCACGGATCCCTCACCGGAGGAAGACGTCCTGGACTTGGACTGTGGAGAAGATGAAGATGTCGCCTCAAACCTCCTCATTTCAGAGGATAAAGACGAGGACGACATCTTCATCACTCCTACCCATGCTGCACAGCATGCGGCCTCCGTTGCTTCTCGGGATGGAGACAAGAGTGGCACACCAGCTTCTCCCCTCCCCAACTCGGACATGCTCGATGTGTGTAAATGCGCGGCCGGCCAACTGGCCATCCCCTGGCCCGCGGTTGTAGCATAGACCATCAGATCTCGCTACAAAGGGAAGAGATTGCCCTTGGCCAAGAGTGCAATGAAGCAACTTCTCCCCATCTTCCCAGAGCTGCTGGATGAGGTGGCACGTTCATGGAAGGGCTGCTCTTACAGCAGCAGGAGCCCAATTCCTAGGGCCTCGTCCCTCGATTGTGAGGCAATGGAGAGCCTGGGCCTGCTCCGCATGCCTCCGATGGAGCCACTCGTTGTAGCCCACCTCCACCCACAACTGTCGGCAGTGTCCTCCAGGAGTCCGAGCCTGCCGTCTAAGTCTGACCGTTTTCAGTCAGCCCTGACCGAGAAGGCTTTTAAGGCAGCTGCGCTTTCGGCCCCGAGCACTTAATGTCCTCTCCCTGCTCACTGCTTACCATGCCGAGTTGTGCGAGGATTTTGGACAAACACAGGACCCAGCAACGTGGGAGGAGATTCCGGTCATCACCGACCTATGTTTCCGTGTCCACCGCTGTGCGGTTCAGGCCATGGGCAGAGCACTGGGAACTATGGTGCTGCAAGAACAGGCGCGGTGGATGAACCTCGCCAACCTGTCGGATAGGGAGAAGGATGAGGTGCTGGACATGCCCATTGTCCTGGGCTCTGCATTGGCCTCAATGCAACGGCATTGTGAAGCCAAGAAGAAGGAGGATGAAGCTCCGCCTGTGCAGCGCAAAACCTTCATGCCAGCTGTTTCTCAGGTTTCGCATTTCAAGATATCCAAACAGCCAAGGCCCCAGCCTGCCTCACCTCCTCTGCCCGGTCGGGCCAGCTGGTCCAAGAAGCCCTCGGCCTCTTTTGCAGCCCCACCGGCTCCGCTCGTGCAAGCTGCTACCTTCCAGGCCAGGAAGAAGAAACGGGCGGCCTGACCAAAGGCCGATGGCGCAGCTAATAAAAAAAAAAGCTTGATCATGAACAGCCCGGTGGCGACGTCTGCTGCTCCCCGGTGGAGGGTTGTTGCCTCTTCGGGGACAGCGGCAGTGGCGCACCCGTTGCTGCGCTGTCTGCTGTATCTTTACTCCCCCGACTCTTTCAGGTTGTTGTTTTGCCAAGGGAGGGCACTACCACATCGCGAAGAGAGCCTCCTATGGCGGACGGGCTGCAGAGTGCGCCTCCTCCCTCCCTCAGGTGGGAGAGGTGGGCTGCACACACAGCCCCACCCTGGGGGTTAAGGACGATTTCGAGGGGATACAGGTTGCAGTTCGCCACCCTTCCGCCTCGTTTCGCCAGCATTTTGCATTCCCAGACTCGAGGGGAGTCAGCTCACGTTTTACAGGGAGATATCAGCTCCCTGTTAAACATGGGAGCAATTTGTATTGTACCTCCTGCACAGTGTCAGAGCGGGTTTTACTCCAGGTATTTTCTAGTCCCCAAACAGGTGGGGAACGGGATTCGCTCTATCCTGGATCTTCGTGCTCTGAACAGATATCTCCGGAAATACAAATTCAGGATGCTCACACACGCGTTCATATTGTGTCTTGTGCGACAGAAAGATTGGTTCACTTCTGTCGACCTGAAGGACGCGTATTTCCACATCCCTGTCTACCCTCCCCACACAAAATTCCTGAGATTCGCTTTCCAGGGGATTTGCTACAAGTACCGAGTGCTTCCTTTCGGTCTCTCTCTGAGTCCGCAGGTGTTTGTGCAGTGCACGGAAGCAGCAATGCAATGCCAGGGCATCCGCTTGGCCACATACCTGGATGAATGGCTGCTGCTGGTACAGTCGGAGCTGGAGGCCAGGGCGCACACGCATGTTCTCGTGGGGCACCTGTCCAACCTGGGTTTTGTGATAAACATGGAAAAGAGCGTGCTGTCCCCAGCACAGAGCATAATTTTTCTGGGCCTGTATCTCGACTCGCAGTCTTTCACACCACACCTCTCGCCGGACGCGTGAAGGTTTTCAGAACGTGTCTCGGGCTTTTTCGTCCGGGGAAATCGGTACAATTCAGGCTGTGTCTTCGATTGCTTGGACTGATGGCGTCCGCCATTCTCGTTGTCCGGCTCAATTGACTCCACATGAGGGATTTTTAGCTTTGGGTTGCCTCATGTGGGCTGGACCCCGTGCGTCATGGTTCACGCAGGGTGCAGCTCACTGCTGCGTGTGCCAAGACACTGCTTCACTGGCAGCTCCCAGCCTTTCTGACGCAGGGAGTCCCTATGGGCCCCATCCTGTCCAGGAAGGTGGTCACTATGGATGCGAGCCTGACGGGCTGGGGTGGGATCCACGAGGGCCAAACTGTGAGGGGCCGATGGAGCATCGTTCTCCAGCGGTCCCACATAAACTTTCTGGATCTTTCAGCGGTATTCCTCTCCCTGAAGCATTTCCTCCCGTCCCTCGTGGGCCATCATGTCCTGGTAAGGACAGACAATACAACGACGGTGGCGTACATCAGCCATCAAGGGGGATTGCGCTCCTGTCAGTTACACATGCTGGCATGCATACTGATCCTCTGGAGCTATCACCTCCTCTCTTTGAGGGCGACGCACGTCCTGGGAGTCCTGAATACAGAGACGCGCCTGTATACGGGGAATGGACTCTGAATACAGAGGTTGTGGGACAGATTTGGACTCGTTACGGTCGGGCCACAGTGGATCTGTTCACATCAAGAGAAAATGTGCACTGCGCTCTGTTTAATTATCTGCGAAGCATGGATGCTCCCATGGGCGTAGACACCCTAGCGCACGCTTGGCAACCCGGGCTTCTTTACACATTCCCTTCCCTGGCGTTGATACCCCCACTCTGGCCAGAGTGAGGGAGCACGGCCACACACTGCTATCGATAGCTCCGCTTTGGCCTGCCATGCATTGGCTGGCGGAGGTATATCGGTTGCTGCACACTCAGCCTTGGCAGCTCCCACCGCGCAGAGACCTGTTACTTCAGGGGAGGGGGACTGTCTTCCACCTACACCCAGAACACCTTGCACTATGGGCTTGGCCCCTGAGTGGCTCAGTCTGTCAGCTTTGGAACTCCCACAGCGGGTGATTTCCACTATACAGAGTGCTCGAGCCCCCTCCACTAGATCTCTGTATGGCTCTAAGTAGGGGGGTCTTCGTGGAGTGATGTTATAGACATGACCACGTTCCTTTTAAGTCCCCTTTGGGGGTGATTTTATCATTCTTGCAGGACCTGATTGACAGGAAGAAAGCCTTCTCCATGGTAAAAGTGTACTTGGCAGCTATTGCTGCCTGTCACGGGGGGTTAGGGAAGCAAACAACGAGTCAGCACCCGTTGGTCTGCCGCTTTATGAAGGGCGCACACAGGCTTCTTCCTGTGTCCAGACCGCTGGTACCACCGTGGGATCTGGCTGTGGTTCTGGAGGGGCTTAAGGGCCCTCCCTTTGAGCCACTGGAGGGGGCAGGTTTAAACCACGTTTCCCTCAAGAAGGTGTTGTTGCTAGCTCTGGCGTCAGCTAAGCGGGTCAGCGACATCCATGTGCTTTCGGTGCACCCGACATGCGCCCGGTTTGTCCCGGTCGATGTGAGAATAATTTTGAGGCCCAACTCGGCTTTTGTGCCTAAGTTGGTGGGCTCATATTCTCCTATTGATCTTCCTCGTCACGGGAATCGCAGTCACATGCCTTGTGTCCATTGCGTGCAGTGCACACTTACGTGGATAGGACTGGGGGTCTCAGGCGGAGATCAATTGTTTGTCTCCTGGTCCAGTCCTCATAAGGGAAAACCTGTCACATAGCAGCACCTGTCACACTGGGTGGTGGAGGCGATTGCTTTGGCCTATACGAGTCAGGGTTTGCAGCCTCCTGGGGGCCTGCGGGCACATTCAACTCAGGGCATGGCCGCTTCCTGGGACCTATTCAGAGGGGTCTCTGTTCAGGACATCTGAGCGGCGGCGAGTTGGTCCTCGCCTCTCACCTTTGTCCGTTTCTATATGCTAGACGTCTCCGCTCCGTGCATGGCAATCACAGTTTTGCTTTCCTGACCGGTTTGGAGTTCTTTTCCCGGTGGGTTGATGATAAGCTTATCTGGCAATACGGGAGCTATCACATCGCATAGTGAGACAGCGGAATGTTCAAGCAGAATATTCAAGCGGAATATCAAGCGGAATATTATGAAATAACTTTGGGTAATTTATATAATCCCCGGTTCTCTGAGTAATATGAGCGAGATCGCACCAGACAACCCTTCTTGCTGGGGCGAGTGAGAAGAGGTGCTTATCTTGAATGAGTTGTTCCGTCCACATGAGCTATTTAAGGCAGGTGGTTCTACGTTATGCGGACGGATACGTTCACACGTTCATCAGCCAATCAGGGTTGGTGTAATGAGATTAATGCTTCTGAGGGCTGCAGAGAGGCTTGCATCCCATAGTGAGACATCTCACTCATATTACTCAGAGAACCAGGGTAATGTAAATAACCTAAAGTTTCTCCATCTTCTGTTATCCAGTGTTGGTGAGTCTCAATTTCCTGTTCTTAGCTAACAGGAGGCACCCGGTGTGGTCTTCTGTTGCTGTAGCTCATCTGCTTCAAGGTTGGATGTGTTGTGTGTTCAGAAATGCTATTCTGCATATCTTGGTTGGAGCCAGTACTTATTTTTCTAGGTGCATTCACACCTTGATAGTCCAGGGGACTACGATTGAGAGGGTAATTTTGAGTGATTATTTGACTACCTGTTTACTTTCTCCAACAAGTTTGCCCATTCTTATCTGACCTCTTTGAACTTGAGTAAGTCATCTTACAAAATTTTTGAGTTGCTGCCATGCGATTAGCTGATTATTACTTGAGTTAACAAGCACTTGATAAAGTGGATGGTAAGTTTATAGTAGGTTGAATACATAAACTGTATTAGTATACCCATTACAGTGATACTGATATTAAATTTCTTCTTCTTCTTTCTCGCTGGTTTTAAATATTTACATGTTTTTCAAAGAAAGAAGCAAGTTTAATGTTTAACAAGAAGGGGGAAAAAAAAACATAAAACCACCATTTCATAACCTCTAAGATTTTTTTAGGACCCCTTGGTTTACATATAACAATAAGTTTAAAAAATGTAATCTGTACATAATAAGGGGAGATGTGTGGATACCAGTGGTTAACAGGCAGGAGGAAGACATAAAACCTTTAAAGATGCTTTAAGTAAAGCAACTCAACCAGCTCTCTCACACGCACCCAGCAGGGAAATGCTATAGTTTTACTATTATCATATAGATGACTCTCTTATGCGATTGCACTTCAGGCCACACACTTCAAAACCCAAACACACACACACAGATACTCACATTATAAATCTGTGTGACTATCCTAAGTAATGCGTGTCAAATATGTGACAAACAAGCAGAGCTAATGAAGCGAAGCCGGCACCTCTGTAACACATGTTGATTAGCTGCTACCATTTGAGCCAGTTCATTTGCTGAAACACCGTTTTTTTCACCTTCTGCCCTTTTTCCTGTCAGTTTAATTCAGTTCACCAGTGAATTGCTGCTGGGACCTCAGGGTGCTGCTGCCAAGGCACTTTTGACTTAATATCTGTCATGCATGCGAGAAATTATTAAAAAAAAGAAGAAGAAAAGAACTTGGGAAAACAACAACAACATGCCTTTAGGTTTGCATGAAGCCTCGCAGTGGGAGAAGGGGGCATTTGTCCCTGCAGGGCAGATTAGATGCATGCACTCAGCAGGGGCTTGAGGACCCACCAGCTTTCCATCATGTGAGGGGGGAAGACACAGCTTGAATACATAAATGAATGATCCATTTTCTTTCCTTCTGCTTGACATTTTCTTCAACTCTCTGCTGCTTTTCTCCGCTGTGAGACGGTCTGGATTGGAGTTCTTAAAGCGTTGACTCCTTATCAAGATTGTTATATCTTACAAGCTCATGTTCAGGTACCACCATTCTCACTTGATTACACTTTTAATATTTTATTTGTTCACAAAAAAAAGAAAGAAAAGAAAGGTCATTTTTAAATTTTTGGTCCGCAGATTGTTATTTTTCTCCATCCATCTATAACCAGTGGATTAGTTTGATGATTCTAGCTGCTCTACAGTCCTGGTCCGTGGTTGCGGGATTTCTGCTTCATGATGCTACAAATGTTTTGTTTTGGTGAAAGGTCTGGACTGCAGGCAGGCCAGTTAAGCACCCAGACCTGTGAATCCAAGCTGTTGTGATGGATGCAGTTTGTAGTTTAGTATTGTCTTGCTGAAATCTGCAAGCCCATGGGTTTTAGTTTAACTTTCAGATTTCTTCAAGCAATTTGGTGTTAGGAGGAATAATAAATATTTATTCATGATATGTTATACATATTTCATTAAATATAATTTAGATATCTTTCTTTTATTATTTTTTACAGACACCACGAAACAGTAGTGTCATTGTCTAACCAAACATGTGATGTCCTTGTATGAGGACGCCGGGTTTTAGGAGGTTTAATGAGCTTTGTCCCAAAGAAAATGGTGGTGTTTCTGGAGCCTGTTCACACATGGCTTTTTCTTTGCATGATAAAGCTTTAACCTGCATTTGTGGGTTTCGGAGTGAACTGTCTTCCTAAGTCCATGCAGTGATTTCCAGGAGGGAATCATGTCTGGTTTTAATGCAGATATTCACAGTGATGTCTCCAGGGTCAGTAGCCTAAGCAGATGGACCCAGACTTCCCTCTCCCTGCTTCTTCTTCCAGCTCGTCCAAGGAATCCTGAGGCATTCCCAGTCTAGCAGAGATACGTTGTCCCTCCGGCATGTCCTCTCCTCCTCTTGGTGGGATGTACCCAGAAAACCTCCCCAAGGAGCCGTGCAGGAGGTGTCCTAAACAGCTGCCATAGCCACCTCATCTGCTCCTCCTGATGTAGAGGAGCAGTGGCTCTACTCCAGGCCTCTCCCAGATTTTTAACTTGTTTTACCAGGCAGATGCTTGAGATCAAATGATCATTTTTACAAACGCGGCCTGGCCAACCAGCTATCACCCTATCTCCACAGAACAGACAACATGCAGAGGAAACTCACTTTGGCCACTTGTATTTGCAGTCTTGTTTTGTTGTTCACTATCCACCATAGGTGAGGGAATGTAGATCGACCAGCTCCTTCTTCAACACGACAGACCAATGCAGAGTCTGCATCACTGTCGGTTCAGCTACCATACTAAATATGTAGATTATATTATTTTCTGTAGATAATGGAAGATTCAAAGTCTTCACAGTTTTACATCCATCCATAATTCATAAACAGTTTGTTGTAGATTCATGAACATCTTCCTTTCTTCACTACCGAGACGCTCTACCTCTCTAGGTTCTCTTTGTTATATCACTAACCTGTTAATAACTGACCTGATTAGCTGTATCATGCTCCTCCAGTTCTTTCTGTCTAGCTGTGTTGCATCCTCAGCTTTTTAAGTCATTAACCCTTGGGCCCTCCTCAAATGTTGTGCCCTCTGGTGACCTTAATGGCCAAATGTGTCCATGCACAACAACAGCCATGAAATCATCGTTCATAATTTTTTTCTCATTTTAATTTAATAGATATTGTTTAATGCTTTTTCTTAAATAATTAAACTGGCATTTTAAATGTTAAAAGTCTTAAAATGATGGAATGTTCGAATGATTTATTAAAAAAGTTAAAGCAAAACAAATTCTGATGTATGATGATTTTTAATGCATGTACATTCTTTACCATGAGCATCCCCAGAGCGAGTTTCTGACACAACATGAAAATACAAATCAAATCAGAAACATGCAAACATGCATTTGAAACATGCAAGTAATCACCACCAAAGACCCTCTAATGTTTATTATATGAAAAAAATAAAAATAAAAAAAAAATATATATATATGTATATATATATATATATATA
>JBAFTA010000010.1:26723985-26755533 GCA_036919975.1 Melanotaenia parkinsoni | reverse complement strand
ATCTTTTTATTACCCAGTAATGAACTATATATATATATATATATTATATATATATATATATATATATATATATATACTAATTATTTTTGTCTTTTTATGTTTTTTGTTTTGTGGGTTTTTTGTTGTTGTTGTTTGGTTTGGTTTTTTTGCATTCTGTTAAAGGGTCAAATAAAGACTAGATAAAAAAAAAATTCAGTCAGGCTTTAAAGTGACTTCTGATGTTGCAGTTTTGAAACAATTAAATACATTTTGTTGTTGTGAACTTTAAGCTATAACCATGGAGACAAATGCATAAAAGGAATAAAATCTTTCTCCCTAAAATAAAGCAGCCTTCTCAACATCAGCAGAATCACTCAGCAAGGAGTAAAAACAGGAACTGGGAGCACTTCAGTGGAGCTGTTTTGTTTTCCTGTCCATCATTCTGATGGGAATGTTGTCTTTTCAGAACTGGTGCATGAAGAGAAGATCTCAGTCCATCTACCTGCAGCTGCTCACTGACAAGCATGCGCCAGAACACT
Organism: Melanotaenia parkinsoni; assembly: GCA_036919975.1. Taxonomy (NCBI): domain Eukaryota; kingdom Metazoa; phylum Chordata; class Actinopteri; order Atheriniformes; family Melanotaeniidae; genus Melanotaenia; species Melanotaenia parkinsoni. The sequence goes on along the minus strand of JBAFTA010000010.1, from coordinate 26,755,015 downwards.
ACAGGTAATCACACACACATACACACACTCACACACATTCAAGTTTTGTTCAACGTCCACATCCAAGTCTGAGTTTTTCCTCTCCTGCCTCCCTGCAGGGTCATTGGCAGCGTTTCCCAGTTTGACGAATTTTCCAGAGTGTTCCACTGTCCAAAGGGTACCCCAATGAACCCTGTGGACAAATGTTCCGTTTGGTGACATCTCTATTGGCTCCCATCAAACACACCTTCTTCTTCTGCATCACATGTTCTCCAGAGCCAAAAGGATGATGATGATAAAGACCGTCCAAAAAATTAACATCATCATTATATATTTATATATTCAGTTGAACGTTATACAGCTACAGGTCCAAAACTGTTGGGATTCTGTGTAAAATGGAAAGTAACCAGAATACGGTAATTTGTAAATCTCATAAATTAATATTTTATTGATGACCGAACATAGAAAATAAATCAAATGTTGAAAATGAGACATTTTACTAGATGAAAAATATTAGTTGAAGTAGCTGACGTCCATATGTTTTATCATGCAGCATCATTTCTTCTTTTAACAGTCTGTAAACATCTGGAACTCAGGTGGAGTTTTTGGAGAGAAATGTTTTTTTACTCTCACAGTCTAGTCTTCTTTGTGGTATTTAGTGCTTTAAGGTTCTGGACCACAGGTAAGCCAGTTCAAACTTGGTCTTATCTAATGTCATGCAGAAGTTCCAACAAGAACTGAATGCAGTGCTGTCAAAGGGCCCCAAGATGTTTCTGGGTACTATTCGCATATGGCTTCTTTGCTTGAGAGTTTTAACCTGCTTTTTTGGATTTCAGGGTAATTTGTGTTCACAGACAGTGATTTCTGGAAGTCTCCCTATGCCCAGGCAGTGATTTCAAGTAGAGAATCGTGTCTGTTTTTAATGCAGTGCTGTCTGAGGGCCCCAAGTTGACCAGCATTCAATACTGATTTTCACAGACATGTCTTCAATTTCTCTTAATCTGTAGATAATGAGAGATTTAAAGTTTTCACATTTTTACATTTAGGAACATTTTTCTGAAACGGATTCATATTCAGATGCACCTGTCCATATTTACATCTGAGAGATTCTGCTTCTCTAATGTGCTCTTTTACTACCAGTCATGTTACTGAGCTGTTGATGATAAACCTGATCAGCTGCACTATGATCCTCCAGCTCTTTCTGTTTAGCTGCTTTTTGTTGCTCCATCCCAACTTTTCTGAGACGTGTTGCTGCCAATAGATTCAAGATGAGCTCATATTGTTCATCAGTTAAATGTCCCACATTTAGTTGTTGTTGTTGTTTTTACCTTTTGTGGATAAAGTATTGGTTTATGAAATTCTATTGTATTTTTGTTTACATTTTACACAGTGTCCCAACTTTTATTGCAGTTGGTGTTTGTATATTGTCCATCAGTGAAAATGTCTGTACTGATCGACAACGTATTGGTCACATTACCACTGATCATGTACATATATCATTTGATTATAAATATTTTTCTAAGTTTAAATTTGCTTTGAAATCATCTATTTTTCTATTTAGCAGATTTAGCAGATTATTCACTAACATGTACTTTGGTTTTTACTTCACATTTTCTTTATCTGTTTCTCACCTTTGCAGCATCAAGCTTAAAAAAACAAGAAAAAATAAACACTTCTATGAGATAAACTTGGAGAAGACCCAAATTTAAACTGACCTGGGATCAGCAGCGTCTTTATTCCAAATCACGGATCTCTCAGTTTGGTGTTGGAGAGTGATTTGTGTTGCATTGCTGCCCTCTGGTGGCTGCCAAGAGAAACGCTCTGTGTTTTACAGTCTTGACTCTTGTATTGTTTGCCTGCATCGGTCTGTTGTTACTGTGAGTGTTTGTACGATTTTTAAGATTTGCCAACTTTTTAAAACAAACTTTTTAAAGAAGAAGGTAGACTCATGGTTGGATGTTTATCTCAGGATTTGTAGCAAAGTGCAGCACCAAACCTCAGATCCTCATGCCTCCATCCACATTCAGCTATGCTGCAAATATACAGAAGCAGGTAGATCTCTTCAAATAACGGACAAAAAAAAAAAAAGAAAAGAACTTTTAAAAAAGGGAAATCATCTCCTTTTCCTGCTGGACACTATCAAATACATCGGTCTGACAACTGTCTATACTGGAAGCAGAAGAACATCTGCTATTGGACTCCTCACAGATCAGAGTTTACTGATAACCTGTGACTTTAGAAAAGCCAGGATCAGCTCAGCTCATCACAGCAGCAAACAGGCTGCACATTAAAGATGGAGAGTCAAACTTTCCGACTGTGTTACTTAAGAAAAGACAACTTTTTTATGAAGAATCTGTTGGTACCAAATCTTTGTAAAGTGGAGTACATCAGATGTTCTGGTTGTTGAAACAAGTGCATGTTTCCATCCTGATCAACACTGCGTCCTGATCTATGAATATGGAGGACATCACACACACACACACACACACACACACCCCTTTGACTGTACAGCTGCTAGTTATCATGTGGCTGCTATCTCTTCCTCTGTGTTTGTAGCTGTTTAATGTTTGAATAAATACAAAGGATCACTGTGTGTGTTGAAGGGTGTGTATAATCACAGTGTGGTAGTCTTTGCAGCTGTTTTCACCGGTTAAGGTTGAACTCCCACACTTTGCCTCTAACCTGACTAACAAACCATTCAGCATGAACGGGGAGTTTTACAGTCTGAAGCACAGTTGTCTGATGACATGAAGATCAGTCAGCTGCAACCCTGAATACGACAGAAGTTGGGAGAAAAATATTCATTTAAAGGGAAAAAGACATTTTTTATTTCAGAACAGATACAACGATTCCAAGATAAGTCACTGAAGTAGGTTTAATTTGGTTCAAAGAGTCTCCTGCCTCTATGAGATGTGATGAACAGCAGCATGTGATGGAGCGGATGTCTTCGTTTTCTGGTAAGACTTGAGAGAAGATTTTAACTCCGTCCATCCGTCCATCCATCCATCCATTCACCATCCATGCAGGGTCAGGTTGCCAGTCTATGGCAGGGCCTGAACACTTAATCTATTTAAATTCAGAATTAATTGTAACACCAGTTCATAACAAAATATTCTTAAGGCACTGTTACTTTTCAATTCTGGCCAATTCATTGTAATCCACTTATAATTCAGTTAAAACAAATACAAAGCCATCAGACGAGAAGCAGGAAGGAAAAACTCCATCAGAAACCTCCATTAGCACTGTTACGCTGGCCTGTCAGCAGCTCCAGCAGCTCTGGAAAGTTGTAGCAGGAAGTGCTGCTGAGATTTACCGCTGCTATGATTTGAGCTGCCGTCTGTCACCAGATGAGGATCAGCAGGTAAAGAATAAAGTCCGGTGTTACTTTTACATCCCTCAAAAGCACAAATCTGTCCCATTGCAGGAATATTACCAATTAATTGTAAAATTTAATAATCGTGTCATCCCTAGTGTCCAGTTCCCTGCTTCAAAGCACCTAACTCGAATTAATGAGTAATTGTGCAGAACTTCATAGACTGTTGGATGCATTTGAATCAGGTGTGCTGGAGCAGGGAAACATTGAAAATCTGCTTGACAGTGGCCCCTGACAAAAACTTTGGACACCCCTGCTTTATATTTAACACACTAGTTAGCCACATAAAGGATATAACATTGACATACTCTTTGATGTTACCTTCTGTAATTAATTAGGAAAACACAAATTTATACATCATGGCAATATTCAACTTAACTTTATAGCACTTTATCAAAATGTATAGGAGCAACCACAGTGTATAAAAGAACATGAAAGGGAACAAAACTCATCAAACAAAAACCTAATAAAACTGACAATTATAAGAATGAGTCTCTAATTAAAAATAAGAAATTAAAATGCAAATAATGAATGGAGTGTTGGAGAGAGCTCCTGCTGGGGACTTCCTTGTTCTACTGCGGTACTTCAATGCTCACATGGGCTATAACAGTGAGGCCTGGAGGGGCATGACTTTGAGGAATGTTTTTGAGACTGGCTCCATTACCAGACCTCAGATAAGTGGTAGAAAATAGATGCATAATTTATTGTGGTCTCATTTTTTAATGCCACAGAAACCTGGCATTTTAATGAGATGTGTTGGGTTTTATGTCCACTGTGATCATGTTGTCAACAGCAACAATCAGGCTGTGGTGTTCAAACGAAGTGTGAGAAGAAAACATTGTAGGAACCTTTCACCACCATCAGAGATAATAATTCACTGCTAATTCATCTTTTTCACTCTGTAGATGCTTATTCTTTCGTCCAACTCAAGAGTTTAATGTTTTCAGTCTTTGAATGTTTTTCTGATCAAAAGATAGAAGAAGGTGAAACGTTCCTTACATCTGTCATTTTGAAGAAGTGGTCAATGTGACTAAATGACCAAATGTTTCCTTTGTGGAGATGAAACAAAAATTTTATTTTATTTTATTTTATTTATTTCTTTGTATCAATGCTTTTTATCCATAACCATGCAAGCTGGAAGAAGCAAAAGATTTTCTATAGTCTAGATTTTATGAAAAATTGAACTGATTATTACAACTAAAGTAATCATCAAATGTAAAAAAAAAGTGAAGAAAAACTTGTAAAAACAAACAGCCAATGATCTATTTTTATCAACAGTTGTTTACTTTGGGTGATGCTGCTGTCCGGCTTTTATCACTGCTGCACAAACACTTAGACTTCAATGGTAAAAGGAAAAACTTGTTTTTCATCATCAGCCAGATCATCACTTTTATCAGTATTTTTCATCAATCTTGGCTTTTTAACTTTAGTCTTCACATCTGCTGGTTTTACGATAGAAATTATTACCATGGAGACGGGTGTTGAGATGATGATATATGAATTCTGATTATGATCTAGAACATGGTAGAGATGATTTAGAACAGCATTTATCGAAGTAAATTAAATGCTGCATTTACTGACCCTTGGAAATCTGATGTTTACCCAAGAGAAGGTCAGTTAACAGTAAATATTTGTAACATTGGCTCATTCTGTTTATACATTTCAAGCATGGTCATGAATGATGATTAATCGTGATTAATTTGAAAGGTGTGATTAATCATGATTAAAATTTTTAATCATTTGACAGTCCTAATTATTATTATTACTATATTTCCTACAAATAAAAGTCACACATTTGATGTTTGACTTAAAGCTTATATTGGTCAAAAGTTTCCTTCTAAGCACATGCATATCTCTATTTATACCACAGACTTACAGATTTTAAATGTTCATATTCCAGATTTTATTTGTGCAATTTGACGTATGAAAAAAGTCAGTAATTACAGATTAGAAGTATTCATCAGGAGCAGAAACATGCATCTGAAACAGCTCAGGACTGCAGTCACATGATCAGAAACAGGAGTGTGAAGGAGCCGTCTTCAATTACTGACCACTTTTCTTTTAATCAGATCATTTGGATCAAATTCTACATTATCTACCACGTTATGCCCATCATCCATCTCTTCTTCCTACTTGAGACCCATTTAAGAACTCCTAAAAGTTTCTACAACATTTGACATGAGAACTTTCTACAATTTGAGAGTGACTTTGAGACATCAGAAGTAACCTACTGTTGTGTGTGCTATTGTTCTGCTGACTAATTTACATGAATAAACTTAGTGTTATAGTTTAATCTCTGTTCTTGTATTTAACATCAAATTCACCAGCATTGTAACATTTATTAAAATGTAGAACAACATTTTTTCATCATAAAGCATCAAGTCATAGAAGCTCAAGTTAAACCTAAAACTATGTAAATCTTTGTTTTCAAGAGGAAAGAAAGGCAAAGTGACTCTCTGTACTCTGGTGGCTCTTTGAGGCAGCAGACCTAAGGAGGTCTCTCTAACCCTCTCTGAGTTTCAGGAAAATGTGGATTCGGCACTTCACCTAACACACAGAGAAGGAAAAAGCCTGTTACCACAGCAACAGCAGTGTGTGTCCAGAGTTTGTGGGAATCAGGAATATTACCTCATGCCAGCGCAGTATGATGACGGGCAGAGCCAGGTGACAGTGTGGGCAGGTGCTGATCTCAACTAGATCTCCTCCATCACCTCGGGGACCACTCAACTGTGGCTGTGTAAAGGACGAGGCCTTAAAGGTACCACTTAAAAGAGTAGTGGCCCCCTGCCCTGATGAATCATCTTCACCCTCCTTTTCTTCCCTCTTTGGCTCAGCTTCTTCATCATCCCACCTACTTGCAGAAAAACACTCCGCCTGGTGACACACACGAAAACCAGCATGTTTTCAGTCAACACAGTGGAGAAATTATATGAGGGAGAGCACATTCAGCCTGCACCACTGATGCTGCATTCAGTGACAAATGAAAACCTGGAAACTAAATCAAACAACACCAACATGAAGTCAGATTTCCCAGTCAGGATGTGAAACAATAAACAAAGAACTACAGAAGCGTTATCAGTTCAATTCTTCAATTTAATTTTAGAAATGATAAGGTTTCACAAATAGATTAAATAGTCTGAATTTCTACATCACAGGTGCAGTGAATGCAGCATAACAGGAAGATGCGGAGGCCTGATGGTTCTACTCTGAGCTGGTTGTGGAATAAACAAACAGATCACTGATAGATCTGTGTTTGCTACTAAAATCTGCTGAGATAAAATACAACATTTCTCAAAAATACCTCATGTTCATCGATATCATCAGCGGAAAATGAGCCCAAACATCTGCTGCACATCATGGTTGCTAAAGGTCAGAAAGAGTTAAACATCAGGAAAAATATCATCTTAACATTCATGGAGTTTCCTGCTGAATTCATGGTTTTCATACTTGCACTACTCGCAGCATTGCTGGCAGCTGGAGAAGGAGCGGAGTTCTGGTCGGAGGTGGAGCAGGTCAGGATGTGCCCCGGCTGGTCTCTCAGCATGACGTAGCAGCCGCAGTCCTTGCAGAGCTCAGTGCGACTCCCACAGACCACACAGTGTTCGTCCAGATGCTTCCACACAACCTCCAGCTCACAGAAGTCACACTTCTGCAGACGCTCCACACACTCGTCAGACTACGAGGTGAAGCAGAACCACACAGGTAAGAAACAGGTGGTCTGCAGCAGTTGGGGAGTTTAAGTATGCCTTTTTTAACACTCAGGGGTAGAGGTGTTTCCTGTAGAACTGCAGCTTATGCTCCGGTAAACCAGACTCACCTCATGATCCAGGAGTTGACATCGTTCCATCTTCTTGTTACACTTGGAGCATTTCACCTTAAAACACACGCAGTCGAGAAATAACAGTCAAGGTTGACATGAGTGTATTAATGCCAGTCAAATAATATAGACATCATGATGGAAATGCGACTGTATGTGTGTGTGTGTGTGTGTGCACCTGGGTGTGTTGCTCCTCTTTGTGTTGGGTCAGCTGATCTCTGGGAACAGTTTCATTGCAGTCGGGACAGAGACATAAGAAACGGCTGCAGTGGGTCTCATGCAGAGCAAAGTTGGCCTCTGCAACCTCCCTCTGGCTTTAAGAGACAAACGTGAAAACATAAGGAGAAGCACAGCATTAAATGACTTTGCTACAGACTCGAAGACTTGAAGAAAAATTTTAGTTTTTTGTTTGTTTTGTTCTGAGTCAAGGACAACAGAAATAATCTAATAAATTAATTTAACAAGGTCACTAGCTGATCACTGAATGTATCATATAAACAAACATAAAGTGACTAATGACTTCATCTCTCAACAATTGTGTGAAAATTGTGTAAAATGTAAATATAAACATGCAGGTTTTCAACTGTCCACTGATAACAAGCTGGATGCTCCCTCTCCTCTTTAGTCTGCAGGATAGTTTTCCACTTTGCTTCAGACCATTTCAACTGAGCTTAGATCCAGAGGAGAGGGTGCTGTTTCTGGATCCTGTTTACATCTGGCTTCTTCTTTGCATGGAGCTTTAATCTGCATTTGTGGATTTCACTGTGAACTGTGTTCACAGACAGAGATTTCTGGAAGTTTTCATGTGTCCTTGCAGTGATTCAGGGCCAGCCCTAGGCCAGCAGGTGCCCTAGGCAAAACCGAAGTTTTGCTTCCCACCCTACACGGCAAAATGCTACCTAAACTAAAGCTACATAATTGCATAATCGCACACATATTGTAACTAACAAACAAAACATTGTCACATTGAAACACTCTAAACTAAATAAACCGCTACAAAAAATGATAAATAGTACAAAATAAATAACATTTAGTGCAAAAGTCCAGAGTTGAATTTTTGGGTCCTCACAGTCAATCATTACAAAAGCTTGACTTGAACTTTGACACTAACCTCGCAAGAACTGCCACACACGCTACTGCAAGTGGCAGTTCTCGCGAGGTTAGTGCCAACCGTGGGAACAAACCCGAAAGAAGAAAGAGAGATGGATGGAGCTAACAAAGGAGAAGGCATTCCTGCCAAAAAAAAGTCATGTAAATATCTCAAAAAATGGGATGGCGAATTTACTTTCCTAAAGAGGAGAGCAGAATGGGGCACAGTCACGCGTTCTGTAAAATCTATACATGTGATTTTAGTGTCTCTCACAGGGGAAGAAATGATGTCACTCAGCACTCCACAAAGAGTTGGTAGATTTCACTGATTCAGACCACCTGAAACGTCTCAGGTACTGCAGCACCAGATGGCTGAGTCTGTTAAACTGCATCCAGAGAGTGCTGAACCAGTGGGATGCACTACAGGTAAGAACGGTAACCCCAGCAAATATATACAGTTTACTATGCTATGTGTCAGAGTGCCTGATCTGGCAAGCCAATCATTAAGGTCTACTTCATGTTTCTGAGTGCTACCCTTAAGCCTTTATCTGAGTTTAATGTTGCTTTCCAGGTGGATGTAAACGACACTGAATGAATGATGGCCTATTATAATTATCAATATGGATTTTTTTAGGCCGATTTTTGGCAGAAAAAAATCTGATTATCGATTAATCGGACGATTTTTTTGTAGGTTAAAGTACAGGTAGAAAAATATAAGGTTTTTGCCTTTCATAACCAACATGAGTAAAGTTAGCAAAACATTATTTTTGCAGCTTTCTGATGCCCTTTAATGTTAAATTACATTTTCTTTACTTCAATACTTTCTTTGCCATGAAATATATCATGGGATATATCATATATGATCCAAAATAAAAACCAGATATGCTTTTTGCTCAAATGTCAAAAAGATGTCATCTTTGATAGAGTTGTATTTTATAAATAATGGTCACAAATGGGCTGGCACATATTGGAACACATAGTGAGTCGCTGTTACAGCCTGTGTCACATTAGTATTTTCTGACTAAGTAAAACTAAGGGAGACATGACATCATGACGGTGGCTAAAGACAGACTGTAATATTAATAATGTTAAGTTTTCGGTGCTGCAGTGAGTAAACCTCCTTTGCTCTGCATTCACATCTCTCCTCCTAAAATAAGCCTCAATCTGCAGCTGACGGAGTAATGAACACTCGTTCTGTACTCTCAGATATTTTGTACACTTATGTTATTTCTGCAGTTACAGGCTACTTAGCTAATGCTATGCTAAGTTGGGATAACAGGGATGCTATTGCTAACATAGACGGGTGTTATGACTGGCAGTTTTTTAGGAATAACTTAACCATAACTTTAGGTTATTGTCGTAACCCCGGTTCTCTGAATAGCATGAAAGAGTGTCTCACTATGGGGGAATGCCTCCAGTGTGACCTCGTCAGAAGCTCAAATGTCATTAAGCCAGCCCTGAGTGGCTGACACTGGTGACGTACGTCTATGTCTGAAGAAGCTCAAGAACCCCTATATATAGGGCTGACATAGCGTCAGTCGTCATTCAAAACAAACTTCAGACTGGGCCCACATCCTGAGAGCCCAATCCCAGGACTGAATGTGCCAGGGTTGGTGCTGTAACATCCAACTTATAAAACCTAGCAAATGTATGCGGGGAAGCCCAACATGCCACTGCACACACCTCTTGGATTGAAACTCCCTTAAACAAGGCCCAAGAGGCCAGGCCCCTTGTGGAGTGTGCACGGAGCTCCCCAGGTGGCTGCAGACCCTTGCTGGTGTATGCCAGGGCAATGGCCTCAACTATCCAGTGGGAAAGACGCTGCTTAGACACAGGTTTCCCAACATATGGTTTGGCCCAGGACACAAACAGCTGGTCACTTTTCCTAAAATGCTTGGTTCTGTCCAAATCAATCCTAAGTGCCCGGACAGGGCACAAAGAATGTAAAAGCTTCTGCTCTCCGGGGGGATAAGGTGGGGAACAGACCGTTCAAAAGGAGAAGGCTTGGTAAAGACACAAAGGCATTCATCAAAAGCACAGAGCTCCCTGTATCAGCCAAGAAGAAAATCTTTCAGTGAGTATATGACCCAGCAGTTATATAATTATAATATAATCTTTTAACAGTATGTGGGTATTGGCTACAATGCAGCCACTAATGAATTTTTTTCACTCTTGTGCTGTTGTAGATCTGTGAGAAGATTCTATGAAGCAGTGCTTCAGAAGATGTTCTCCTCCTTTCCCCTCGACCATCCACTCCTGCTCGCCTCGCTGTTACTCCAGGGACAGGTAAATGTTAGGATCAGATTCCCATTGATAGAGTTAATGAAATATTGCATGGTTTAGATCCGCAATGTTCAAACCTTTTATTTGTTTTAGTTTGCAGTGCAAAGACTAGAGGCCCTGTTCCCTTAGTTGAGCTTGAATGAGAATAGGCTGAGAGAGGACCTCACTGACTACCAGGTGACAGATAGGAAGCAACTCTCCCAAGAAGACAAAATTGACAGATTATGGGGCCTGGTAGGGAAGAATGTGAGGTTCAATGAGCTGCCAAGACTAATGAAGGTTTTACTATGCATTCCCCACAGCAATGCCAGTTCTGAAAGGGTGTTTGCTATGGTGAGAAGGATTGTTACAGAGAATAGGATATCAGTAGAAAACAGCACTGTTTGTGCTTTACTTTCATGTAAAATCAACTACTCTGGCCCTGCCCACAAATACACCCCTACCCAAAAAGTGTTAAAGGATGCAAAGTCTGCAACAAATCTTTATAGTAAGTCATTAGTGAATGCCAGTGAATCACATGACTGAACAGAAGTTAAAAGAAAATGTGTAATGAAAATAAATGATCAATGTTTTACTTTGACTTGTATATGAACTAAAAATATGTAAAATATATAAATCTGCTTCAAATACCCTTTTATGTTTAGCTGTATTTTAACCTTGAAGTGCGCATGCGCTTTAAGTCACTGCCCTGTCTTATGTCTGATGTTCAGCCTGCCAACATGGCCATGTAAACCAGTTACAATCAGTTCTAAATAATATTTGATTATATTATACACTGCAGATGGTGGAGTCTTAGAAGCTATCACAATTTTACATTGAGGAACATTTTTCTGAAATTGTTCCTGAATATTTAATTTGTCTCAGATTAATGAGCCTCCGCCTCTCTAAAATGCTCCTTTTATACCCAAATATCTTGCTTGCCTGTTGTCAATTAACCTGATAAGCTGTCAAATTATCCAAGGGTTTGATTTGTGCCAATTATTTTTCCACCCTTTAGTTGTCCCTCTTCCAACTTTTTTACAGATGTGTCCCTGCCATCAAATTCAAAATGAGCTCATATTTTACATGAAATAAGAAAATGTCTCAGTTTCAACATCTCATATGTTGTTCATGTTCTACTGGGAATCAAATATAGATTAATTAGATTTACACATCATTGCATTCTGTTTTATTAACATTTTACAAAGCATCACTACTTTTTAGGAATTCATGTGTAAAACATTTAATTAATATCATTTAGGGGAAAATAACGAATAAAAGTAATTCATCAATCTTATGAATGTAGAAAATTAGAATGCAAACAATGAAAACAATAAAAACAAATGATTGAGAGAAAAGAGAAATTAAATATTTTACTTTCTAAACTCGTCATGTGTGCAAACAGTAGCCTAAGTTGTTTTCCTCTCTTCTGAGAGTCCATACAGGATGGTAAATTCTATCAGTTGCCACCCTGTTTCTATACCGATTGAGAAAATTGACACTTTCAGTATCGAAACAGCAGCAGTGACAGAACAGCATCCTCTTCCTCACCAGCGAGATGAAGATGTGTTAAAACTGAAAATGTTTCTGAAAAGTTAACAAATAAAAACACAGATAATTTTAAAGTCAAACCTCTTTATGAAAATTCTGATTAAAATCCCTTCAGATCAAAGTGATCAGAAACTTCTGATACTACCAGTAACCTGCGATCAGGGGAGGCAGGTGCCCATCACTTCACGATAAAGAAAAAAAAACATACAATAAATATTAATATTTTCCACTGATCTGTGTTGAAAATGCATTTTCAGTATGACTCTAACACGTTTTTGACAGTTTATTAAGTAAAAATTGCCAAATTTGAGTATTTCCCTATCAAATCCAGTGCAGAAACCCCGGTGGAGGCACGGGCGAGATGTGCCTCAGCTCTGACTGTACCATACAGTACAAACTGGGTTGCATGGCACGTGCCGTTTTCTGTTCTTCAGCATATCGCCAATATGAACTTTACAGAAATATTTGTTATACACCATGACTCTCTACAGTCTGTGTAATGTATTTAATGTATTTGTGAGAGAAATGTTCCCGTTTGTCGTACAATAAAGTGCAGAGAAAGTCAGCAGGTGAGGCAAACAGTACTCTGTCTCACCTCAAGGGGGCGCACTCACACACCAACACGGATTTTGTGTGTTGCCAACTTAGCGACCTTTTTTGTTGTTGTTTGTTTTTTTTTTAACGCGACTAGCGACAAATCTGGTGACTTTTTCAGAGACTTTTGTAGCCTGACGTATATAAGTAGTTTATTCTTCTCAATGAGGAGTGGGTGCTGCTGCGCAGGCCCCTCTCCTGTCCAAAAGCAACCAGAAGAGGCTTCTGGCAGCAGCAGAGCTGCATTCAGAGCAGGAGATGATCACCTGTTTCATGACCAAGCTGAAAATGAAACGTCCGAAGCTGGCGCAGGATGAGCTCGCGCTGGCTTACCGTCAGATATTAATGTCTATTAATGAAGAGTGTAGAGCTTACACTTAATAAAATTAAACTAGAATAAAAGAAAATATTAACCAAATAATTTGTTTTATTTTTTATAAGTTTTGCTTTTTTTAAACATTTTTAGCTTGTCTTTTCGTCCTTTTTTGCCTTTCCCATTTAGCGATTTCTAGCGACTTTTAGGACAGCCAGTAGCCACTTTTCACACTGAAGAGTGTGTGAGTGTAATTGAAAGAGTAATGCTGATAGAATATGAGGCATTACCAGATACATGCTGTTGAATGAAAAATTGAAATAAGATGCTCTTTTCAGTTCTTACAATTGTATATCAGTGCCTCACCAACCATAAATGTCACCGTACGTCACTGGATACGACTGATCAATTTGTCGAAGTGTGACGACAAAAAAAAAACTGACACACGTCGGTGTGTCCTCCTCGGAAAACTTACCACTGTCCACAGGTGCGTGTGCCCTCCGTGTTGTCCATGAAGAGGAATTCGGTGTTTATGAAGTTCAGGGCTTCTGGGGTTTATTTCACTGCAACAGAAAGTGAAAGTCTCCACTACGCTGCGAGCTGCTGTGCACCACAGCCGCCACGTGGGGGCGTAAATGCCCTGGCAACCAGCGGACATGACTTTTGTTAATCAGAAGGCAGGTTACGTGGTGTAAAGGTGTGGATTCAGCAAAAACTTCAAAACAAGTTGAAGCTCCAGCAGGTTCGGGAGGGTGAAAATCTGCAGAGGTGGAGGAAGCTGCAGATGATCAGATTATTCTCTCCATCATTAACCATTTCTCTCAGCAGTTTTCAGTCTGAAGATAAACGGTGTAAATGTGTCTGTTTGTGTGTGTTTGTAATAAAACTGATAACCCAGTGAAGTCACTCCTCTGACTGCAGGGTGGATGTAGGCGGAAACGAGATGAGGCGGTTACTCTAAAAACAGCTTTTATCTCTGCAGCCACCAGAGGGCAGCAATGCAGTACAAATCACTCTTCAAGCTTTTCCTTATTTTTCTTTTCTTGCCAAGAGCGACGAGAAACAACGAAAAATGTAAAATATGGTAGGGGTCTTGTGACCAATGCTTCATCACTGATGGATAAAAAATACCAACTCCAAAACGTTTGAAACCTGTGTAAAATGTAAATAAAAAAACTGAATGTGATTTCATGAACCAATATTTTATTCACAACACAAGAAAGAAAACAACGACCAAAGAAAGGTCAGAGTGAGACATGTTACTGTTTGAAACAGAGCAACAAAAGGCTGCTGAACAACCTGCTGGAGGAACACGTCACAGCTCATCGGGTTTATTATCAACAGCTCAGTGATGACTGGGCATTGAGAGAGCACCTTAGAGAAGCTGAGTCTCTCGGAAGTAAACGTTGACAGAGATTAATATACATATAAACACACACACACACATATATATATATATATGTATATATATATATATATATATAGAGAGAGAGAGAGAGAGAGAGAGAGAGAGAGAGAGAGAGAGAGAGAGACTCAGGAAGACTTCCAGAAATCTCTGTCTGTAAACACAGTTCACCCTGAAACCCACAAATGCAGGCTAAAGCTCTATCATGCAAAGAAGAAGCCAGATGTGAACAGGATCCATAAAGAGCAGCATCTTCTCTGGACCAAAACCCATTTAAAATGTTATGAGTTAAACTCGAAAACTGTTCTGTGGTCAGATATCTGAAAATGTGCAATTTATTTCTGGAAACCATGGAAGCCGTATCCTGCAGACTAAAGAGGAGAGGGAGCATCCAGCTTGTTATCAGTGGACAGGTGAAAGCCTGCATGTTTATATTTACATTTTACACAATGTCCCATGACATGGTCCATTTCAAATGGACGGAGGTAAAGTGGAAAAACTGTTCTGTGGTCAGATGAACGGAAATCTGAATTTATCTTGAACACTATGTCCTGCAAACTAACGAAAAGTTATGGATATTCAGCTTGTTTTTTGTCAGAATGAACCTAAATGCATTATAACCTTTACAAGTGAACTTAATTTGACTTTGTGTAAATGTTTTAATGCATGTTTAGCTGTGTTTAAGTATTTATTGTATAACATGCTGTTCTCTAACAAGGTGATTAATTAAAAAAGAGAAAGAAAAAAAGAAGCATGTGAACTGGGCCACTTCATGTTCTGGTTCCCTGACAGCTTGTATCTAATCTAACAGTCCTCTTTATCACAGTTTCATCACACGTCATTCCAAGTCGACACCTAACACATGACAAGTTATTAAGACATTCTTTGTTGTGGTTTACCCACCACTGTTATTAGCTTTGGTTTCAATAATGTGTGCAGAGCTTTTTTAAAATGTATTTGTCTATTTATCAATTAATGAAGAGATTGCTCATTAATCATTACTCAAATACATTCAGACATGTGGTTTTATTACATAAATGCAACAGTTGTTTTAACAGTTTGCAGGTGTGAGTTGATCATTTTTAGTAACAGAACTCAGGACTAGTGTGTGTGTTTGGGATGGTCTTTACAGCTGCAGCTGTTCAGTTCATGATCCTGAAGAGTTCCTACGTGAGCTCAACCAATAACTTGAACAAACATAACTTCATGAGGGGAACATAAGAATCAGACACAAATTTTTAAGTGAGTTTAAAGAGTGTATTATGAAATAAATAGCACGTGGGGATAAATGTTTAGAAGTTGTGTATGACGATGGGCTCCCTGTGCTGCAGGCAGAGCACCTCGTCGATGTAAAGAGACCTGGCTCTGGCATCGATGCTTTCCTGCAGCTTCACCTGGCAGCGCAGCAGCGCTCTCTCCTGCTCCTCCGACTGGGCCACCTCCTCATGCAGTCTGCCAGCAGAGAAAAAGAAACAGCATTATGATGATGATGACATGGTCTAAACTGTCATATTAACAAGCAGGAACAACAGGTTTCCACCATTCCATCATCTTTAGACTGTTATCAACTTATACATCATGAGGTATTTGAAATGTTTAAGGATTTGTCACATCAGAGTCTCACATGTTGATGTGAGCAGTGAGCTGCTGGACATCAGTGAGGAGCTGGGTCTGCACAAAATCATGGCACTGCTCTTTAACAGGCCTCTGCCGGCGTAAAGCCAGACGGGCCTGGGCCAAACTCAAGAACTGCTCGTTTTCTATGATGGCCGCTCGGAGATCCTCCCTCATCTTCTGCTGGCTGGAAATCTCAGACTGAATCTGGAGGGAAGGGAGGAGTTACATCAGTGTCAAAGAGCCATCTCACATAAGAGTTTCCTGTAACATCAGCTGGACTGATTCCATTTTTCCTCATAGCCCACTCCCTCTACCTTGGGCATTTTCTCCTCCATCTGGTTCTTGGCAGACTTGACCTCCTGGACGTTGAGCTGAATAGCCGCCGTTGTAGCCTGAACCTGCTTCTGCATGTCAGCTGTGGTCTGCTCCAGGACCGACTCCACCAGGGCCCGCAGGGACTGAGAGTTGGCTTTCTGCTTCTCTACCTTGCTGATATTGATTTCTGACATGTTCTCCCACTGCTCTAGAGTCACTGCCAAGCTGAGAGACATTTTAGAACTATTAGTCTTAGAACAGGCTTTGTTTATTTTGGTCTTTCTGGAAACAACACGAGGATGCTAGTTTACCTTGACAGTGCAGCTGTCTTATTTTTGGACTTCTGAAGGTTTTCCATGGAAGTGGTAGTCATCAAAGCACAGGAGTCGTCTATGTGCCGAGCCTCAGATTTGTCCTTCAGGTCCTGCTCTAACTGGTACTTAGTAGATCGATTCAGGCTGGAACACGAAGAAGCAGGTTAAATACTAAGTGCATTTGGATTTTAAAATACCAAGAAGTGAAAATCATCTTCTTACCGTATCTGCTCAGAGATCTGCTCAATCACACGCTGCAGAAGAGACACCACCCCCTCGGTGACCTCACGCTCTTTCAGCAGCTCCCTGTCCACATCATCTTGCAGTCTCTCAGAATGGACACGTTTCATTCTGCAAGCCACAAAACAAAGACTTGACACAGCTTCCCTCACATCTAACATAGAAACTGCATGAAACTACTGAAAGTGCTTCTGGGTCCTTATGGTGATCACTAAATGTGCTCTTGGTTCTTCGGATGTGTTGACTTCTTTTCAGCTTGATGAAAGCTGAAAAGACGTTTTGCTGAAAAGTCAAAAAACGTGTGCTTTTCTGAAAAAAGCAAATGGCCTATAAAAAGGATCAAAGCCACTGTATAGAGTTGGTTCAAAATATCAAAAACCCTAAATTTTATATGCCAAAAATAAAAATGACCGAGGTATTACAAGCTAATAAGTCTTTATCAGGGTTAGTGTTTTCTGTGGCTCAGCTGCTTTTGTTTTTTCAAGCAAAAAGCGCTACATAAAGTTACTGGAAACATATATGTAATACACAAATATGTGGAAAAGAAGGAAATTTGTAGATGGTTTGTGATCATGTGCCGGCTTCACCTCTCCTCCAGGCAGAGATTGGTGACCCTCAGGGGCTCATTGCATGCTTCCAGGGCCTTCGTCACTCTGTTCTGTAAGGTGATGAGTGTTTCAGTCTCTTGAGTTATCTCCTCCAGCTTCTGCTCCAGCTCATTTTTTAGAAACCCAATGTCTCTGACCCGCTGATCTGAACAGCAGAATTCACCTTAGAAACATTTGCATCTCCATGTTGGACCACACGCAAACCATCTGACTCCGACTCACCAAGTCGCTTGCTGTCATTATCCTGCATGCGTTTGCAGGCTTTGTCAGTGTCCAGAATCAACCTCTTGCAATCTGCTCTAAAGAGTTCAGAGTGGTTCAGCGTGACCTCAACATCAACCAGGTCAGGACGTCCTCCCTGCTGGGGGCCAGGCTCCAGGACAGACATGGTGAGGACAGGATCGCTGTTTCTTCTAAAGACTATTTTTGTAAAAATAAATAAATGAAAATGTCAGAAATGAACCATTTGAAACTCATATAAAACAGAAGTATTGAAAAAATGCTTTAACTGAATCAGAACAAACTTTACAAATTTGTATGAACACAATACGAAATCGTGTGTCTTTAAATTATTTCCCAACTTAACTAAAATGGACTAATGGTTTATAAACAGCCTAAAACACCGTGTCCGCCGCTGGTTGACACGTTTTCATCGAAGAACAACAGAAAACGTCCTTTCTTTTTCTCAACACCTACTTTAATTCCCGTTTCGACCTTCCGTTGGATGAAAACAAACAGTTACTATGGCAACGGCGTATGAGGCGGAAGCGGCTAATGCCTCACCAACGCAAAGAACTGTGGGATTGAACCCGTTAGTAGCGGTAATCATATATCTCATATGTCTAAGGCGTTAATGTTTGCCAACTGCCCCCCACCTAGAAAAAAAAGAAGAAGAGGAAGGAGACGGCCACGATGAAGAAAAACAACTGTGTGATTGAACTGCCAATCACACAGGAAGTGAGGAAGTAAGTGTTCTGTGTCCAGTTAAGAAGTAGTAGCCATCGTCTTTTTAATCAGTGAAAACCTGACAAGATGAAATATTGCTGTGTCATCGGCTGTACCAGCAGCTCTCACGACAAAAGTTAGCCAACGGAATTTCCTTCTACCGTTTCCCGGCTTGGAGGCAGAAAGAAGGTGAGCAGATGGACGTCCTAACGAAGACACGTTGGAGGATGCGGGTGTCTGCAGTAAGACGCGCAAACATCACATTTGGCAGCATTCCAGTGTCAACACGAGTGCTCTACACTTTCAGTCTGGTACGTGCTTGTTTAAAGTTGTGTGACACTTTGCTACCTCTGCCAGCCAGATAGCGAGCTAGCTTAGCTAGCAGACGTATACTATTTACATAAAGGACGATTCCACTGCTTTTTGGGGGAACTCGACAACATTAAACCATGTCCTGTTAAACAGTAATATAATTAGGATCTGTACATCTGGACTGCAATATAATACACATCATTTGTGGGGAATGTTTTACCCAAAGTGCTTTATAATGTCACATTCACACACTGATGTGTGTGAAGCTGTCATGAAAGTCTCTGCCGCAACCCATCGGAAGCAATTTGGGATGTGTCGCTCAGAGACACCTCGACATGAGCTAGACAGGCCAAGGATTAAACCGGCAACCCTCAGGATATAAGACAGCCACTCCACCCACTGAGCCATGCCGTCCAATGTGGATATCGAGACTTCTTGCTGTGACAGCTGCAAAGATGTTCGCGGTTTCTTTGTTCTGCTACTAGATTATTCTGTGCCTACATGTGGTCAGAGCTCTTCTTATATTTAGATGTGTGCTTGTATTTAAGTATATTTTGATAAATTCCTAACTTGGTTGAAAGTTTTCTGACACTAAATATACACTGATCTGTGTGTCAGCAGGGTTGATAAATGTTCTCTCAAACTACAAGACAGACTCTTCACATCTGGACTGAAATATTCTACACATGTACATTCATAAAGAGTTTCCAGTTTAATTATTTGTGAAAATGCAAGGCTTATTTCTTAAACTGCACTGTAGTTTGCCATTAGCATCTAATTAATTATTTTGATAGTATTTTAGTAGTATTTGGTAGTTTTGATATCAATATTATGTAACAGCAACACATATTAATTTTACAACTTTTTCTTTTTGTGTCTGCAGGCAAACCAGCACCTCTAAGGCTGGGCCACGAGGAAGTGAAGGCACCGTATGCAAAACGGTATGCCAGACAAGCAAACAGAGCAGCGAAAAAAGTGGGGGCTGCAGCGTTGACAACGTCATCACAGACGGCACACCATCAGTCCAGGAGTTCAACATGTTTTTACCAGTTATGGAAGAAAGTAGGACTGCAACAGCTGACAATGAGGCTCACGCTGGACAGAGGGAAGACTGTGACACTTGCAAATCTAAACAACTTTTAACTAATGGTCCGCTGGAGGAGAACAGACGACTGAGGTCTGAGCTAAATAAGGGGGATCTGAATGAACATTTCCTGCATGATGATTCCAGAGTGAAACATTACACAGGTTTACCCTCTTCACAGTTATTAATGAGTCTCCTGACATCAGTCTCGTCTTTTCTTCCGGAAAGAAAGAAATTGAGCCATTTTCAAATGATGCTTTTGACATTAATGCACCTGAGACTTAATTTACCCATTATACATTTAGCTCATCTTTTTAACATAAGCAGTAAAGCAGTGTCTTCAGCCTTTAGCGACACAGTAACCGCATTACACACTCAACTCGCTGCTTTGGTGAACTGGCCAGACAGAATATTTGCGAGGATCTATGCCCCACCAGTTCACCGAGGCTTTTGGAAATTGCATTGCTGTTATTTTAGATTGCTTTGAAGTTTCAATCGAGAGCCCATCAAATCTCACAGCTCAAGCCCAGATGTATTCACACAACAATCACTCCCGGAAATATCTGATGGGCATCGTACCACAGGGGACAGTTTGTTTCATCTCTAAGAGCTGGGGTGGTCGTGAAAGTGATAAACTCTTGACAGAGAGCAGCGGGCTTCTGCAGAAGCTCTTGCCAGGTGATGTGGTTTTGGCTGACCATGGTTTTAATATAAAGGATGGTGTAGGCTTTATGTTTGCAGAGGTAAAGATCTCTGCAAGTGGGCGATGTCAGCTAGAAGCTCAGGATTAAGCGAACACGTGAGGTGGCACACCTGGGAATCCACATAGAAAGGGTTAATGGCAGCTTACACAACAAGTACAGGATTTTCCATGAAACTGTGCCAACATGGATGACAGTCCCATGTGCAGGTGAGAACGTCACTTTCCTGGACAAGATTGTGACTGTTGTGCTCTGATCAATGATGTTGTACCCTCCATTCAGTCGAAATGTTAAGAACTTTACTGTTTACAGGTTTTAGTGTTACGTTGTTTTGGTATCTTTTATTGTTAGAATAAATCTATTTCGATATATTTTTGCATTTAACTTTTTTATTGCTCTTTTTGCTTAAAAAAAGATGTATTAATTTATTGTGTATATTTAGACACCAGAATCAAAATATCAGAACAATTAATATTCCATTAACTCATCAATTTTCAGTATACCTGGAAATAGTGTCAACAGCTTAAGTGCAAAAATTAAAGCTGAAAAACAAGAACAGCCATTATGTAAACGTAGAACGTTTTGAACTTGGCACACACTATTTGCTCAGTGTGCAGCCACGTCTGTATTTGTACCTTGTAAGCATACTACAGCCTCAGCCTTAAACAGCAGTGTCCCTGCATGAGCATGACTTTGTAAGACCAGCCACAATCACTCAACACGTGCATCTGATGTCAGTATGGCCCCAGGCCTCAAAGGAGGTTCATTAAATGTCTAAAAACTAGAAAAACAAGACATGTAAGTATAAGTTGTAACCTGGAAACGATGTTTGAACATAGCCTACTGCTACTAGTGAGCATTGTGTGGAAGTAAACAACAGTACTCCCACCAACATGGTTGACAAAGCCCTGGATGCTCCACTGTGATGCAAGCTTAGCTGCTTATTTATATTTATTTCATATTTGGGACTTTTAAAATGTTGATGATTAAATGTGCAGAAAGTAGAACCACCAAAATGAGAATAAATTTTTCTGGGTGCCAACAGAAGTCCTTCCTGTTCGCCCTTTGAGTTCTCTGGGACTACTAACCTTTAATCACATAGAGCCTGTCATGTAATTCTCATGTTCGGATGAGAGACGACATACTGGTCTCATTCATTTAAAGGGGCAGACATATTGGAATCTATCACTTAGACGGACTGTGTAACTGGTTGATAAGGTGATGGAGAAGACTGTAATTGTGAAAGAGAGCTGCTTCTTAACGGTCTGATGCCCTGAAGCAGTTTGGAAGCTGTGAGTCATAAAAAAAAAAAAAATTGAATCTGACTTTCAGAAGGGTCTGCTTTTACACATGGGTGTTTTTGTTTTTTTCCTGCTACCTTCTGTTTAGTTTTTATGGCAAGTTAAAAAAGACCCCTCACTTCCTGACTTGAGAAAGACGAGCTAAAAAATAATGGAGGTCAGTGAGAGTTTGAGTGGGTGCACTCTGAGGCATTTTGAACAAAAGAAACAAAAAAAAACACGTAAGGCGGGGATCAGAAGTTTCCCTGCTGCAACACGCCTGATTCAGGCTCGGACTGATGTCAAGCTGCAGGACACCAGCCCTTGAGGACCAGGACTGAGGATCCCTGTTCTAAGGCCTCTCACAATGATGGTCAAGTTGAGTGAAATAATACAAAAATGCCTACGTTTTTATTCATAATATGTATACGTACAGGAAAAACTGGAGAAGTTCTCTGAATAATTTTCAGGGCCAAAACTTAGCATCAATCACACGACTGAACACTCAAATTTTCACAAAACTTACACTGCAATTAATAAAAACTTTAAAGCATATCTTGATGCCTTTTGTTGAAACCGAATTTAGTTTCTATGTGGAAGAATCTGAGTTAC
The DNA here is from genome assembly GCA_036919975.1 of Melanotaenia parkinsoni. Taxonomy (NCBI): domain Eukaryota; kingdom Metazoa; phylum Chordata; class Actinopteri; order Atheriniformes; family Melanotaeniidae; genus Melanotaenia; species Melanotaenia parkinsoni. Next base: position 26,732,604 of record JBAFTA010000010.1, on the reverse strand, counting down.
AAGGCAGTTTACTCCCTCATCTTGGAAGAATCCAAATAATTTATATGGGAATACCTAAAATAAGTTATATTATTGTATGTTTTGCTTGTGTTTTCTAAAAACTATTGAAATTTGTGATGGAAACAGAAGTGCGATTCAGTAATATTTATCTGTGTTTCAAAGTCTTGTGCATTTGCACCCAGAAGAATCTAATCTGGATCAATAAAACACAAAAATGATGTGAGACCTGTTTAATATTTAGACTGCAAACTTATAAGATGGTGTCATTATGTTACAGTACATTTTAATACTAAATAGTACAATAAAAAGGGGAAATTGAGATTAATACGATAATAAAATAACCTGCGATTCTAGTAACATTCAGCTGGAGCTCAAAGATTTCAAATCATTTAGAGTAGCAGCATCTTCAAATGCAGCCACAATCTCTTTAAAGGCACTTGCTGAATCCATGTGGGTCATTAAAGACTAAATATTTATATTCTTTTCTCAGTAAACACTAACAATAACAATCTATAAATATTTAAGCATAAACAATAAACAGTGCAATATCCTTTAAGTGATGCCCCAATCAACTTTAAAAAGGGAATGATTCATATGACGTTTTTTGTTTTAAACTCTGATGCTTCAGTAAGCAAAAGAATCAGAAAACTGAAAATCAGCCACAAAAAAAGCTTCAAGTTATATAAACATCTGTTTTCAAGTTCTCCAGGAACGAGTGAAGTTGATTAAAACGCTGCGAGGAGAAAGTCCAAACCGGTTCTACAGTAGCTTGTTTCCACAGAAGCTTCAAACAAAATATTTAACAGCGTAAAACGCACCGTAGCAAAGCTCCGAGGAAATCAGTTCTTACCAGAACTGCCAGCAAAAGAGGAAAACATTCGTCACGTTTGCTGTAAAATCAACTCATGAGCCAAAGTTTTGTGCAGGAGCATCAAACACAAAATGCAACATAAAAACTTTCTTTATTCTCCAAAAACTGGGCCTGTCCTGATTAATCCTCCATCACCTCCACCTGCAGAGCTCTGGGCTCCACCTTGTGTGAAACTTCCTGCTTCAGCATCACATCGGCTTTGATTTGTGGAGGAAAAACATGGACTGGCATCATGGATTTAAACAAACTGGCCGATGAGCTTTGTGAATTTTGTAATTCCCTTTTCCTACCCGTGATAGCTGACTAAGCCAGTCTAAAAGGATCATAAGCAGCAGGCTTCCGCAGGTCATACAACATCCTTCTCTCTATCATTATCCACATATATGAGCTGTTCATCATCAACCAAGCACACTATTTCTATTTCACAAACAGCACAGTGTTTAGTCAGTCACCCTGGAGACCAAATACAGTAGAAAATAAATGAAGAACACCAGCAGACTGGAGGTCAGTAGGATGTGTGACCACAAGAACGGAGCTTCCTAATCTTCACTTTCAGTTGCAGGTTAAGAACAAAAAGCCATGAGGTTCAAAATTCTTCATTCACTGGTTTTTGTCAAGTCCAACAGTTTTGTCAGGCAGCAAGCCTTCCTCAATGGCTACTCTGGACTCGAGGACCTGAAAGAAAGGAAGAAACTTGTTTTTTAGAAAATCAGACTGAAGATTTGACATATTTTTACTGCAACTGACCTTGAACGGTTCACTGATTCCAATGATGCACTGCAGAGAGCTGCAGTAGTAGCACAGGACACACTCTCCTCCCCTCACAGGGATTTCCTCTTTACTCACAAACACCTACAAAAACAGGTTTGTATAAATAATCTGCAGCTTCAGCTAATCAGTTCAAACAGAACTCGCCTCACTGAGCCAATACCTGCATCACTTCCTCGTTGAAGGCCACCTCGTCGTCTTTGACCCACGTGTAGGTGATGTAGTCCGACAAGCTGCTGAATCCAACCTAAAATCCACACAAACGATGAGTCTCCAACTGGAGCGGCTAACTTCAACAGCTAAGGGTAAACAGCCTACCTTGTAGAGCCCGATCCAGTCCCATGTACTGGCGGGGAACGGCTGCAGAGGGCTGTACACAACCAACGCGTCAATGTCTGCACTCCAGTCGCCCTCTGCCTGCAGACGTACCAGAGGAGTGTCGTACATCTTCCTCAGCTGGAAGGACAGCAAAGTCAGCTTGATTACCTGAGTTATTGTGACCTGTCAGAACAGCTGGTCAAACTTTATATATATATATATATATATATATCTCAAACCGGCCTTTGATTCTTCTTTGGCTTAGTCTGTTTCACTGTAAGGTCTATATGCTGGATTTATTATAACTAAATTTTTCTGTTCTTCCACTGGAAGATGAAACACAACCATGTGATGAAGAAATCCATGGAAGAAATGATGCATCATGTTTCAGCCACCTTAAAAGAGGAAATGTCACATGTACCGTTCTCAGTTAAAACACTGAGCAGGTTGAAAACGCTGAGTTGCTTTAAGAGGTTAAATTAACAAAACAAACAGAAAAGCCTTTTCTCCCTCCACAAACTGCTCTTATCAGGCTGGAGGGGTTTTCATGTCCCAATAATCATAGGGGCTCAGCTGCCTTTAGGTTCCTGGTAACAGGTCCTAGGTGAGGGTCCAGACAAAAACACTCCTATGATGAACAAAAACATTGAACTTCACTCGCCCTGATGCAGTCACCCCCTCTTGTGAGCACCTTGTGGCCAGGCCTGCATCCAGGAGGTCTTTCCAGGCACAGCCTGAAGAGGTAAAGTGGGTTCTAGTTCTCATGGCTCATCACCCAAAGGAGGAGTCAAGGAGGTTTGGTGCAATGCGAGCTGACTGGTGGCTAAAGGTGGTGGCTTTAGCAGTCTAATCTTCAGCTGCAGAAGCTAGTTCTGGGGACGGGGATGTCATTTCTCTGGCGGGTAAAGAGCCCAAACTGGTCCTGGGGGTTTAGAGGTTCTGGCTAAATATCACTCAGCTGTATAAGGATGAAGTGTCCTCATCCAGGCCAGGAATGAGATCCTGCCCTAAGCAGAGTTCAAGTGTCTCAAGTCAGGTTCGTGAGTGTGGGATGAATGGAACAGGAGATTAACAGGCGGACTGGTGATTCAGGTTCTACACTGTCAAAGCCCTCGATTTACCAGTCGATCTATGTTCCTACCCTCACCTATGGTCACCAGCTGTGGGTAGTGACCAAAAGAACAAGATTATGGATACAAGAGGCTGGAATGAGTTTTCTCTGTAGGTTTCCTGGACTCTCCTTTAGAGATATGGAGGGGCCCTGAGTAGAGCTGCTGTTCCTCCTCATGAAAAGAAGCCAGATGAGTGGCTCGGGAATCTGGTTAGGATACCTCCAGGATGCCTCCATGGGAGGTTTTCTAGGCAAAATTAACAGGGAGGACCCAAAACACATGTCTTGCTGGCCTGGGAATATTTTAGGATTCCCAGGAAGAAGTGGCCAGAAAAAAGGAAAGTCTGACTTTACTCTGCTGCTCCCATAACCTGATGTGAGCAGAACTTTTATCATTGGTTGGATAGATTAAAATTTTTAACTTTTTTTTTCCAACAATTGTTTGTTTTTATGTAAAAAGTTAAAAAGAATTTTTTTTCCAACTTTTTTAAATTGGTTTTTTTTTTACAAATCCTAAAAACTACACCAATAAAAGATCCTGACTGTCAGAAATGACTTGACAATGTTTGAACAGAGACTTTTCTGAATCTACAAACTGGGTTTTTGTTTCTCACCTCAAGTGTGAAGATGCCGACGACGGGTTTGTGGTCGCTGATGCTGTACTCCATGATGCTGGTGTACAGGTCCTGCCTGACCTTCAGAGGGTACTCGTCTTCCTTATCAAGCTGCTTGATCTTCTCTCCATACAAAGTGCTGTCATTTCCATCTTGCTCATCAGGGGGCGGGGCTTTGGGTCGCATCCGCCACAGAATCCTGTCTGTCCAGGCGGGCTTTCGCTTCTTACTACTGATCACATGGTTACAGATGAAAAATGTTAGACTAAATAATGATGAGACAATAACCTTGTGTATCCTTAAAAACAGTACTGATACACAGACATGTAGAATATTCTCATGCAAAACAGTTAACAATTAAAATCATTTTTTTCTGTCAGCTGCACAGAGGACACATTTAGTTACAGTGACCTGTATCACACTTCAAAATAATGGAGAGAGGTTGGTTCAGCTTCTTTTAAATAGTCAAAGTGTTATAAAGTTTGAAATAGATTCAATTATCCCATCAATCAATTGTGTGACAGCAGTGGAGCTCAAAGTCCTGCAGGTACAAACAAACACTGGGATAAGGAGAAGTCTGCAGCTGCTCTGTTTCTAAAACTCACACCAGGCTCGTGGACTTGAAATGGTTAAAAATAAAAAGCTGCAAGCATCGAGTCTACACAGCAAGATTTGAGGAGAAAAGCATTTAAAGAATCAAAACATCCAACTCTGAAGTGGATGAAGGAATAAGCTACAGAGTGAAAACGATGGAGCACATGATGGCTCTTAGTTCTGGTTTAAACACCACAGCCTGAGTACTGCTGCTGTGTGTATGCTTCTTATTGTTAGAGATGCACCAATACCACATTTATTTCAACCCGAGAACTTACATTAAAGTACTTGTTGTTACCGAGTAACGATATGAGTACTATTCAAGGCTGGAATGACTTTCCTGAGTAAGGAGTGTGGACCAGAATGCCAGATGTGATGATCAAGTGGTTCATTGTGAGATATATAAATGGGTCATCCTGCATCCATCTTCTAATATAAGGCTTGAAAAATATTATAATCTTCATATATAAAGAAAATAGTGCTTTTTTTTGTGGATTTAGTTTATCGCTGTGACAATACACCTATTTGCCCAAAATCAGTTTTTCTAGTTGAGATATTACCAAAATCAAATTATATTGTATTGAAACATCTTTATGAATACCGAGTCCAAGTACACACACATAGTATCGAACTGATACCTGAAACTGGTAGCAGTGCGTCCCTGGTTATTATGATCACATTTTACCCTCTCAAATGGTTTCGCCATCACGATTATGAACCATGACCGTTTCCACTAAAACTACCACTTCTGCACCCATGAAAAAAATTTCAGAATTTAACCTCTTGATCTTCTCCTCCTATTTTTTCTGCTTCCTGTCTGAAATGACATCCAAATTAAATATATTTTCACAACTGCAAGGGCCATATGTTTAATCTTGGTCTCTTCAGAAAGCTGAGATGTGAGTAGTAAGAAACGTGTCACTGTGTCAGAATAATTCACCTGGAACACAGTAGAATATCTCCTCCTAAAAGAAAACCACATTACTTTCCAGTAAAGTAACGTCTGTTGAGGAACTGTGCTACAGTAGAAGTAAAAGGGAGAAGCTGAGCAGTTTTCCAGGTGTTTTATTAGAAGTGTTACGCAGGAAAATATCCGAAACACCATGAGGATCCCGAAAGAATTAAAGCCCAAGATAGTCTATGATAGAAGGAGTGAATACTTCACTATAAATCCTCCTCCATCTCCATGGAAACTAGCAGGACCTTCATGGTTTACTTTAAATAAAAGCAGTCATAGGAGAACACAGTTTATTTAAGAGCTGGAATAAAACGTTTGACTACAAAACAGCAAAAGTAAGATGTGACTTATGAATTAGGAAGCTAGCTCCCAGAGTTTCTGTCCCACAGTGATGAGATGAACAGCTTTGTAAGCAGCAGAGTCTCTGGTTTCATACGACTCCTTGTTTGTGTTTTTTATTTGAAGAAAAGAAATTAGTAGAAGCTCTAAAGTACAGTTCTCATGTTTCTCTTACATTCCCATATAATTGCTTGGGGTTTGAACTGTTTGGTTTGGACAGCAATGCTTGGTAGAGCCTTTTAGCTCCCCGACATGTTGCCGTGCTACATGTGCTGCTGCCTAGCATGTGCAAACATCTTCTGTACTGCATGGATTTCATGCCGCTTCCTGTACAGGATTCTCTCATCAAAAAGAGGTTAAAACCTTTTTGCTTCATCGGTGAAGAACGCAGACATGAAATGATCCATCACGACTAACATGCATGCTGTATGATTACAACATGTTAGTCATTATGCAGCTGCTGCTGAGCGACCTGCAGAGTTACACGTCCACATTTCTGACATTTATACTGTATAAACAACCCAAGAGAAATGGTATTAACAGTGAAGGTTAAATGCGAGTGAACAGACTCTGCTGGTCAGAAGGTACCCTGTGGTGTTCTGGTTTTTGTGTGTATGTAACAAATACACTTCCTTGGTATACAATCATTTATTTTCTCCATGAAAAATCAAACTGTTTTCGTGTATTCATTTGAAAAACCTTTTAAATCAGCTTTTATCTTTCTGCGTGAATCCCACAAACTCTGAGTAAGCAGCTAAACTAAATAAACAAAGAATAATAATAAAAACTTAAATTGCAGCAGTGGTGCAAACATCCAAGGGGCACCTTTAACAGCAGCAGTAATGTGAGTTAATAATCTGACACATTAATGTTTCAGTCTTTCTTTGCAAAGACAAACTCAGCATTGTTCCTCACTGTAACAGATTAATGTTACGTTCACAACTAAGTCTTAAAAATGCTGCAAAAAAAGCAGAAACTATTTTAACCAGCAGGTTAAAAGTAGTTTGTATGCACATACTAAAGTTAGAAAAAGTAAATATGGACAAATATGTTATTATGAGGTAATTATTCTGAACTCTTACATAAAGCCAAACCATGTCCTGTAGAGTCTGTGAAGTTAAACAGAGGTGAAAGTGAAGGGCACACAGAGAGAAAAACTGGATTTGAAACGACCACAATGTCCTGTGTGATACTTGGAAATTCTTACCTGCTGTCGTAATTATCAGAGTTCAAGTCAAACTTATATGTGGGCTGAAAATCCAGGGCCCCTTCCTCAAAATCCTGCAGCAACGGTTCTTTCTTCTTCATCATGATCAGCTGAAAACACACATTTTATTCTACACTCACTCATCCAGGTTGATCGGTGCAGGACTCAGGGAAGTAAGAGAGGATCGAACCTGGTCGCTGCTCCACAGCAGGTTGTAGGTTTGATTGTTGATACAGGAGCGAACAAAGTGCATACCATGGTCCTGGATCCGGAAGTTCAAATCTCCAAACCAGAACACCAACCTAGGCACAAACACAGAAATTTTGATTTTAAGAATTTAGGAGAATAAATGTGCGGCCGATGTTGTTCAGGTATATTTCTCACCTGTGGTCAGTTATTCTCGGAGCCTTCCTACAGTCAAATGTCTGTCTGTCCATGATGTACTCAAACTCATCCACTCTCTCAGAAGCATATTTCATGTGAGCAGCTAAGTGGCAGTTGAGGAAACAGAGCATGTGACCATAAAAAGACAGCCGGATGGACACAGCACCTTTGTTACCCTGACGACCAAACAGGAAGAGATCAGAAACAGTGAGTCAGTCTGAAGCCCCCTGGTCTACAAGATTGATAAAATTAAATTGTTTAAATGATTAAATGCTTAAATAATAGTTTAAAATATATATAAAAAAAAAAAACTGGAAATATGTAACTGAAAAATTTAGAAAATAATTACATCAAATAATCAAATTAAAAGAAAATAAATAGTTAAATAAAATTTAAATAAATAGATCATTTGAAAATAAATTTATAATTGAATAACTAAATTAAATCAATGATTAAATACAACTTTGTAAGATTTGTTCTCATATAATAAAATCCTTGTTAAGTGAAACATAAATGGATAAAATAATTAGATGATAAAAATTAAGAAAGAATTTATTGACTGTTAAAAGTTAGTAAAACAGTTAAATATAATAAATAATTTTAAAAAGTTAAACTTCTTAAATAATCCGATTTTTTTCAAAGATTCATTTAGAACAAGACACAGTCGCAACTTATGGTATTAAAATAATTAATTATTACATTTAATGCAGGACAACAATGACCAAATATGTGAAATGTACTAGTTAATTTTAAATTGGAAACAAAGCTTCAATCCAAACGTACAAACAAAAAAAGAAGAACAAGAAGAATAATATATTTATATAGCATAATATACTAATGCACATAGCCTGACCAGGACGTCTCTTTATTGCCCTTGATTTTATGAGAACAAGATGCTTTTATTGCCTCATGCCAACATGTTATGATTAATTAATTGCTTGAGAAAAACAAGTGCAGACTGTTGGAGAAATTTCCACTTGCAATCAGTGAATGTGTCAATAAGTGTGATTGTCTGAGGGAGAGATGTCGGTGAGTTCTGGAGGAAAAGTAATACATCATCAGCATACAGACGTATGTTGTATGTTTTTTAATGGAGTCCTTTAATCTCATTTTGTCTTATGGCAGCAGCTAAAGGATAATTTGAAATAGCAAAAAGTGAAGGAGAAAGCAGGCAGCCCTGCCTGGTGCCTCTGTGCAAACAGAAGCTTGGACAAATTTGATCATTGGTCTTCACACATGCATTTGGGTTGTTACTGTAAATACCAATTTTATCCAATTTATGAAAGATTTCTCGGACAAATACGTTTTCTGCATCTAAAGGAATTACTGTTGATTCCAGATTATGTAGAGTAGAATAATCTATGATGTAATTAATCTGCACATGTTAGTAGAGGAATGTCTACCTTTAATAAAGCCTGTTTGGTCAGGATGTATTATTAGAGGGGTTATTTTTTC
>JBAFTA010000010.1:26709506-26723706 GCA_036919975.1 Melanotaenia parkinsoni | reverse complement strand
CTGAAAGGGGGGAATCCAAGACCATTTTATTTTCATGTTTTAATTTTGGAAGATTGATGTTACTAAGAAATTTATCACTATTGTCATCCGTTTTAGTTAGCTGTGATGTATATAATGTTTTATAGAATTCTTTGAAAGTGTAATTTATCTTGTCAGGGTCGTGGCTGATGTTTCCTTCTGGATCTTTGACAGAGGAGATGGTTGATTTCTCTTTGTTTGTTTTTAACCGATTAGCCAGGAACCTTCCAGATTTATTTCCCAGTTCTAAGCGAAGTCTTTGCACCAAGAATTGTGTTGTTTTAATATATTATTTCATTAAATTCAAGTTTAGATTTCCTTTTATCATGAGAGTGTGTTCTTCTGGGGAGACATGGTAAGCGTCCTATAGGGATTTAATTCTGAGTTCTAATTGAAATTCTCAAGTTTACTTGTTTTTCTTAAGAGAAGAGAAGGAAATTATTTTCCCTCTCATTACTGCTTTTCCTGCTTTCTAAAGAACACAAACTGACGTTTCTGGTAAGTTTTCTAGATATGAGGACCATTCTCTTTTAAAGTAGCTGATAAACTCAGGATCTTCAATTTCTAGTTGCTGGTTCATTGCTCTTATTTCTCAGAGTGAATGATACTGGTGCGTGATCGCTGATGGTAATGGGATGGATTTTGATTTCTGATTCTCATAATAAATTCATTTTAAATCATTTTAAACAAAACATAAAAGATAATCTTGTTCTTAAAAATAAAACATGTTCTTAATTAAGACTAAAAAAAACTCATCTAAATATTAAGAACAATTGCATAAAATAAATTATTTAAGAATAATTTAACTTGTCCTTATAAACATAAACACACAGTGGGTGTGTGTGTGTGGGTGTGTGTGTGTTTATTGCTCACCCAGTAACCACAGATGCCTGTTCGTGTGTACGTCGCCTGGATGTCTCTGATGAAAGGGATGTGCTCCAGTTTGGAGAAGAAAAGCAGCAGCAGACCCTGCATTCTCATGGACGACACCTGAAACACACACACGCTTAACAAAGCACGAACAGACACACACATGACAAGTGAATGATTGATCTGTTCCGAAAGTGGCTGCAGTGGAGGTTGTTTCAGTCTTCAATCAGCTGCATCTTTTTATGATCTGAGAGCAGGATTCTTTGTTTTTACACTCTGAAATCGTTCTGATGTCCACAGACTACTAGCTGCAGTGTGTGTGTGTGTGTCACATAATCTGTACCTTGACATACTGCAGTGGTGTTAAGGTGGAGGTAAACAACCCAGTCCATGAGTCCTCAAATATCATGTCTGACACAAATCTCACTGGCCCTGAGTACACTTCCTGCAAACTAAACACACACATGCATAGATTTGATCATTCAGCCGAATATCCACCGATATCAACAAATTCCTGATGCCAGAAACCACTTTTACCCAATGACGTAGAGGTCTGCGCTTTTTGGTGAGTTGAGGTGAAGAAGCGAGTTCACATCGTCTGGAGGATCAATCGTGGCTACGTTCCACGTCACCACGTGAAGCCTGTGAACAACATCCACTTTTTAAACCTTTCTGATCATCTGATGAGTGAAAAACATTCAGCTACAACACTTTCCTAAGGAATCTTTTTTTTTTTTTACTTAAAATTTTACTGTCTGAGGCACGCTTTCATCCAACAACCACAGATCAGCACATCCTGCTGGAGCATTTAAGCTTTGACAATATAAGCAGTGTAACACTGCCATGTGCGGGTCAGGCTGCTACAGTTAACACATCAACACATAAAGAGACCAGTCACTCTGACCTCCAACTGAATCAAAGATTACAAGGAATAATCTTTACTGGAAGTTTTCAGTTAGCATAAATAAAGAGAGTCTTTGATAAGGCAGGTCACTGAACCCAGAGGAGAAAAATCCATGAACAAGACAGAGGAACATGACTGTAGAGGACAAAACTACAGATTAAGCAGAAAATTCCAGCAAGAAGCTGCATCATCCTCCACCTGAAGCTGTCCTTTTTTGGTTTGTTGGCTCTTTTGGCACAGACGAGAAAGGCGCTGTCCAAAGTCTTCACCATTTTATCGTGTAGCTTGTTTTCGGGGTCCAAGTCGTCCACGCAGGTCATGAGCTGGCTGATCCGATGGCGCAGAGCCAGTTTTCCCCCGGTGGACTGTGTGGCGTCTGAGGAAAGGGTGTCGCTGCGAACTCGCCCAATGGTGCCTAACAGCCGCCTGATTTCATCCATTCTGACTTAATATACTAAACGGAATTCAGTACTTCTTTAAGAATGAAAAAGTCTGCACCAAAATTGCATCAAATAAATAAAATTAAATTAATTTTAAAAGGAAACAGGGGAGCAAAAATCCTAGACGCAGCAGAAATACACCACAGAGTGAAATGAGGAAAGTCCAGGCTGGAGGATTTGGGTGCTCCACAGTTGGACATAGTGATTACAGAACTAGTCTAAGTGGTTTAGTGTAATAAAAACTGTCTAATCTCATTGTAAAATGTCTCAACAATAGGCTTATTAAAAATATTGAGAAACTTTCTCTACTCAGGTTGTAGGGCAGCACATTGTTTTTTAACTACAAATCCGCTTTTGTGTGTGTTGTTGGGCAACTTAATCCACCTCCCAGAACGCAGTCAGATTTGTAGACCGGTAAACACCGCACTGTATTCAGTGCTGGAGCTTGTTCAGCTTTAAATAACACACACAATCAGGCTTTTCAGAGAAGTCGTGGAGTACCAGGCACCATACAAAGTATTTACTGCAAACCTTTGATTTAACGAAATAAGAGAATGATTCAGCAGCTGGAAAAGTGACAAAAGAGGCGAAAGAGAAAACAAAATACTTAAGAGCACCATCTTTCCTGTTCACCCACTACTAAATGGGTAACAAGAAAAACAACATAACATCAAGCATGTGATGAGATATTTATGGCTTACACGTTTTCATACAAGCCAAGCTAAGCCCAAACCTTGATGCAAATGAGAAATATAAGAGGCTTTTAAATTTTCACAAAAGAAAATACAGAGACAAGAGCAACAGCTCTTCAGCTAGGACAAATTAAGACATGTATTTAAACTATTTCAGCACCTAACCTGTCAACAAAACCTTCATCAGATCCTGACCCTTAAACCTCACAATACAGCACTTGCTGCGTGTGATTCAGGTATACTGATCCGCCATAACATTCTGCCTGCATTCATCCAGTGGTTCATCTTAATGTCACCAAAACAGCTGTAACCCATCAGGATGTGAGTAAAGAACATCTGATGGCGCCCTGGGGTGTCTGAATCCGGATCTTTGCAGACCAGGTTTACCTTCAACGGATGTCATCTGGTTTATCAACGTCATGTGTGTAAATGATGTGTTTCTTCATAAGTGGGGGCTATAGAGTAACATCCAACCTGAAGGTGTGTCCGTCGCGTGGTTCCTCCTTTAAACTATGCTCAGACTGATGGGGGTCTGACTGCTCCTCAGTCTCCTCCATCATCTCCACACCTGACAGGAACACATGTACGCAGTCACAATATGAACGGCTAACACAGCTAACTCAACAGCTTCATTCTCCGCATACAACCACAGTGTGTCTCGCATTCAGCCCCAGCTTCAACACGCTCCGTACACAGACTTAAATGTATTAATTTACTTAATCTGAGTTAACTGATATTAGCATCATGTTTTCAGGTCAGGTTAGCAACTATGCGGAGCAAGCGAACACAAACTTCTTCATTAAAAACAAATCAAAAACATTTAAAACCTGAAATAGAAAAAACACGAGTGAAAGTGTTTCATAGTAAATTACCTAGTATGTTTCTGTATGAGACGTTGTTTGCGTATTGTTGTACCAGGAGAAGGCAGTAGTCCAGTGTTTTGAAAATTTGACATGCCCATCAGAATAACATTATTGGTTAATGCGCATGCGTAGCACAGAAAACCGCTATGAAATAACCGCTGGCTCCGAACATGAACCCATAGATTTAGTATACCGTCTAATGTTAAGTGTAGACTAAGCAATAGTTATATTACATGGTAATAGCAGGTAAATTGTTTTGATAAACTAGCCTAGCAAAGAGATAATGTTATACTTCCGGTATGCTATTCTGACAGGGTACGCCAAAATGTAAGAGCACCGGAAGTCCTGGTTTCCGGAAGTACAATATTTTCTGCTGTTGCCCCGGCCCCGCTTCGAATACGATATCGGTCTGGAACTTCGGCTTGTGGCTACCGGTGCTAGCAGTGGTTGTGTTCAGTCAGAACTTCATCAGCTGTTACCTGGTTGCTGTAAAAACAGATTTTCACCGCTGGCGAGTCAGTTAGATCAGAGAGAGAGAGAGAGAGATAGAGAGAGAGAGAGAGACTGAAGTTAATGGGAAGCTGCTTGTGTTTTTTAAATAACATTAATGTACGTGAAGGTATGGCATTGAGTACAAAGCATAATTCTTTGGGCTGACCGTAAAGTTATAAAGCGACAGGAACTCATTGTACATGAGAAGTCGTCCATCATTGTTAACCCACTGACCCACCAGTACAATTCCATTCTTAACCCAGTTTTCAATAAAAAGTGATGTATTTCTAAATAAAATATCTCTGTTTTTCCAGATGATGTATATATTCGGTGAAAAGTTGTGCTTATAAATAAGGGACCATGCTAAGGGGACCTGCTTATGGAAGTATGAAAGCTTCATGGGGAGTTGGTCAACAGTATAATTGCAATTCAAAATAAAGTTAAAGCCACCAAAACAAGAGAAGACAAAATGTGGTATAAAATTCCAGATAGAGAAAGGAATTTAAGAAAATGTTTGGCCCAATTAATTTTAAATGTGATATTTAGTGGAGAAGTCCAGAAAATTAAGCCCAAATGATTCATAATTATTCATCACAACAGTAATATAATTAATATATCACCATCTTTTCATCAGACGAGACCAAAGTGGAGATGTTTGGTAATGATGCCCTGTTTCCACCAAACTCAGGCAAAAACTGAGTGCTGGAAAATCTGTCATACTTGTTTTAGGACCCATGAGTTTCCAGTCTTAAGCCCGGTACACAGCTAAGGAATTTTTAAATCTTATAATTTTTTATAGGTTCTAGACCTCACACGTGAAGATAAAAAAATCAAGCATGAAACATTTTGATTATACTGTGTGCTCTGGTAATCTAATCACAGAACAACACACACATAACGATGCTGTCCTGCAACTGAACTGATCTACAACGTAGTCCTCCGAGCCTGACATATCACGTGACCAGACGTGATCTATTAACACCTGGCAAAAAAACGAAGAAGAAACATACTAACAACCGGAAAACACAAGCCAGAAATATTGTGTTGTTTCATTTATTTATGTCTTCTTGGGAGGAAGGAGAGAGGGGAGTGTGTACATTTTTTTTTTGTGAAGTAGGAAATTTGAGTTGTGTAATAGAGTTGGACTGTTAGAGTGTATTGTAGAAATGGGGTAAGGCTATGTTTGTACTTCTGCCTACTCCTTTTCAGACATGAAATGTGAAGATGTAAATATTGTAAACGAAAGAACATGGCTGGGAAAAAAAACACTGGAGAAGGGATGTGATTGTGTATATGTCAAAACATATGAAGACTATAATTATGTTGAGGCACCTTTCTTCTGTTCTAGGAGTGCATAACTTTGGGAACTTGTGGATGTTATTTGGGTCTGATGTAAATCCTGAAGACCCAGGTCCATCTACAGTGTTTAAAGAGAACATTTTAAACTAATAAAGTAAGTGTTACTATGTATCTGGAAGCTCTTATTGAAGAAAGATGAATCATTCATGCTTTCTGTACTTTGGGTATGCCTCAGGTGTTTTTACAGGTGGTTTGCCACAGCTCACCTTTCGATTGTCAGGGAGTTTAAATAAAAAAAACTTTTCCTTTCTCTTTAGTAAGTGTTACAGACACTGTTGCCAGTCCAGTGTTCCAGACCATGTTGGTCGTGTTTTATAGAAAATGAACCAAACTCTGCAAACAACTCCAAATATGCAGCATAGAGTACCCGACGAGCCGCAGTGCCGCTCCTGGAGTTAAGGTTGGAGACAACGTTTTTGCTCAGTAGCTTATTAAAACTGGTGTGTTGGTGTTACATTGCCAATAGTCCACTTCTTGTCTTTCTGAAGGACCAGGCCTCCAGTCATCTCATAGAGATGATCCTTCAGCTATCCCACAAAGATCTTCTTGGTGACTTCTATATAAACCACCTAAAGGGCCATCTGGTTGACTCAGCCCTCATCCCCATACAAAGGCTAACTGCAGCATCAGCAAAGTACAGAATGGTAGGTCACTTCACTGATGGAGCTGTTGGAGAACATTTAATGACTGCTGGGATTTTCCTCCATGACTTCTCCAATGTATGTGCAGTTCCTGAGGTTGTTTCATGAACTGGTCCAGGGTGTAGAGGCCTGGGGATTTGACTCTCCATGTTTGCTCAGTATATATAAGTGTTTTCAGCCTTTATATGTCCCCCTACAGGATGAAAATGTGAGAATACAAAAAATGCAAAAGAATAGAACAATTAATTTAGACCAAGACACAGTCACAACTGATGGTATTAAAAACTGATTATTACATTTAATGCAGGACACAATGACCAAATATGTAAAATGTTCTGGTTAATTTCAAATAGGAAACAAAGCTTCAAACAAAATGTACGATTAAGAAAAAAATGTGAGAAAAAAAAAAATCATATTCTTGACCAAATGTACATAACCTGACCAGGATGTCTCTTTAGTGTCCTTGACTTTGTGATAAGATGCTTTTATTGCCTCATCCCAACATGTTATGATTAATTAATTGCTTGAGAAAAATAAGTGCAGACCGTTGGATGAATTTCCACTTGCAATCAGTGCACTTTACACAGAACAGAAAACATCACAATTTTTTACAGAAGCACTTAATTTAACTTATCAAAAAGCAAAAAATAAAATCAGATTTCTTGTAACTCTGGGGTTTTAGTGGATGTAGACGTTAGACTGATAGGCATTTGTCTTGATGTAATAAGTAAACCATAAATCACTGAGAACTGAAAACACAAAATCAAGAAGAGGAACCAAACCATAAAGTAAGCACAAAAGGATTACAGTCACTGGAGATCTACAGATAGCCCGCACCTTTCCCCAAATGTTTTAGGATGAATGGACAGGCAAAACAAGAATATTTTATCCTCAAAAACAACCTTCAACTCACAAACCTCTCCCATTAAAAAACACTAAAAGCAGCTGTAGTTCTATTCTAAAGTAGTACATAAAAATGCACAATTGTTTTACAATACTGAACTCTTATTAAGAGCAAATTCTTTATTAGGATGTATGAGTGATGTTCCTTATTCTGCCCTTGAAGCTGCTGTAGTTCCCGTCAGTTTGATGAGTGAAGTCCGAGCTTTATGGTTGAGGTCCTCCGGTATCAAAGAGGTCTGAAGAGAGAAGCAGAATGCATTATGTAACCTGTTTCTGCTAAAATAAACACCAAATATCAAATAAACAATAAATGTGATACTCACCAAGTCACTTCCCATCACTCATCAGCTGACATGCCTTTAACTTCATCAGTCTTCCTCATCTACAGCAAAGATAAACATGTTAATGCCAAGTGTGCACACACAATTACACTCATCAGCCACTTTTGAATTCAGTGGCTTAATAATACAAACACCAATCACATGGCAGCAACTTAATACATCTAGTCATGTAGACAGGCTGAGGACAACTTGCTGAAGGCCAGAGGCACGCTGTGTTTACAGAGCTAAATATGGATACTAAACAGTGTGTGCATATCAGTTTTAAAGCTGTTGTGCAATTAGAGCCAACAAAATTATATTTTTCCATCCATTTTATACATATGATCTTGCCAAGACCCATCTTGTTTGGTGCATAATTATTTTTTTAACCATGTCCAGCATTACGACATGCAGAACGGTGCGTGTCAACTTATGCCAGACAGATTTGCTCTACCAAGTGAGGCATCTCCTATATACGGCTGCCCTTGATATTTTAGATCCTATTTATTATTATTTTATTTGTATTCTTTTTTATATGCTCTGCCATTAACTGATATATTAATGTGCTAAACCTGTCAGCGGAAACAAAAAAAAATTAAAAAACCAAAGGGTAAAATTGGAGCACTATTTTGATCATTCAATGATGCAAAAGGTAAAAGGATGAAACGCGACATGACTGTTCAGACTCAGGTTGCTGTGAAAATGATATGTATCTGATTTATTACCACAAAAAGAAAGTGGCCGGCAATGGATTTGAGACAGTATGAATGTAGCTATTCAGATAGTAGTGTCAGAATTTGGCAGAAACATGAAAGCATGGATCCACCCTGCCTTGTATCAACGCTTCAGGTTGATGGTGGTGTAATTTTGGGCATGTTAGTACCAACGTGGTCTAGTTTAACCACCACACCCTACCTGAGTATTGTTGCTGTCCACCCCTTTATGACCACAGTGTAGCATCTTCTGATGCTACTTCCAGCAGGATAATGCACCATGTCACAAAGCTCAGATCATCTCTAACTGCTTTCTAGAACATGACAATTAGTTCAATGGCCTCCACAGTCACCAGATCTTAATCCAGCGCAGCTTTGGGATGTGGTGGAACGTGAGATTCTCATCATGGATGTGCAGCAACTGTGTGATGCTGTCATGTCAATATGGAGCAAAATCTCTGAGGAGTGTTTTCAACACCTTGATTAATCTATGACACAAAGGTTTAAGGCTGTTCTGAGGGAAAAACTGGTCCAACCTGGTACTAGCAAGTTGGACCTGATAAAGTAGCCTGTAGGTTTATGTTATAAATTGTGCAGGTTACTCTCCCTGCCCTTCTGTGAAATTTCACTATGCAACTATTATAGTAGCCCAGAAAGGACAAAGACTTGGCTTTAGAGAAGAGGAGAGGTGCTCTTTGCAGAGATCATAGCTGCCCTGCAGACTTGGAGAAGAAAGAGGTGGATACTTATACCACTAGATGTCACTAGATCATCCAAACTGCACCTTTAACACAAACTTTTATCTTCACTGGTAACAAATACAAAATGCATTTTTACTGTATATTGTACTATGTATAATTGTGCATGTCACAAATAAAAGCCTATTAGACAAATTCATGCTTTCACCTTCAATCTTGATCCACATCCACATTTGAAGACACAAAAAGCTGTACAGTGAATAAATATTGATTCAAAGGTCAACTGACAAAAAGTAAGCTGTTTGGTAAGAAAGGGTTACAGTTGCTTCAAAGTCAGAAGCTGCAGGTTATTATGGGTTAATGAAAACAATCTCACTACACAAAGACTGATTCCATGAAACTGGGGAAATATTGGTTTTAAAATTGCATCTAATAGAGGAAAGTAAGAGATAACTTCCACTAAGATTAACATTGCTTTAGTTACCTCATCCAGTTCCTTCTTTGTCTCCTCCTCCATACGCCGGATGTCATCCATCGACAGATCAATCCATTTGTCAATCCAGCAGAACAGCTGTCTGTGGAAGTGGGTAAACAAACGCTTCTCCACCTGGACAGTGTGAGGATGCAGACATTCACCACCAGTAGAAGTAGAACATTGGCCACCAGTAGAAGTTTTACATTAAAAGAAGGGGAAATAACTACTTCATACCCTTTGAATAAAGCTTTCCATCTTGTTCTGTAGTCCCATCCACTTGAATTCAACAGTAACAAGTTTGTACGCACACATGTGGGGACAGTTGGGGTTGTTGGCCAGTTCTTTCTGTTAACACATACAAACACCCAGAAATGTAAAAATAATAAATCTCAGGAGGTTAAATAATTCACAGTTACGAGGTTAAATAATTCACAGTTACAGTGAGGTGCTGCAGAAGGGACGTACCTTCCAGTCAGGTCCCAAAGGGCCTCTACCCGTCTTCTCCGACTTAAAGATAGCTGGATCCTGGTCTGCTTTGTAGTCCTAAAGAATGACAGTGAACAAGCTTCTCGTTAGTCTGACACCTTGCAAAGAGAGATACAGAGTGTAGATAAGCTGTTCCCATTGCTGATTAAGGATGTCATGATTACAGATTTTCTTGGTACAATTATTTTTAAAGAAATAATTCAGATTTTATTATCACAATTATTATGCATAAACTCATTTCCCAACCCTATAAAATCTGTGTTCACGCTGTTCCCTGCCTCTATTGTTGAGGTGGCCAACTAGAGTTGTGGCCCTAAGGTCGTTGGTGTCTGTCAGAGCAGAAAGCCCCGAACTCGTTGGTGGAAAGCAGCAGTGAGGGATGCTGTCAAGTTGAAGGAGGAGTCCTATTGGACCTTTTGGCCTGTGGGACTCCGGAGGCCGCTGGTGGGAATCTACAAGCCAAGTGGAACGTGGCTTTGGTGGTCGCTGAGGCAAAAAAAAACTGGCATGGGAGGAGTTTGGAGAGGCCATGGAGAAAGATTTCTGGATGGCTACGAGGAGATTCTGGTCCACCATTTGAGGGCTCAGGAGGGGGAAGCAGTGCTCCATCAATACTGTGTAAAATTTGGATGGGGGGCTGCTGACCTCGAGTTGGGACGTTGTGAGGCGGTGAAGGGAATACTTCGAAGACCTCCTCAATTCCACTGTCTTGTCTTCCAACGAGGAAGCAGATTCGGGGGACACTGGTGTTGCCTCTCCTAGCTTCGTGGCAAAAAAGCTCCTCGTGGCAGGGCCCTGGGGGTGAATGAGGTAAGCCCAGAGATCCTTAAGGCTCTGGATACTGTAGGGCTGTCTTGGTTGACACACCTTTGCAGAACTGAGTTCCACTGGACTGACAGACTGGGGTGGTGGTTCCAGTTTTCAAAAACGGGGACCAGAGGGTGTCCTCCAACTACAGGGGGATCACAATCCTCAGTCTCCCTGGTAAGGTCTATTCACAGATCCTGGAGACGAGGGTCCATCAGATAGTTGAACCTCAGATTGAGAATGAGCAGTGTGGTTTTTGTCCCGGTAGTTAAACAGTGGACCAGCTCTACACCCTCTTCAGGGTTTTGGAGGGGGCAAGGGAGTTTTTGCTTAACCAGTCTACATGTGCTTTGTGGACTTGGAGAAGGCGTCTGACTGTGTTCCCTGGGGACTCCTGTGGGGGGTCCTCCAGACTAATGGAGTGCCAAACCCCCTTGTACAAGCTGTACGACCAGAGCCAGAGCTTGGCCTGCATTGCTGGCAGTAAGTCAGATTAGTTTCCAGTGAAGGTTGGACTCTGCCAAGGCTGCCCTTTATCACCGATTCTGTTCATAACTTTTATGGACAGAATTTCTAGATGCAGCCGGGGTGTTGAGGGGATCCGGCTTGGTGGCCTCAGGACTGGGTCTCTGCTCTTTGAGGATTAAGCAGTTCTGTTGGGTTCATCAGGCCGTGATCTTCAGCTCTTGCTGGAACGATTCGCAGCCAAGTGTGAAGCAGTGCAGTGATGCGGATTCTGCATCGGTCTGTGGTGGTGAAGAAGGAGCTGAGCGAAAAGGGAAAGCTCTCGATTTACCAGTCAATCTATGTTCCTGCCCTCACCTATGGTCATGAGCTGTGGGTAGTAATTAAAGCGTCATGTTGTGCTGTAAGAGCTAGGACATACTTGATGTTAACACAAGCATACACGTCAACATTCTGGTACATCCGTGTATATTCTTGCTGCAAACGATGGAAACATGACGTGGCCTAAACACTCAATACTGGAGGTCACCACTAGGGGCAGTACACAGCACTTGTACTCTAAAATAGTAAAAAGGCCAATCTACCGGTCACATTGTATTTCCAACCCGAGTTGTACATGGAAACTACTGTGCATTTACCTTGACTGTAGAATAAAAAGCTGTTGGATATCCAGGTGGTGAAACGTATTGGATGCATTTCCTCCTTTCTCTGCAACTTTCTATGTCCTGTTTTACAGGCTAGTGAGCTGTCCTCCACAATGACACCTTTGTCGTTTTCTTTAACACCACCAGTAATTATAAACTTAAATAATCGTGATACCCCTAACAATGATTTAATGATGAGAAAAATCTCAGCCAGATTCACAATGTTTTTCTTCTTACCTTTGGACTGATGCTGCTTCTGTCAGCAATGTCAATGTCAATAACCTCAACTCCATCCCATGTGCTTTTGTCAAGTCCGTGCACCTAAAGAAAAGGAGAAAAAAAGCCAAACACATTTTTAAGTCAGGTCAGCTGATAACAGGAACGATATTTGTCCGTTCCACTATATTAACTTAGACTTCCCTCTTCAGACTCCTTCAATGCTCACGTAAAAACTGATTTGTGATGCACCTGATGCATCGCTCGTAAGTAGAGCAGCTTGTCTGATTGGAAATGTGTAAAAATATGAAAATCATTACAGCAAATAAGAGAAGAGATGACAGGAAACTGAAAACTGCTGTTGTGCCTGACAGCTGCACCAAAAGGTGACGCTCTCGATATACTGGTCAGTCTACGTTCCTACCCTCACCTATGATCACCAGCTGTGGGTAGTGACTGAAAAAAAAAAACAGATTGCGGATACAAAAAGAGTTTCCTCCTCAGGGTATATGGAATCTCCTTTAAAATAGGGTGAGAAGCCCAGTCATCCAGGAGGACCTCAAAGTAGAGCTGCTGCTTCTCCACATCCAGAGCAGCCAGATGAGGTGGCTCGGGCATCTGGTTAGGATGCCTCCTGGACGCCTCCCTGGGGAGGTGTTCTGGGTAACGTAGGTTCTGGTGTCCCACCAGAAGAGGCAACGTAGAAAACTCAGAACATGAAGGGACTACGTCTCCTTGTTGGCCCGGGAACATCCCAGAATTCCTCCAAATGAGGTGGAAGAAGTTGCCAGGGAGATGGAAGCGTCGCTGTTAAAGCTGCTGCCCCCTGAAACCCGAGCTGGATAAGTGGTCGAAAATAGACGAATAATTGTTTTGTTTTTTTTAAATCTATGATATGACTGGGAACAGATTAAGTAAAAAGACAGCTACACCAAAGATCCAGCCCCAAAATCTGAGCAAAAATTCTCTGGAGCAGATTATATGTTTAGGTTGGGTTACCATGGTTATCCTAACAAGGGAACTCAGGCTCAACATTAAACCTCCGTTACTTTCCCTGTAATGAAATTGGGAATTTTGTCTTGTTGCTGCTGACAAACATGACTTACATTGTCCTGCTCCCCCATGTCGGGCTTGTGCCATGTCTCGATCTTGATCATGAACTTCTCTTTCATGTAGACATTCTGTAATCATGTGATTAAAAAAAAAAAGATGTGATCAGTCAACAATCATGTTGTTCCACACACAGACAACATAAGATATGACCTGCACTGCTCTGTAGTACTTTACTGTTTAACCTATTTGACATGTAATCCATCAGAACTACCTCTGACTTTATTTAGAATAAAAACTTTATCCTCTTTCATTTGGAGAATGGATCTGAAGAAAACTTACTGTAAGGACTGAATCCAAGGAAGTGGTGGACCACAATGAGAAGATGTTCCAGAGAGAGAAACATAAGCAAACAGTTAAATCATTCACGAACATCATCTGAGAAACTAAACATTGCTGTAGATGTACAGCTGGTGGTATTTGGAGAAGGGTTGCTTGTTCCTGTTCAGACCTGGTGCTAACGTGTCCTGGGTGATCCGATCACATGTGACCATCATCAGGATATCTGGGAGACTTAAGGTCTCATTCTGACCAGACATGCCTCCACACAGGCAGCAGAAATTCCACATATGATCCCACAAACCAAGCATACATTGTAAGCCCCTAGCTATTTAATTTAACACGTTCTGTTTACAGAACATGGACACAAGATCTTTTCCAGAGCCAAAACAACATTTGAATGTTATCTGACAGGATCTGTGTCAATTCCTGGTATCAGAATCAAATTGGAAAAACCCGAGTGACAAAAATTAATAAACAATAAACTGTGAATTTCAATGGAGAACAGATGATCATGCTCCTCTTATCTGAAGTTACACTGCATAGTGCAGCTGTGAGCTCAGGATGGATCCAAAGATTTTACACATTACATTTTTTATAATAAAACTGCAGAAAGCTTAAAGTTTCCAAAGTAAACCAGCTTCATGTTCTTGAAAATCCAGAACCAGAAGTTACCTCAAAAAGACTTTAATCCAGTTTCATAGTTCAGACCAGAGGTCTATAAAGCTGGTGTGTGTGTGTGAGAGAGAGAGAGAGAGAGAGAGAGAGAGAGAGAGAGAGAGAGAGAGAGAGAGAGAGAGAGAGA
>JBAFTA010000010.1:26681837-26709406 GCA_036919975.1 Melanotaenia parkinsoni | reverse complement strand
GAGAGAGAGAGAGAGAGAGAGAGAGAGAGAGAGAGAGAGAGAGAGAGAGAGAGAGAGAGAGAGAGAGAGAGAGCACATGGAGTAAGACTCACTGGTTCGACAGAAAGGATATGCGTTCCAGGCCTTCTCGTGCACCTCTAGGGAACCTTTTGGAGCGATCAAACGGACAAAATTTGGCACTTTGCTGCAGAAACAAACAGGAATTGTCTCAGATATAAATCTCATTCTGTAGTCCTCTCTGTTTTTTCATTTAAAAGGATAAAGTTCAGCTCTGGAGACAAACAACAAGAGAAACCTTGCAACTGCAGAATTTGATTATATGCAGTTTAAAAAAAAAAAAACAAAAAAAAAAACAGGTTCTGATATCAGAAAAGGAGGTGGTGATTCTGCACCTACATGAATGGAGCAGCCAGGAGTCCACCCGTGGAGGATGCTTACCTCTGTAGGTGGTACACCTTGTGGGTATACTGCCCCTTCTCTCCATCCTGCTCATAAGGCTCATTGGCAAGCACCTCCACACCATCACCTCCACCCGTCTCACTCTTACTGGCTTCTGCTACTGAGAACAGCTGACCCACCTGATACTGGAGAGGAAAAAATTAACAACATGGTTACTGTTTTTTTTGTTAAGCCAGTTAAAACTGCCCAGGCTGCACACAAAGTTAACTTATACCTCCTCTTTAAAAACCAAACAAAAAAACAAAAACATTGTTGTATCCTGGTATCTTTGGGTGTTACAACATACACCCTCCAGCAGGTGACCTGACCGAGGTTGTTCAAGCCTCGGCCTGTGTCAAAGTGACAAACTTGGACACTGACACATTATAAAAATAATGGTACATCCATGTTGTGCCTTTGGATGTTCCAATCGACATCCCAAGAATGGGATTTTAATTTACAGACTGCCTACTGACCCTGAACGACGGCTAAATGGGCTGCTGCCATCAAACGAGATAACTGGAAACTGTCAGAAGCTCTTAGCTGTGCAGCGAGCACTTTGTCGGTGGCAAGTATATCGAAAATTTTGTTTTCTGCAGTTTGTTTCCAAGTCTACTTATGGTGGGCTGCACTAATTTTGAATTTTGAATAAACGTTATTGCGCCCCTGGACCGGACACTTCACGTTACTCTGTTGTTAACGAACATGTAATTGAAGCCAATTCTGTCTTTGCTTGGGTAAAAGTGTGACAAGCTGTTGTCCCCAGCCTATGTCCCATCCATCTTTGTGTTTGTCTGCATTCCTTAGTAAAGCAAAACAATGATATGGAAAAGTTTGAAAGACAACAGCAAGCAAAAAAAAAGAGTAGAGTACAAATCACATTAAAGTTTTTTAAAATGGTCTTGTTGATTTGTTTAATTCTTAAACAGATATTCTTGTTCCTTCCTTCAACAAAAAATACAAAAAAGTTGTCCATGTGTAACCAGGAGGACAGTCAAATAATAGGTTTATACTTAAGTCATGTTTTATGTGAAGCGGCAAACGAACAAAACATTCTCCAGTTCCTCACAGTGTAAATGCGACCACAATGAAACTGGATGGATATTAAACAATTCAACCTCCCACGGTTGGCACCGACCAACCCCTTCACCCCCAAGAGATGGGGCCACCCTCAGGCATGGCAGCCCAGAACCCCCACCCAGTCCGCTCCAGAACAGCCCAGCCACCCAACCCAGGGCTGACACCCACCGACCCGGGCCCCACCAGTGGCCACGCCCCACCGCCATGAGGCAACCCGAACCACAGACCCCCACAGGCCCCGATAAGGCGGGACACAGAGCCACTCCCACAGTGGAGCAGCTCAGAACTCCACCACCGGAAACCACCAAGACCCGCAGCCATCAGGCACCTCCACCAATATCCAACCCCCAAAGCGACGAGGTCACAATCCTCCACCTATACTAAGTGATGGAGCTAATCACAGGGGACCAGAGGGCGTGTAATTCAGCTAACTGATTCTTTGAGGAGGCAGACATTGCTTCACTACTGATGTGGTCTACTAAGAGATTCCTAAACTGCAGAAAACACAGATAGTTTTAGTTTTCCAAAGAAAAAGAATAGTTTTCTTTGAGATGCACAAGACCCTGAAGATCATGTGTGCAGAATTATTTACCATGCTAATTTCACTCAAGTCACCAAACTAGCATGTCTTCACATACCTGAAGCCAGAACCTGCGGACAGGTGTGCAGGACCACGAGGCATGGAAATAGTTGTCTATCATTTTATCAGTGCAGTGTGAGCAGATATTTGATCATGACAGACCTACCCTGAACACCCTTTGTCCTGTATGATGAGTTTTATGAAGAATTTTTAATTCTCTTAGTTTCATATTTGAATTCTTAGTTATTTTAAATGTGTTTAAACTTATTTGTGACCATTCATTATGATTTAAGCTACTGGATAAGTCAGCCTCCTATTCTTTAAGAATTTTGCTATCCTGATAGGTAGCTGCAGGTTTAATTGGTTAATGGTATATTTTTACATATTATAGATTTTAGCTGGTAGTATTCCAAAAATTTAGTGCTACTGATTCCACATTGTAAAATGAGAATATCAAATGACAAATAGTTTCTCTTTTCTTTTATATGTTCTGTTTTATTCCTGTATTTTTCCATTGAGTGAAGTTAAATCATTCTTTTTATGTTGAAGGATGTCAGGGTTGTTCCAGAGGGGTGTAAGCTTACATGGAAAAAGTGAAGACTTGGTTAATTTTAGAAATTCCCACCACGCCATTAAAGAGGAAGTGATATTGATGCTTTTAAAACACTTATGTGGTTTGATGGCTGGGCTGATGAATGGCAGATCAGAGATTTCTAGTGCTTGCTCTACATCTAACCATGGTTCATCCAGACCGCTAGGTTTGAGCCATTTGAAGATACATTTGCAGCTAGTTGGCTGGAAAATAGTTATTAAAGTTGGGTAATTCCAATCCAACTCTGTCTTTAGTCTGTTGGCTTGATTTTCCATAAAAAGGTGGATATGTGTGAATCCAGTGAATTAAACCAACTGGAGGATGGTTTAGTGGGGATCATTGAAAACAGGTAGTTGACTTTAGATAGAAGCATCATTTTAATGGTGGCAACCCTCCCATGGGGGGACTTTTCATGGTGAGAGGATCTTTGTTGCTTTTTTTTTTTTTCTTCTTCTTCTTCTTTCATAAACTTTTGCACAAACGTTGCTACAGTAGCTCTGCGCCTCGCGACTCTCTCCCCCTCCCTCTCCTGTTGCTCCTTGAATCATGACGTGACTGTCGATCAGCTGATCGGCTTTTCTTTCCCAGGGCATCTCTCTTGTAGTTTATCATTCAGCTTGTGCTGAGAAAGAGAAAACTAGCAAGATGTTGATGCAAAACAGTAGTCCATTTTAATTAGATAGCCTTTTGTTTGCATTTATTTTATAATATTTTTATTGTTAGCTGCAGTTTGCTGGTAACACAGCTGTAAAGTTTGCTGGTCATAATACAGCCAGATGGATCAGGTTCAGACATTTAGCGAGTGTCAAGATTAAACAAGGGGGTGTTTTCTCCAAATCATTGGCACTGTGCAGATGTTGTTTAGGCAGGTTTTACTCTAAGCCATAAATGTGATGAAGGGGAAATTATGAACAGGTTCTGAAATAAAAATCAGAGTAGGACCCTTCTCTAACCAGGTGGTAAAGAGAAAGGATTTATATACAGGGACGGGTATAAAAAGGTTTTGATGAGGGGGCCAGGCAGGAGCACGAACAAGGAAATGGGTGGCACAAATGATTTTTTTTTTCCCAGGCCCAAATTTTGATAAATAATTAGCTGCTTATTAAAACTTAAGGGGTCATCCAATGTTAAATTTGAAAAAAACAGATACTTTTCAGTGTTTATGTAGAACAACATCTCAAAGTGCATTGCATGCTGCATTCGCTGACACTTGGGACATCTGAAGTTTACCTAAGTGAAGGTTAGTTTACACTTAATATTCGTTAGCAATTCATTACCCCCAATCAAGCCTTTCTATGCAGACAAACAGCCCTCTGATGGTGAAATTGGTATTTTGTAAATAAGTTCAGAACCCACCCGCCCCATCACAAATAACATCCACATGAAACTGAGCAACGTAGAGGAATTAAAGCATCCTGGTCTTCAATTACACCCCAGCAGGGCCACAGGCTGATAGCATCCATGCCACAATGCACTGAGGCATTAATTCATGCAAAAGGGGCTCAAACCAAGTAATGAGTTCATATGCATGACTATACTTTTCAGATGGTCAACATTTCTATATCCAAAATCTCCTTTTTTTAAAATTGATGTAATATTCTAATTTTCTGAGATTATGATTTTTGGGTTTCATAAGCTGTAAGCCACAGTAATCAAAATTATAACAAAAAAATGCTTGAAATATCTTATTTTTCATGTAATGGGTCTATATATTAGCTTCCCCTTTTAAGATGAATTACTGAAATAAATTCAATTTTGCACAGTACTCTTTTTTTTAGTTTCACCTGTATCTAGCAGGAAGTTGGAGAGTCTCTTGGCAAAAATGCTGAAGATCTTGCTTTCCACACTGAGCAAGGAGATGATTAAGAATTGATTGTATTATACATCTAAGACCACCAGTCACAGTTGGTATTGTTAAAGGAGTGAAAAAATCAAGTAAACTCAAATTTCTTTACATTTCTAATGTGCAAAGTTTGCAAATTTCTTATGTAAAAAAGAGTTGTTACTCAAATCTGTAACATGACTCGAGGAGGCTCTAACTGACTTTGAGCTGTGATGGTCAACAAGAATGAAACTGAATCTCTGGGTTGTAAAGATTTAATACTCCAGAAGCACTTTAAGAAACTGATGCCTGTCATGATCAAATTCTCAGACCTTTTCTCTACTTCTCTTCCCCTCTCTTCCTCTTCCTCCCTGACCCTGAGTAGGGCAAAAGTGTTATGAGGCTGGAAACAGTGACTCATTACAGGCGTTGTCAGCTTACTCAACACAAAGAGTCCTTTTAAAAAAACATAAGTCAAGTAGTTTTATACAACAGAAACAACTGGTCCACCGAGACCACTGCAGGATTAGTTATCTTCCTTTTTGTATGGATCGGGGTGAAGGTTGAAGAGGAACATTCGTTCATTGAGTTGAGCCCAGATCTCCTCAGAGGCATGATGTCGCTACAGGCTGGTTAGCTACTTTGGTTGCAGCGGATGCTCAGTGTCGCCTCTAGGGAGAGGAACTAAGGAATGTGACTCGCCGTGTATAACCAGTGTGTGTTTTCATTATCAAAGACAAGCAGAGCTTTAGAGAACGCTCACAGACGGGAACAAAACATTCAGTCAAAGCCCACAATCAGTGTGAGACAACAGCAACATGTTGAGGCAGAACACTCAGTACATCAGGTTTATCAGAAAAACATCAGAAATGACAGAAAGGTGTGGACCGAGGATGAATACGACAATTGCTGGATGAAAAGCCTACTCTGTCTAAATAACCGTCAGAATGACTCAACAGCTTGAGTCTGCATCAACTTTTTGTTAGAGCCTAATAAAACTTGATAGAGTGGTTCATATTTGTATTTGTATTGAATCAGAAGCATATCTCTATCTTATTAAAATAACTCTGGAGTTTTCCTCGCATTTATATCCCATATAGGAAGTTTATAATCCAGCCACAAAATTCTGTTTTTGTTTAGAGACTATATGGTAAACCCACAATGAGTGATCCATGAAAACACCTTTTTATATCACATTTTCATAATAAAAAAAAAAAAGATGATTAACCACAACTATGTTGCGAAGAGACTTCTATTTGGTGATGAAGCTGCTTCTCGTCAAACCATCAACTAATCAAACAGCTTAAATTGACAGCAATGTCCAATCAGGAGCATCCAAAGAGCAACAAGTGAGCAGAAAGTTCTATGTGTGTCTGAAAAGAAGAAAAATAATGCTCCTCTATGGCTGGAATAAAGCAGAGAAGATGTTTTTGATGCACGGTGGCGCCAAACAAACTGGGTTCGAGTTGGTTTTGTGAGGATAGTAGGTAAATAGTAGCATAAATAACTGTAAATAGATAAAAACAGCTGAAGGGAAAGGTGTGAATATGTTAGTAGTTCCTGTTGTGTTTATTTCAATGCCATTTTTTTTCTGAAAGCCAAGACTTGAGAGAATGATGTGCAGATGAGAAAAGGCTTGGTCCCTGTTGATCTGTGTGCTATTTCTACAAAGCACTGTTAGTAATAAACTATGCTTTCTTGTTTTGGTTGGCCTTTATGCTGCTATATCTATTGAAACATAAATTTTACATTTTACTGTCAATCTGACAGCTGAGGCTGTTCTGAAACATCATTTCTGGATGTTAACCTTGATTAAAAGGGCTGAGCTTTTACATGCATTTTTACAATAAAATAGATTAATAAAAATTGTTAACGCAGTGTAAAGAAAAGAATTTAGATCCAAAATACTTTAAGTATTTCTTTAATCATTTCATTGATAAGTAATTTGACTCTATTAAGTAGAACAGAAAAAAGTGCCAGAAATATAAAGACAAGCAGCTTTAATTTAATAATCTATAACCCCTCAGCCTTGTTGCAGAATTAGTGGAGGATGTGGACACCAATAGGAAAGGGCAGCCCCAACTCCGTCACCCTCAATTCGGCTCAGAATGTCCCAAACGTCTCACACGGTTACACAACTAACCAGCGAGAGGATCAGGAGAAAAGCCGGCTGCTCTGCAAACTCTGATTATGTGCTTTAGTGAAATACTTCAGCTCAGTGTGAAGCAACGGAAACACAAAGACTTCAGTGTGACACAACACACCAGCGGCGACACGCTGCTGTCAAATTTTGGGATGTTTATCAACTTAAAATGTGACGTCACTGCATTTCTAAAAGCTTTGAGTGAAGCAAAGTGATGTTCTGGGCCATAATTATCAACAAGAAAAGGCAAACAGCCAGATAAGGAGAGAGGAAGTTAGCCACTTATCCAAACATGGAACATATACGCTCTGTTAATTATCGTGTGCAGTCTCTGATAAAATGAAAGTAAATAAATGAGTCTTTACCTCCTCCACAGAGATGGGAAGGACGATCCGGCTGTGAGAGAAAAAAAAAAAAAAAAGATATACAACAACACATTAACAAGTGTACATACATGCTTGTCTACCACAGCTGGATGGAAATCAGTTGCCTTTAAATAATCTTATCACATCAATAAATACCAGTAAAAGTTTAAAAACAAGTCTAAAGGCATACGTCAACCTGTTACCCGAAGAACAATCACTGAGATATCATGTACTTCAAATGTCAGACACGCGTCCCACAATGCAGTACACAAGCATTTCAGCTGGCCACTAAAACATGTACCTGTTTTTACAGTGCTTCTCAAAGCCGAGTAAAAATCAGGAAGTGTGCTCCTCTGTCCAATCAGAGCAGAGAAAATCAACCATGACCATTTTATTTCAATACACACAGGCTATCTGATGGAAAAATTACGATAAGATGGAAACTGCAATGCAACCATGATGCTTTTTATTAACATGTCATGTAAACATGTGTTCTCTCTGCTTGTTTCACATATGATCCAGGAAGAGGGAATTATGAAGCTCCAATCAGGATGGCTCTATTAGAGAACAAGCCCAGAAGTTTCAGTTTAAGTAGAAACTTTGTGTGCGTTTAAGCCATCAGACAAAAGCTAATTAATCTCCAAATGCTGCCAGTCTGGCAGGACTTAAATATTTCATAAGGACAGATCGGAGTGGAGGAGGAGCCTTCCAGGTATGAACTTGATGGCCGGTGTGACGGCGATCAGGTGTTGGGCCATACTCTTACATCAGCTAAGTCCCAGTAATAATAAAAATAAAAATAATAATAACAACAATATTTGTCTGGAACTAAGTTATGTGTTCTTAGGTACAGCTGGCCCTCTTGAGTCTAACAATAAAACATGGCTGAGTCTGTTAATGTACTTTGCACTATGGTCAGATGACAGCCAGCACTGGATGTATTCCCAGTGATGATGTGCATATGACATGGTTATGATAAAAAAAAACTAACTTAGAAGCTACTGAAAGTCAGACACAAAAGATGGTCTTTAATTTATTAATCGCTCTTTATTGGAACATTTAATGAATCTCCAATATCTGCAAAATCAGACATACAAATGCTGCATTTTTTTTTTTTATTTGTTTTTTCTTATGAACTGACCGTCATGTTTTAATGCGTTATGAAAAATAAATTATCACATTCTTTAGATGATTTCTTCACTTCAACTATGACAAATAGCAGGAGGAATACATCAAGGTAAATGAAAAAGAGGTGAAACTGCACAAACTGTCGGTCTTCCTGACAAACTGCATAGCAGCCAAATGTCGGCTGTTAAGCTTACTGATCTACAGGTTCAGCTGAGTTACATCAATATTTCACACATAATCCAAACCACTGAAGCCGAAATTACACCAATACCCCTAGCAATCCAAAACCGAGCTTATTTCTAAACGCCGTCGTTTACATCTTCGTTAACAATGAAATTACCTTAAAATGCCGAGAAAATTAAATGGAGTCTTGACGTTCAACAAGTTTCTTCAAACACACTTCTGTGTCGTTTACACCGGGTAAAAAAAGCACATCCCAAACAAACATGAATAAAGTTTGAAGCGGAATTCTCCAGGTTACTTCTCCTGGGTGATGGCTAACTAGCCTGGGATCAGTTTTAACTGATAAAACCGCCGTTTGTTGGTCAAAACTTGAGAGAAACGGCGTCTCGTGAAGTTAAAAGAAAATACTCACAATTCTTTAATAAGCATGTTGGCCGTCGGTCCAAAACACACGTAAGAGAGAAGCTTGAGTAGGGGGAAAGGCTGAATGGAAGTGGTTAATTCACCGCTTTGACGCTGCTTTTTCTTCCTGGAAGATGCCGTGTGTGGACATAATGGGCGCGGCGTCGCGAGAGGAGGAGACACCCACCTAGTTTCAGGTAACCGCGTGCTGCGTTTAAGTGTAGAAGGAACCTTCAAAACCGGTTGCCACACTCCCTACCGGAACCATCTATAACAGTCAATCAATAACAATGTTAGGATTAAAAATAAGAATAATATGCGGGATGCTAGTTTAACTGGTTTTTATTTAACTTTTCAACATTTTCAAGTTCATGAACCAAACAGTTAAAAATAAAAAGACAAATGGACGTTAAAAGTAGACTAATGTGTGTACCAGTGTGGTCAAACCAGTACATCAAGACTCGTTTTATGTCAGCTTTGAAGAAACTGGCTAGTTCAGCACATTTAACTTCTGTGTGAAGCAGATTCTGTGGTTTTTAATGGGGTTTGTAGTCCTGTCCTGTTTAGTGCTGTTTTATTATTTGTACTCCTTGGATTAGTTGTCCATGGTCAGATTCTTGTTGTGTTTCCCTGTCCTGTCTGTGGGCCTGGATTGATTATTTATTTAGTTATTTCCAAAAAACGTTGTTCCTACACCTGTCTACCTCCTGTCTCTGAGTCCTGATATTGGGTCCTCACCTCTGCCACACCTTCATTCTTTTAAAAATGCAGGTAAAGGAGAAATATGGCACCCGCTGTTCTGCAGAAGTACTGCCTTCCTATACAAACTTTACAGCCTCTGGCAAAATAAATTTGGCACCCCCAGATCATCAATGATGGTGGAAATGGCCTGCTGATAAAAAATTTCAACTTTAAAGCCTAATGTGAAGCTGTGTGCAAAAAGAGTCAACAGCATTTGTATTGTTTGAACAATGACTGTATTATGATTGAGTCAGTTTTTTTCTTTGGCATCTTATGTTCGTTTGCACATGTATTTTGTTCAGTTTCTTCCTCCACAGCAGTATGTAACTTTCTATACTCATCGCAGACGTGAGGAGGATGTAATGAAAAGCAAAACTGCTGCTAAACTAAGAGAAAGACATCTTCCCTCTTTCATCCTAGTTTGTCCATATCTCTTTCTTTTCTCCCTTCAATGCATTCAGTAAACCCTGACCTCGGTTTTGCAGTTCTTCTTCCCATTTATATTTTTTGGCAGATGGCAAAAACAAATTGGTGCATTGCTGCCATCAAGTGGTTCGGAGTGTGGACCAGTAGATGACCCCAGTTTGAGAACCACTGCCCTAACCTGATTGAAATGCTGTGGTGGGACCCTCAGAGAACTGTGAAGAAACTAAAGCTGCAAACCTCAATGAACTGAAGCAACGTTGGAAAGAAGAGTGGAGCATAATTCCTTCACAACCATGGGAGAGATTGATAACATCATCCAGAAAAACATTACCTGAACTCATTGCTGCTGAAGGAGCTTCTAAAGGCTGCTAGATCATGACTTGGACAGTTTTGTCCACACACGGATTCAAATTTTTAGTGTCTGTTCAATAAATAATGATACTTGTCCATCTGAGGTTGGATTTGCTGAATGTCAACTAAACTCTTTCTTGCAGGAGGTTGTAAATGAGAGAGACCTTTATACAAATTGCTTTTATTTTGTTTCATATGCTGATTTTTTTTTTTCTTTTTCAGTTGAAACAGCATGTCTTGAAAAGTAATTGACAACAGCTATAATGTGGTAAAGAAAAAGAGAAAACATACATAAAAAGATAAAATCATGGAAATGCACGTTCTTGTAAACATCAAAGAAAAAAAAAAAGTTGTCAAAGACAACAAAGCCACAGCGGAGGTTGTGAGGGAAATGGGTGAGGAGGGCTCCGTGTTTCTGCAGTAATTCCCACCTCCTATCGTCACACATAACTCCAGCTAACAGTGGCAGGAAAAATTCATCATCGGGGAAAGTCATTGATACATTAACCAAAAACTAAACCTAGAACCCTTATCCCAGAAGTTTGGGATTCAGTGAACAAAATGAGGACAGGATAAGGGTGAATAATTTGAGGAACGGCAGTGATCCAAAGTGCTGATTGATCTGGGATTTTCAGGGATGAACTCGTCAGTCATTCAGTCCAGACTTGGTTCCCACATGACGCTACATGTGACAACAAACAATCCAAAGCTGTCCTGAAATCACATGAGTTCAGGATGGGTTACCAGGGCAACAGAAGAAAAGATTTACATCCATCTGCATCTGTACCTGCCATCAACACAACAGAGACAGCAGCAGGACCTGACATGTTCTCTATGGAGTCCAACTGGTGCTTCAGTATATCAGAGGAACAAAACCTGCAAGTTTAACTCATTGTTTCTTACACATATTTTTGAGTAAGTTTTGGACAAATTGAATAATTTTCTGCAACCTGTCTTTGCAGGTTTAATGTAGAAAATCCAAAGTTTCACTCGTGGGTTCAGATGTACGATTAGAAAAGGTGCTTTTCATGAACATTTTCTCACAAATGCATCTTTTTACCATCATGTCTTCACCAGTTTTACTCCATATGATTATCTCTGCTTCTTTACAAACTAATAAAAATGTTAAGCTGTTCAGACTGAGAGACAAGACTCTGCCACGCTGTCACGCACGGGAAGGCCACCAACAAATATATGGAGTAATTCTTATTTTTCTGAGTATAGAAAAATAAAATAATTTTTCCATTTCCGTGTTAAGAATTACAAATCTACATCCGGAGCTCTGAGTCTACATTCTTTGCATTGGGGGGGCTTTAAAAAAAAAAACTGAATGAGGTCCATTTCAGGTATCTAAAGTGCATCATGTGCCGCTCATTTCTCCATCAGGTCGTTCGCTGGGAGCACGTGAGGGCAGCAGAGGCATGTCTCTCAGATCTGTCACTGGATCACACTTCAGAGATGTGTTTGAAATGTCCAGCACATCCTGCCTGGATCCACCCTACCACAGCCCAGACAGGCACGCTGAGGGCCACGACCATCTTTGAAGGTGTCTCAGTCAGTTACTGCCAGACAGGAGGATCTGAGGAGCTTCTAACTGCATTTAAAGACAATGGAATGAATAATTATCTCCCTACATCATCATCTGCAAATCCCAGGCTTCTCTCTCAGAGACAAAGACTCTCAATTGTCAGCATATTTTCTCAGAGGCTGGAAGAACACATGTATCACCCTGCTACCGTTTAGAATTCATTCATTCGTTTTCCATATCGCTTATTTTAATTTATGGTTGTGGGAAAGCTGGAGTCTATCCCAGATTTGCTTAAACCTTTAAGCAAATCTCCTTTAATGTCTTTAAGAGGTTAAGTCAAGTTTCCCCGAGCAGAACCACTACAAATCTGATGAGAACAACATGAAACCTAAACTAAAACTGCTTCTTTGGAATTCACCATGTAAAGTTAATGTTATTTGTTTACAGTAAAAAAAAAAAACACACACACACACACAAAAAAAAACAAAAAACAGCTGCAACTTAATGCAAAATGCAAACATGTTTTTGTTAATCAGCTAGCACCTTTATCTAATCTACAACATGAGTGAATGAACTCGTGTGTTTGCCTGTGTTTGTGTGAGTGCCCAGCACCTCACAGAAGTGTTTATTGCTAAAACTGTGTGTGTAAAAATACTAATCCGGCCCGTAAACCGTCTACCTGTTTTACAGACATTTCCTCCTTCACGTCGCCACATCGTGAATGACGAGCAAAGATTTAACACCACATCTGAGATCATATTGCAAGTGAATACAAAAAAAGAG
The DNA here is from genome assembly GCA_036919975.1 of Melanotaenia parkinsoni. Taxonomy (NCBI): domain Eukaryota; kingdom Metazoa; phylum Chordata; class Actinopteri; order Atheriniformes; family Melanotaeniidae; genus Melanotaenia; species Melanotaenia parkinsoni. Next base: position 26,696,844 of record JBAFTA010000010.1, on the reverse strand, counting down.
TAACGTATTTTAAACAGAGGACATAAAAACATGGTGAATTGTCTCTGTAACATTGGCTGAGAAACAGGAATAATATCATGCAGTGTTTAATATCGCACTGCATTATGTAACGCACACATGCAGTGTTTTCTGCATGATGATGTCTGTGTAGATTGAGTCAGACTCTGAAAACGTCCTCCAGAATGAGTGGAGGTGAAGACCAGGGGACGGACAGCATGTTTGTATGTACGTGCACTTTGTCTACCATAATAAGATAAATTTAAATGTGAAATGGAGTGGGCTACTGAAATCCAAGATGTTCACATGACCAAAATCCTCCATTCAGGATCAGAAAGGTCTGAAAATGATGAGTGGAGGTTAAAATCAGCCAGTTTTTCAACAGGTCTGGGATCAGTCGAGGTTTTGAGGCTGCAGATTGTGTCGGGTTTTCACAGAATTGGGTGTCACAGTGTTTTCATGTAGGTTTAGCAGTGTAAAGTTTGTGTGTGAGGATGCAGATTCTGCAGCCTCAAAGTGAATGAAATGATCACACGTGTCACACAGGTGAGGGCGAAGCAAACTCCACCCTCCTTTGGATTTCTGGAGCTTGTTGCTGTTTGCAAAAGCTTCATCCTTTCTACACGGAGGCCTCAGGAGCGCTGCTGTTATTGATCTTCACGTAGATCTTGGGATCCTCGTCCTGCTCATCTCGGAGGCGTCGGAGGTAGCGACTGTGGCACAGCAGGTAGAGGGGCAGGCAGAATCCCAGCATGCTTAGCACCAACAAGCCCACGTTTACCTACGGGTCAGGCAGACAGAATGATGACGATGCAGGGATTCAACATGTTAACACCCAGTGATGTTGATGTCCAGATTATTTGTATGGCCTTACCCACAGAGGGTCTCCCTCCAGGGGTCCCACCATGGCCATGAAGAGAGGCTGCTGGAGGAGGGCAAAGAGAGCGCTGATCAGAGACTGCATTCCCGTCAGGCTGCCAAACTGAGAGGACGGGTACCTGCAGAGGACAAACAATATGTTTGACAAAAGGTCACATGACACATGGTAGTTCTTATGTTTCTGAATTAATGTCAAGTCTACACACATCTGCTGCTTTATCAGGTCCACCTGATCAATTCCTTAACATAAATATCTAATCAGCCAATCATATGGCAGCAACTCAGTACATATAGTCATGTAGACATGATGAAGACAGCTTGCTGAAGGTCAAACTGAGCATCAGAATGAGAAAGAAGGGGGATTTAAGTGACTTTGAACGTGGCATGGTTGTTGGTCTGAGTATTTTATAAACTGCAGATCTACTGGGATTTTCACACACAACCATCTCTAGGGTTTACAGAGAATGGTCTGAAGAAGAGAAAATATCCAGTGAGCAGCAGCTGTCTGGATTAAAATGTCTTGTTGATGTCAGAGGTCAGAGGAGAATGGGCATACTGGTTGGAGATGATAGAAAGGCAACAGGAACTTAAATAAGAACTGGTTCCAACCAAGGTCTGCAGAATAGCATCTCTGAACACATCCAACCTTGAAGTAGATGGGCTACAGTAGCAGAAGACCACACCGGATAACTCCTGTCAGCTAAGAACACACAGGCTACAATTCACATATTCAGATGGTAGGCTCAGCTACTTGAGTATTGTTGCTGACCATGTCCATCCCTTTATGACCACAGTGTAGCATCTTCTGATGCTGCTTCCAGCAGGATAATGCACCATGTCACAAAGCTCAGATCATCTTCAACTGGTTCTAGAACATGACAATGAGTTTACTGTACTTCAATGGCCTCCAGAGTCACCAGATCTCAATCCACCAGAGCAGCTTTGGGATGTGGTGGAACGGGAGATTTTCATCATTGATGTGCAGCAGACAAATATGCAACAACTGTTGCTCAGGGAGCAAAATCCCAGAGGAATGTTTCTGTTGGATCTTTGACAACAAGAATTAAGGCCGTTCTGCAGGAAGTACAACCTAGTACTAGCAAGGTGGACCTGATAAAGTTGCTAGTAAGTGTGCTGTAAAAATCCTCTCTTTAAAAGTCTATTAAATGTTTCCTGCAAGATTATAACTGTCCAAACTGTTGTGGTTATATAATCCAAAGCATAACTGAGATTTTCTGCAAAAATCATCCCTTGGCAGAATATGTTGTTTTTTTGTCAGTACACACAGTCATTGTTCATTGTTATTGGGATGCAATCATTATCTGAACACTCACACAGCAGCATAAAGGCCTCCGACTGCAGAGTGGATGAAGCCTCTGACAATAGTGTGCAGGATGAAGGACAGAATCTGTAGAGAAAAGACAGAACAGATATTTTTTCCCATTAAGTGTTAGAACAGATCACAGACGGCTGGTGTCTGCTCAGAACTGCTTTCATCTTTAAGAAAAGACACTCAGAAAAAAAAAAGAATATGGTAATATGATATTTCTGTCCAGCAGGGGTCAGTACAGCCCTGATAGTTGGGCCTCTGAATACTGCAGTGGTTGCTCTCCTCATGAGGAGCTGCAGCAGCACATGTCTGAAAATGTGAATACCCCCAAAAATAAACAGAAAAGAAAAGACAAACTTCTCTCGTCTGCAGCATGTCCATGTTTTTGTACCTGAAGTGGCAGGTTCTCGATAATACAGGTGGCTCCGAAGCCAACCAGGAGGAGATTGGTGAAGATGAAGGCCCTGGTGGCGTTGACAATCTTCTGTATCTGTTTGGAAGGGCGGCGAGGCTCACCAGGCTCTCTGATGCAGGACAAAAACAAAAAAATCTTCCATTTTTCCATTTTTTCTTCCTTTCTTTTTAGTTTAACCCATTACAATCCATCATGGACCAACTATTTTGCTGGACTACTTTTACTGGACCTTGCTGACGTAACAGTAGAGTGCTTATTGTAATATCATCAGCTACTGGAGTACAGTATGGCTTCAAAGATAAATTGCATTTGCAACTGGTCTGAAATAAGTGTTCACTGAATCTACAGTTATGAATGTAACCAGGAATGTTATATAGCATTCACATCTCAAGAATCTTATCTTTCCAGTGGTGTGTAACATGCATAGGCACTTTTAAGGGCAACTGAGTAAAATAATTTATTTAATTTATTTGTCATGTCATGCCCACGGGACGTCTGGTACCAATGGGTTAAAGCCTAAACTTGTGCACCCTCACCTTTTAACAGTCTTTTCATTATCGTCCTCGCAGTCTTTGAGTTTCCAGTCCATAACGTAGCCGATCACAGGAGAGGTGATGAGACACAGGAGCTGGAGCACGCCAAAGATGGAGGTGTACACACTCACTGAGAGACAGACAGCACACACAGCTCTTATTATGTGCTGATGCTACACTTTGAGTATGATATGAGCAAAATGAGGATGGAGCACGTCACTGACAGAAATCATTAGAAAACATTTTCAGTTGTGTGACCACACATATGACGGCAGGCTTCATGCTTTAAACAAGACAGCTAGACAGGACAGAGTGGAGGAGAGGATGAATGTAGGTGCTCGGTCTGGCCTCAGGTCTCTTACCCACTTGCATCCTCTCCACTGTTACAGCAGCAGCAGGAAGCCAGCATGGCAGGGATGTTAGAGAGGTGTTTAAGATAGGAAGCAATCGCAGGACAAACATCATCTCTGTCTACACTACATCCTGCAAGCAGCAACACACACCTGTGTTCAGGTCTCCATCTGTCAGGGACTCCAGGATGGTGTTCATGGCTCCCATGTAGAAGATGAGCCGAAGCTGAGTGACACACATGGTGATGAGGCTGAGCAGGAAGATGGGACTGAAGATACTCTTCATGAAAGACGGAGCTGCAGAGGAAATGAGACGAGACTGAATGAGAGAGAAAGAGAATGGAGATTTCGCCTGCTCACGGGACTGATGCTGCTTTTGTAAATGATCGGTAGTATTCATTATTTTCCTAAATCAGTGTTTCACAAACCTGTGTGGAAGATGTTTTTTTTAAACACACGAATGCAGAGCTTCAACCATCTCTGCCTGATTTATTCATTTTTAAACTAAAGAAACACTGATTCAAATTTCAAACATTTTAAAAAGACATATTTAAAACATGTTGTGAATAATCCTCGATTAAATTCATGCCAAATTTTTTCTTATCACTAAAAGGTGCGACTGTTTTCATGGAAAAGTGGGATGTTTTCCCTCTTTTGCAGAAGAGGACATGTTCATAAATATCATCAGTGTCAATGTATCAAACTAAAGCAACAAGTTTCCACTCACATCTGTGTATTCATCCAGCTGGAGTAACAGTGAGTCAATGTCTCTTTAATTTTTATGTGTCATTAGAAAAAGGCAAAGCTTTTAGTATTTCCAAGTATTTGTTATTACTTTTTCATTTTTTCACATTCCCCCTTGAATGTCCTTAGGTACCCTAAGGAGTATTTGTGCTTCCATTTGAGAAACATTTTCCTAGATGATAAAAATTTCAAGATTATTACAACAGGATTTTAACTCCAGCTCAATGACTGGGTTGCATGTGCTCATTGTACAAAGCTTGGCAAAAACAGAGAAATGAGCTCAAAATATGGCACTGCCTTAGAAAATAAAAAAACTTAAAAAAATGAATATTTTAATTAAGAATTGTTGATCTGAACATGAAGTGTATTTCTTATCCTTTTAACTGTCAGCACTACTGCTTGGCAGAGCAAATATTTCAGCAACTAAAATGAATTTTATTTAATATTTGTGGATGTAAACTTGCCTTAACCATGTCTACCACTTTTTTTTGGTATGCAATACCAGAAATTTGTGTTTGTTATCAAAGTACTGTTTCTAATTTTGAATATTTAACCACTGTTACCATATCTTACCTGTTATTTCAACTATTTGTGTAAAAAAATTTTCTTGTTCCAAGGCATTGAAAAAAAATGCAAAAAATATCTAAAGCTTTTTCTTAGTGTGACCATCAAAGGGTTATAGTCAGCCTGTTTCTTGGTGTTTGTGGAAACTGAATTAAAGAGACATTAGCCTTCAGAGACAAGCACTTCTCTCCCAGTACTCCCTTCACTCCAGGTCCAAAATATATAGCTACAGCTTTAAAACAGAAATCAAAAACCACTTCTACACCGGCTTAACTAAAATATAAAATACAAAAACAGAAAGTCTGCACTACTAGAATTGGTTTAATGGGACAAAAGATTTCTTAGCAATCCAACAACAACTCAAACAGGTCACATGGCTTAAAAATCCCAATCTGATCATCTGCAGCTACAAACACAAACATGTCTATGCTCCTTCAAAACTCTCTCCACGTGACTGAAAACGACAGCAGAACTCCGCCATTCCTCCCTCATCAGAATATAAAGATAAGAATGTCATCTAAATATGTGTTGCTATGGCCTCTGGCTGCAATGGCAACATGTCCAAACCTGAATATGTTGATTTCCATATGCTCCGTGATTGGAGAATTTAAAGAGGTCTGTTGGAGTAAAAGTTGATCATTAATCATAGTTATTCTTAGAAATGGAAAGTGGACTCATCTGTTCTTATGGTGAGGAATTGGAGAGACCAATTAACGGTGGGTGCACAGATGGAGCACGTGGCTTTATTGCCTTCACCAACAGGCACTCAGCTCAGTGTAATTATGGGATCTGCTCGGCTGTGCTCATCAGGCATTGTAATGTTTTATCAGCAGTGGATTATTAGAATCTGAGCAGTATGCATGAAGCCATACGTGGAAAACATTATCAGGCAGAAGAAAAGAAGTTTAAAATGCTCCAAAGTTTTGTTTATGTCACTGAGTCACTTGAGGAAATGTTGTTTACATATCAAACTAGCACAACTCCAATTGCATTTTTTCCCACAGTACAGCATCCCCGCTTCCTTTTACATCTGTCTGTCAACATCTGGGAAGTGAGAAGGCCAGTTTCTGGAGTTTTAGGAGAGGAATGTTGTCCCATTCTGGTCTGATGCAGGATTCGAGCTGCTCTACAGTCCTGGACCTTCGCTGCTGGACTTTGAGTTTCATGATGCTCCAAATGTTTTCTACTAGTGAAAGATCTAGACTGCAGGCAGGCCAGTTCAGCATCTTCTCCTGTGATGGATGCAGTATGTGGTTCAGCATTGTCCCCTCCCTGAAACACACGTCATCTGGATGGGAGCAAATGTTGCTTTAAAACCTGTACATACCCTTTCGGAGATGTAGGATTTGAACTAAGAGCAGACAGGATAGCGTTGCATCTTATTTTGGATCTGGGGGGTACACTGCAAACACTGACTTGTAGTCAAGACGGCCCCATGATAAAGTTTATAATGAATTCGGAACAGAGAGACAGAAACAAAAGCTGAATCCTATAAAACAGTTTCAAAATGAGAATCATGGCGGTTTGTGTGCAGGTGTAGAATGTGGGACTCTTCAAAGACACTGACAGAAAAATCCAGATGTTCAGAAACCAGCCATGTGCATTCTCAATGCACACACACACACACACCTACACTCGAATTCTTGGAACCAAAGCAAAACTACCCCACAACACCCGCTGAGTGGCTTTTCCAAGAACACGATCCAAAGCAATTCCACGGTCTGTTTGGTACCAAAAAGGCTGAGAGGGGAGCTGCTAGTCACCTACTGGGACTGACTGACCCTGACGGGGGCTGGGTTACAGAGATGAACTTTGCAGGGATGTGGGGAGGACGTAATGATTGTCCTCCACTGTTGGACGCAGGTGTTGGTCCATCTTTAATGTTTAATGGTTTTAAACTAAATTTTAAATATAATTCCATCTTCTTTCTGCTTTTGGTACCTTTTTTCTCATCTGTTCTTAGGGAAAACAGGGAAGTTTAGGACAAACCAAAACTCGAACAGAGACATTCAGTGTTTTCAGTTTTTAAAAAGTTTCTTTTTTTGGCAAGTTTTAGTTTAAAATAAGCAAAGATGATCATCTCTCTGCACCTTTAGCAGAAACATAGGCACAGTTGATCTATAGCTGAATTGCGTGTTTTTAAACATGTATGTGAATTGTAGTTGGTGCTGATGTGGTGCAAAAAGAGAAAAACAGCTGAGCGGGTTTTAAATGAGGAAATTCAGGAGCTGCTAATATCACTGTTGTTTCTGGACCCTGTGGGTGGGCCGTCTGTCCATCACTCAGACAAATCTGGCACACATACCCCACAGACAGTGGCTTTTGAGCTGCCCAGATGAATATTCATAGGTTGGCGTAGCAGGGGCTTGAGTAAGAACAAGGAGTTCTTATGCTGAATTATTTGTGTTTTGAAACAGCAGAGATTTTCTGTGAGCAGCATGTTGAGGGTTTAGGTTTTTAAAGTTGTGACCCATAAACCAGATGTTTTCCAAGCCCAAACCTTGGCATTAGGCAGTGGCTTACTTCAGACTTTCAAAATATTTAAATTAGATCTTCTTCTCCAGACTTACTCTCTTCGTCGCCCTTGCACTTCACCTCCAGATCGACGGTGGACAGGCACAGCTTGTTGGCCTCCTGCGTAGCCAGATCTTTGGGCAGCTGCTGCGGCTGCTTTATGGAGTGGCCCACGCTGAGACGGCGGCCCACTGTGGTCACCTGCCGGTAAAACTGCTTCCCGGTGATCTTGTGGTCGAAGCCCAGCCAGCTGAACTTAATCTTGACCCTAAAAGAACACAGGGCAAATGATAAAGGAGAAAAATGTCAGCAGGGTAAGAAAGAAAAGAGGAAAAGACTCAGGTGAACGAAAACAAAGTCAAACGATCATCTGGTTTTATGGGATTTCCTCTTTAGGGCTCAGCAGGCTCTGCTGTCTTACTGCAGGATTTGCCACAAATAAGTATGGAAGCAAATGTACATGTTTTTGTGTGGGCTCAGATGGAGCTGATTCAGATCAGGTACATCCTGAATAGCTAATAGTACAACAGTGGCTTCGTCTTACGTGAAATCCATGTCCTCAGGGCCTGGGAAGGGCTCCAGAGGCCAGTTGATGAAGCAGTTGAGGAAGACGAGGCAGGCACAGCCAGCCCAGACCATCAGGATGGAGATGAAGGTGGCACCCAAATCATAGATCACCTAAAGGGGGCGAGACAGAAACCAAACAAAAACACCATGATAGAAAATTAATAAACCAATGAAAAACACTCCAATTACCAAGTGGAGGAAGGAGGAGAAGATGGTACCTTGATGCCGGGGAAGGTGACAGCAGAGGAAGCATAAGATCCAATCATCAGGGCGATGAACGTCGACCTCAGGTCTCCAAACATGTTGGGGAGCTGCAGAGAGAGCAGCCAGAACTGATCACAGCTCAGCTCATCCACAGATCATCTATTCCCTCTTCTACAGGAAAAAGGCTTCTTCATTTCGTTGAAGAGGCAGATATTCAGCAAAATGCATCCCTTGTGCATGAAATTACAGCAAATAGTTTTTATTTTTATTCTTATTTTATTTCTTTTCATTTCATTGATTTATTTGTATTTATTTACTATTATTCATGTATTTATTTATTTTGATATTATTTATGATTAATTTTTTATCATATATTTTCATTTATTTAATTATTAATTTAATGTATTTGTACTTTATTTTATTGCTGTCTTTTTTGTGTTATTTATTTAACTTTTTATTCTTGTTCATGTAACTGTAAATAAACTGAGAAAAATAAGTTCAGACTGAATTCAACAGAACTGCTCTGAACCTTGTTAACGTGCATTAAATGATAGATATGTGTGTGCTGACAGCTTCACTCTCCAGGTGTTCATTCAGCTTTGCTTTGTAAGGTTGCCAACTATTCTGTCTTGTCACATTTCGCTTTATACAACCTGTAGCAATCTATTAAAAGCTTCATACACCCTGTGAAAGAATGCAGAGAACTGCAAACACACTATGTTCCATGTCACTGATTACTGATAAATCCTCAGTGCCCAGCACTCCCTGTGCAGGCTGCAGATTTAGGGTGTTTCTTGCATTGTTTCTGTTCCTGTGTTTGAAGAGCAGAAAGAGAAAAACCAGAGTCTTGCATAATGATGCTCAAATCAAACAGAGAAAAGAGGACAGTGTGTTCTTAAGCAGGCAAACTGTAAACATCTGCTACAGGAAGTTGACAGTGAAGAGCCAAAACCAAGAGAGCAACATGTGGCTTAGAGGTTCAAAGTTTGCTTCTTTTAAAAGCATGTTCTTGTTGAACAAATGGGGGCTGGGAGGTAAAATTAGACAAACATTGGTCAGTAAAAGAGTTTTATGGGCCATGAATAGTAAGTTTTCCCCCTTCTTACATTGTCATGATCCGTCCATCGACCCATCCATCCAGCTACTGTGTTCACTACAGGGGAGAGCTTGTTAATAAGCAGCTGGAACCTCCTCTAATTGAAGTGGAGTAAAGGTGAGGTAAAAAAAATCACTATGTCACCGATGACATAAATTAACAAGGCCTCCCCAGATTCCTTCGCTTTCTCTGCAGGTGGTGTCTGATTCCCTGACAAGCAGGGTTTGCTGGGGGAGAAAGGCTCACCTTTGGCCCAGTGGATGGAGAAAAGAAGAAATGAAACAAACCATTTCAGGATTTGGCGCCATGATGACGGCTCAAAGTTGACTCAGGTGTTCCTGCTGATGCTGCCACATCCTCATCTTTTGATGCCCAACCTTTTCACATAATATTTAAATGTATTGCACTTAAGTGTTATATTTCCAGGGACAGGTTTATTTGGAGGATTTCTTCACAAAATCCCCCCAAAAAAGAAAAACGGGGTGCCAAAGCAAAACTCTCAAATTAAATCAAAAGCAAAAGCCAGGCAGACACTGTCTGGCGGAGCAGAGCGTTGGCCTAATTTTGAACTTACGTCACACTGGCACTTCTCCGGGTTACTACAAGTCTGAGCCTCAGTCAGCTGCTGAGATCAATGTTTCGCTAAAACATGTGACAAACCGGTTTGTTCTGCTGCTTACGAAAGAAGAAGTAGGGATTAATGGGGCCAGTTTTGTGAGGTTTGAGTGAGCGTGCCGATGGGAGGAGCAGCTGTTGGGCTTGACAAGGTAGCAGTGTTTTCATTACTGGAGCCAAAAACACATCACTTAGGCAAACAGGGTGGTTCAAGTAGGACAGAGACAGAGTCTACACAGTCATCAAACAACAGACATGATTACTGTTAGTGTGAAATAGTCTATAAACATACATGTTATTATTCATGATAAATAACTCTGCCCCTAACTGTTCACTAAAGGATTCTCAGAAATACCAAATAACCAGATTTACATGGCAAACGTAGAAGATTTTGTCTCTCCCTGTCACTCATGTGTCTTGTGTACATGTAGTGCTAATTCCTGAGATTACATGTATCCAAATAAGGACACCCAGCCCAGAAATCATATTTTCATACTTGATACATACATCAAATTCCTCCAGCCTGGCACGCAGCTCAAGCTAAAGCTAACATCAAGCTTAGCATGATAGGTTGACATAAGGACACTGCTATATATTTCCACCAGTAGGAACATAAAATTCCTATTTACAATAAAAAATACAGCAATATGGTGCAATAATTATTACGTTTCAGATTGTAATATTGACCTGTTTTTACTGACTGCTTTCAGTAATATTTGACTTTCCACTGTATAGTTTTCAGATTCCTGCTGTTTATAAGCAGGAAGCTAATTATGGTAAATCTGAAATGACATGAATGCAGTATTAAAGTCATAACGGATATCTTTTAGCATGCTATCCACTTATGTCTAGGACAGATAACACTAAAAGCATTTAAGTTTAACTGGCAGTGCAAACTTGGCAGTTCATCCTAAAGTTGTTTAGATAACTGGATAGGTGAAAGTTAAACTGCTAAAAATCAACATGTTTTCAGTATCCATAACATACATTATATAGGAAATAACTCATTAATACAAACTTTTTTTCATAACAACAATAAGGTGATCATATATATATATTTAAAGGGTTAGAATAATTTGAATAATTACATATTTGGTGATGTTTTATTAGGACTGAAAATATTCCTCTGGTTTTTGGAAGGGAACTTTTTTGTTCTCTAATGTTCCAAAGGGGTAAACTTGTCCCCGGTGTCCTGCTGACCTGTAACTGAAAATCATCCCATATGGGGTAACACAACCAGAATCATGGTCAAAAATTGAGGTAAAATGTGCCTGAAAGGACAAAAAAAGTACTCAAACACCCACAAGTGCAGCAGCCCGTTTTGTTGACTTCTAATCATCAGAAGAATGTATTCCCCATATTTCTCAGCCTGCATGTGATCATGTTGTTCCTGATCATTCCAAGTGTTTGTTCTGGAGATTTCCCCTCACCTGCCCCTTTCTTTCTCGGCTAATCTCAGCACTACCAAGCCCTAACAATTTCTAATCTGCATCACATTACAAACATCAGAATCAGTATGTTCATCTCTGCAGGGAAAAGCAAAAACCAGGAGCAACCTCTTAAATATAATAACACCCAAAAGTGGCTTTGTTGTTGTTCCCTGACTGAATAACTCCTCTGTTAGCTCAGAGTTCACAGTGTATCTATGCACAAAGTACACACACTGATGGATTCAGTATTTGAACAGTCCCTCCGGGTTTCTTTCAGCCTCAGAGCAGTCACACCTGGAGATAAGAGATCGTTTAGCAACAGGTGCAAACGTTTTGGGAAATCACGTTTTGTCTGATAAACAATATATAAAAAGATGGATAAAAGGATAAAAGTGGTGTAAGACATAAAAATGGTTGAAATCTCTTAAGTGTTAAACTGGTTTTTAAGCATGTTTATCTCAGTTGTGGGCCTGGTGAAAACTGTTGACCTGTATTTGCATCTGGGTGAGAGGACTGAATATTATCAGCACAAACAACAAGGATGTATGCACAGCGTACCATGTGGTTTCCTTATATATAAAAAGCATAATTGTTGATGATTTTTCGGTCATGCTTCAGGCAACATTAGTATTTTCACAGTCTGATCTGTGTCCTCATCTTCACAATCTTGAACAAGTTTTCCCTGTGACCGCAAATTTCTACCCAATTTTCTCTCCTACACCGTGGATACCAGTGTGGGCAGAGTGCTGAAGATAGAAATGGAAAAAGTCTGATGCTGAAAATGTGACGTGATTGGGACAGTCATGGAGAGGGGAAATATGCTGAGCTTTTCAGGCTGGGTGGGTCAGAAATGAGGAAACTGGACGCAGCTGACTTGAAGGAAAGAACAGAGAAATGAAAAAAGGAAGAGACTTTTTCGCTGCAGCTTGTGGAAACTTCAGCTGCCTGCTGCTGGATCATTGGAAACCAGCTCTGACCAGTCCAGTCCTGACTGCTTCCATCATAAAGAGCAGCCAAGTAGGCTGTAAGATTAGCAAACACCAGCTGACAAACAGCAGACAACATTCCTCCGTCTGCCTGATGTCAGCTTATGTTCCCTCTTATGAGATGTCTGCTTTTTGTTTTTTTATTATTCAAATATATCTAACAGAAATAGCGGACTTTATTCATTCAGTTTTTTTGCTTTATTTTTTTAAATTCAGCAAACAGAACATGTGCTCCACCCTTCTAGCCCCTGCATGATAAATATAGACCATGTGTATCCAACATTTAGTCCTCAGAGAGGCGATCACTCAACACTAAGGGAAATATATATTACAAGGCAGCAGAATGAACCCAAAGAGCTCCAACACGTGCATCCAACAAGACAAAGAACAGGAGGAGGAGCCTGGTGACTTCATGTGGGTGCGGACATACTGTATGTACAGTATATACTGCAGTGCATGCAGATAAAGTCTGTTTGAGTGTTTTATAAGGAATAAAAGAGCTTGTCTGTAACATGATGCTGTTTGCGCTCAACAAACGGGAAAAATAAACCCTGACCAGGCCCCTTTCCTCAGATTTACTCCCTGTTTTCCCATACTGAATGCTGAATGTGCATCAACAGGAGAGAATGAGGAAGTAAAGCAAGGACTGATAAGGAGAGAGGGAAGCAGTAACAGGGTAGGACGCTGTGAGTTGATCACTTTCACCAGTGATGCTAAGATTCAGCTTCAGAGATATAAAAGTTACCCCATCTTCTCAAAATAGCTGCTTTCCACTGCTACAACCATTTATAATTATGTGTTTCTGTAATAGTAATAGTGTGTAATATTGTAGTTTTGTTAACAATTAGATTAGTCGTAATAGTAGTTTTGTTGCAATGACAATAAAATAGCTGTGTTCCAACCATTCACCCAAAGGAAAAAGAGGGACTGGGGGTTTCCTAAAATTATTCATAGTTATATGTGTCAGTAATGACCAGCAGTGAATGTAGGTGATGTTCTCTTAGAAAGGTACAGAGCGTGGCAGCAGTGGAAGCAAATCATTTGTAAAGACCTGCAGGGGGCTGAAACTCAGAGGCCTCCACACGTGCTCACACACAGCGCTAACACACTGCAACAGAGTCAAAAGTCACGCACTCATGAAACGGTTCTGATAGTTGTGAGTTGGTCCCCATCGGTGAGGGGAGGGCAACTGAAACTGGAGACGAGGAAAACAACTAGACTTAAGATTAGGATGTTGGAGGGAGGAGTAAAGCATGATGAAACAGGCCCAGTCACTTGTGTGTGAATAGGAAACAGCAAAGCGGGGTGGGGAAATGCACATGCACATTCAGTCCCGTTGCGGCTTCCTGTTTGTCTCTTGTCTGTCAGTCTGTGTGTGAATGTGGCTGATGGTGGTAATAAAGTAACGGCATGTCCAAGCACAAGTGTTGAAAGAAACAGTCAAGCAGCAACAAAGAAGCAAAACTCCTAACACACGTGAGATAAAAAAGGGAACAAGACCTGAAACACACACTGATACAAAAAAATTCTACATCTCAACACACACACAACAAAGCAACCTATGTGTCCATGTGTGGATGAAAAAGTAATGAGGAGCGGTCTTTTCTTGGCCTCCAGCCAAAGTTGCAGTGAATAATACATCACAAAGGCATTCCAGCTTTCTTATAACTCTCTATGTCTCTCGCTCACATGTCCTCTAACCATGATGCAGCACTTTCAGATGATGAGATCATCCTGACGAGCGGCTTCGCTGATCCATTTTGACCCTCACTGCTCCACACATCACTTCCTCCCAGGAGCCTTTCTGTCAGCCATCTTTTCAACTTGTCTGTGCTTTCACAGAGCTCTAACCCACCATCTCTGTCACTTTTCTCAAATCTTCTAACTCTTCCTCCACTCCTCAGCTTCATTCTGTATTATTTATTCTCATTGTTATACCTGATATTGTTCTGTTATTTGCAAGTATAAAAAAATGCATCTGCTATATTGATGCATCAACAAGCAGGATTTATACTGAACATATGTAAGACCACCGTGTCACACGATAGCAACTGGTTATCAACACACCAACCAATTTGAACACACCATGGCCAATTCATCAAAGAAATGCACGTGGACATTATAGAAAGGAAGACAGAGAAAAAGGGGAGAAAGTGACAGAGCAAGAGCTAAGCCAAGAGTCAACATAGGACTGATTTTTACTGGCTGGGGAGAACAGGTAGGAGGCACCTCACAGAGATAATCTGCAAACGTTCAGTAGCACTGCTTTAAACAGCACCTCAGAGCAAGAAGGTTCTGTAATATGATGACATTCATGCTTAAAGAACGTGGAGAAATTCATCCTGACCTTGACCCGGCCTCAAATTTACTCCCTGTTTTTCCACGAAGTAAAGCAAGGACGGATGAGGAGAGAGGGTAGCAGCAACAGGGTAGGACCCAGATATAGTTACACCATCTTCTCAAAATAGCTGCTTTCCAACCATTCACCCAAAGGAAAAAGAGGGACTGGGGGTTTCCTAAAATTATTCATAGTTATATGTGTCAGTAATGACCAGGAGTGAATGTAGGTGAAGTTTTCTTAGAAAGGTACAGAGCGTGGCAGCAGTGGAAGCAAAACATTTGTAAAGACCTGCAGGGAGCTGAAACTCAGAGGCCTCCACACGTGCTCACACACAGCGCTGACACACTGCAACAGAGTCGAAACTCATTGATGGATGGATGGATGGATGGATGGATGGATGGATGGATGGATGGATGGATGGATGGATGGATGGATGGATGGA
>JBAFTA010000010.1:26655748-26672547 GCA_036919975.1 Melanotaenia parkinsoni | reverse complement strand
TAATAATAATAATAATAATAATAATAATAATAATAATAATAATAATAATAATAATAATAATAATAACAATAATAATATTTTATGATTTTTTTTTTATTTATTATGAGAAAAATAATGGTAAAGAAACAAAGACTGAATAGTGACCTTAAGAATCTTGAAATAAAGTATATGTAGGAGCCTGATAATTTACAACAAAAGGAAAAACATTTTTTGATGATAATTACAAAAACAGAATTAGAAACATTTTACGTGAGAAAAATGCATTGTTTCCAGGACAATCTTAACCCACTGCTGCTGTTGTTATTGTTCACTAATATAATAATCAATCAATCTATAACAACCATGCCTCAAGCCACTGTTTCCTTGATTCCAAAACCAGGTAAGGACCACTTACAAATGAGTAACTTTAGACCTTTGATTATATTAAACAATGACTACAAAATATTTTAAACGATTCTTGTGAAAAGAACAGAAAATGTTGTTTCCTCTCTTATACACACTGACCAAGTAGGCTTTATAAAAGGCTGCATGGCTTTAAGTAATATGAGGAGGCTGCTGCAGGTAACGTTGAGGCTTCTCAGCAACCAGCGATAAGCCTCCGAAAGAACTGAGTGGGAATATTTGCAGCATGTACTTTCTAAATATGGATTTGTTCCAGTATTTCAGAGCTGGGTAAAAGCATTATATAGTGAACCAGTAGCTACCGTCAAAACAAATGGTATCCAGTCTCGTTTTGTTTTTATTATCCTACAAGCCAAGGATGCACATTTTCACTTAGAATTTTTATTCTTGCCCTTGAACCTCTTGTGCTGTACGGGCTCAAAAGACAAAAAAAGGTATCAGTTTTGGTGGCAATGAGTTTAAAGCCAGCTTGTGTGACACATTTGGGCAGTTTTCCGGTTACAAAGTTAACTACGGTAAGAGCAAGGCCGTCCCACTTAACCATCTTACTTTTCAGTCACATTTAGACTCGGTGCCTTTCAAGTGGAATACAAAAGACATCAAATATTTATATTTTAAAATTAAATTTCCTGTTGTAAGGATATTTAAGTTAAATGCACCAGATCTGCTCAAAACTGTAAGGCAGGACATTAAAAGGTGGACAGTGTTACCTTTGTCTGTGTGGGGTAGATCTGAAGTTATTAGAACGAATATACTGCCAAGGCTGACTTACCTTATGTCATCTATGCCACTTAAGTTTCTGCCTAGCTGATTCAAGGAAGTAAACAAACTATTCTCTTGCTTCCTATGGAGAGCAAAAAAACTAATAAACCCACAAGATAAAGGAGGAATATCCACCAGTACTACATAACTTATAACTCAAGATTGCTCTACATTGGGCTTATAATAAAGTGACAGAAGTTGGCAGTTGGGATGAGCTTGAAGAACAAATTTAAAAAATATATAATGCAGATTTATATTTACCAGTTTTGTGGTACAACCCGAAAGCCATTCCTAGGATGAACAATCTGCTGCTGCAATATTCATGTGAGATAATAAAACTGCTACAGAAATGCCTGAGCTTTAGTGGAACGTCTTTACCATAATGTCCATTAAGGAGCAACTCTTTGTTTACCGCAGGGGGAAGAGCTCTCAAAAATAATCTGTGGCAGCAGTGCAATATAAAAAGTGTAGGGCAAGTGCTTTAAAATGGAAATGTAGTTCCTCTTACTGATCTGAAAACACAGCTCATTTTAAAAGACTGAATTTTTATCCTACTTTCAAATAGGTGGCCCTGTGATGGACTGGGGACCTGTCCAGGTGAACCTGCCTCTGACCTGTTAAAATGCTGGGATAGGCTCCAGCTTTCCCCCGACCCGTAATGGACAAGGCAGTACAGATAATCAATGAACGAATGAATGAACTTGCAAATAAAATCTATCATAAAATCAATGTTTTCTAAAGGCATGGACACAGGAAGTACGAGAGACTTGGAACCCCTAAAGTGGGTACTTTATTATTTCTGGTTTTGCCTTTTGTCTTCTAGTATTTGTATTTGTCTTGCGAGTGTTTTGTGCTATGATTTTAAGGTTCTTTCAGTAGTTTATAAATGTCTTAATGGTCTTGGACCTTCGTATTTATCTGACTTACTTTTAAACTATCAGCCCTTGAGGACCCGGTTCTCTGGTACTGGTCTTTTAGTTGTTCCAAGACTAAGGACCAAAACCTAGGGCGAGGCGACCCTCGACTGTGGAACAGCCTTCCAGAGAACGTCAGAACTGCAGAGTCTGTTGATGTTTTTAAAAAGAGGCTCTAGACTTTTTAGCTTAGCTTTTAACTGAGTTTGATCTTAATTTTTTTTACATAATTTTATTTTATATTATCCTATATATATATAGAGAGAGAGGGATAACAATGAATGTCTTTTTTTAATTGCTACTTTGATATGTGAAGGCTTGTTTTATTTAATATGCATGAATTGTTTTCATTATATAAAGCACTTTGTGTGAATATTATGTATAATTTGTGGAAATCAAGCTTTCACTGGCTAGCAATTCAGCCTCAAAGTACAAAAACCCAACAGTTACATCTCGGACTCTCCAGGTCTCAGTTAGCATGCTAAATGTTAAAGTTTATGACAGTCCAATTAGAAAAAAACTGAACAAGTGTGGTCTGTTTGGAAGCGTTGCAGGAGAAAGCATCTTCCTTCTAAAAACAACATGGCAGCACAGCTTGGTGTTGCATCTGAACAAAACCAGAAGACTCCTAAAACCTAAATCTTTTCAAAAGTAAACATGAAGCAGTTTGTATTAACAGTTTAAATTTATTTATCCGGATCTTAAGGATGATATTTTTAGTGCGTTGGTATAATTCTACATTGATTTGGTGCATACAGTAAGTCAGGACTGAAAACAGGAGTGTATCTGCAGATGAACAAACATTAAACTTGGTTTGACTAAAGTTCGTACAGAAACGAAGACTCTGTTCCAACAGCTGAAGAGGTATTTCTCAGATCTTACATCACTGTCCCACAAAGGCACATCAACATGTTTACACCGAACACTAAAAGCTTTGTCTTCCCCCTTTTCACATCGTCACACCTCACCTACTTGAATCACTTGTTTTACAACACAAACTGTACAAATACATCTCCCCTTAAAATAAAGAGTCAGTAATTATTTCATATTAAATTCTAAAAAACAAAACAAAATCACAATAAATCAACCGGGTCTTTGGTTGGTGAGTCCTGCCTCGCCACATCGCCACATGGAGGAAGAGGAAGAAGGAAAGCATCAGAAACTTTTCCGGCTTTTCTCCACCAGTCTTTGGTCTCACCGGCAGGTTTTAAGAGGTCAGAGTTTTAAAGATCTCATGGTGTAGAACTAAAAAAAAGAGTGGCTTGTCTTCCTGGTAGGACATTGGAGACAAACCTGCTACCATTTCTAATAAATTTGATCTTGTTTATCCGACACAGCTGTTTCAGATGAAGCTAAGCTTCATGAGTTTGGCATCATCATCATTTACTCTTGGCAAGAAACTCCTTGTTTAAAAAAGAAACACATCTGTACAACACCGTCCTTTCCTTTTAGCTGAAATCAAGAAAAACTAAAGATAAGGTTAATAAAATTTTAATCCAGTCCCACAAGTTCCCCACTGGAAAACTTGGATTTTTTAGATTAAGGAAAAAAGAAGAGTAACCTAGTTTGTGTTGGTCAAAGTGCAGTCAGATTCAGGAGCGATGGCTCTCTGGAAAAAACAGCTACAGGTGAGTGATGCAGGCGTGGATGGAGGTAAGACAGATGTTGGAGTGTGATGTACGCACAGCTGCCATCGATCCGGTTCCTATTTACACTTTACTGGACTTATTCTGCTGTTGAGTGCCATGGTTTTTGTTAAACCAACAATGAAACAATGAAAGAAAAAAGCGTCTGAACTGCTGCACCTTCTTTCGTTTCACCTTTTTAAAACTTTACTTCACCCACATCTCACATACTCATAGTTCTTTCCCTCACTTCAAACAGCAGATTTATAAGTCATGCATCATCTTTTTCATACAGATGTAGCATCCCTGTCCAATGGAAAAGTCCCCGCCCACTCAGCAGCCTCCACACCTTCAAGCTTCAACAACGAGCCATCTGTCCTGGTTAGAAGAGTAGTGTAAGAAGGACAATCAAGTCCTTTAGTCAAGCAGAAAAAGTCAACAGGAGAAAACAAAGGAAATGACAGATAACAGTTCACCCTGACTTTCAACACCCTCATTGTTGTCTCTGATTAAAAATCGTATCTTTTTTTTCCCCCACATGAAGCACAATAAGCAGGCGCGCTAGAAAAATGCACCACAAATATTTGTTATTCCTTGGCCTTGTATATAAAATCTGAATATTCAAAGAGCAACGGTATTAATCCCAAAAAATATAATATATAAACATAAATATATCAATTAGCTTTGCATGATTTATTTTTTTTTATTTATTTGTTTTTTTCCCTTTTTTTTTTGCATTTATTTTAAATTGGAAGCACAAGCCACCCAATGTGATGACAGCTGGCGTCTGATTGGCTTTGGCAGAACACGGTCTGCAGTCATGTGATTGGAGGATGTCGGAGGTCTGGGGTTCCTGGTGTGTCTTCATCATCTGGAGTTCAGTCTGGGGGCCGTCTGGAAGAAAAGTCATCATAGAACATGAAACCAACCAGGTTGCAGCCCGGTTTAGTCCGACTCAACTTGGAGACTCCTCTTCATGTGTTTTAGCTGCAGTAACCACTTTTTGCCATGTGAGGGCAGCACAAGAGGAGGTTATGTGAATTCTACACAAAAAAAACAAACAGTATAGTATTTTTGCTAATGGCTTCTCTAATATAGAAAAAAATTGAGCTTTATTAGAACATAAAAACACTTTATCAGGAACACCTGTTCAGTTAATTTATACACAAATATCTAATCAGCCAATCACATGGCAGCAACTCAATGCATTTACTCATGTAGACATGGTCAAACTACGCATCAGAATTAGGGAGAAAGGGGATTTATGTAGCGTTGAAAGTGACACGGTTGTTGGTCTGAGTATTTCGGAAACTGCGGATCTACTGGAATTTTTAACACCCCTGTCTCCAGGGTTTTCAGAGAATGGTCTGGAGAAGAAAAAATATCCAGTGAGCCCAGCACGAATGGGCCGACTGGTTAGAGATGACAGAAAGACAACAGGGAGTCTTGGTTCCAACCAAGGTCTGCAGAATACACACAACACGTCCAACCTTGAAGCAGATGGGCTACAGCAGCAGAAGACCACACTGGGTGCCTCCTATCAGCTAAGAACAAGAAACTGAGGCTACAATTCACACAGACTCACCAACACTGGACAACAGAAGATGGAGAAACAAAGCTGGTCTGACGAGTCTTAATTTCAGCTCCACATTCAGATGGTAGGCTCAGAATTAGGTGGAAAACAACACGAAAACATGGATCCATCCTGCCTTGTATTAATGGTTTCTGCTGCTGCAACTGTGCTATCATGTCATTATGGAGTAAAATATCTGAGGAATGTTTCCAACATCTTGTTAATTCTATGACAGCAAGAACTAAAGCAGTTCTAAAGGAACCCGGTACTAGCAAAGTGGACCTGATAAAGTGACCGATGAGTAAATTAATGAAACAAATCATTAAAAACTGAAACATTAAACATAACACCAGAAAGTAATTTTAGTTCTCATCATCATAAAAATAGTTCAGTAAAGCTTAAACTCTAACAGATTAACTAACAGATACATTTCTGCAGGACTCGGCTCATAAAACTCACCACAGACAGGTGTCCGTTCTTGGCCTTGGCCACCAGCAGTTCGGATCCGGGCGTGAAGTCTATGATCCCTTCTTTACCCTGAGCTGCTGTAAACTTTATGCTGCAGAGCAACATGTGACAGGAAGATGTTAAGAGCCGCTGCATCTGGAACATCAACACATACGGTGTCTGCGCTGCCTCTCACCTGCCCTGGTTGATGTTGATGCTGTTGATTTTATCAGCGCAGATAGCGATCTTGGTCAAGGTCTCGATCACATGGTCACTCTGCAACACGACGTCACCCTGGGAATGAAACCACAGAGCAGTGAGCACCCTCACACAAAATGAAACCATGAAAAGTTACAGAAGCATCCTCGGTTTCACCTTCTGTTTGTTGTCTTCACTGGGAACGTGCAGAACGAACAGGCCGTCGCTGAGAGAGCTGGCAGAGATTCCTGAAGAGAAAGGTTAAATCAAATGCAGATAAACCTGTAAATCTTCACGTAATCAGCAGTTTCATTCAACACAGGAACAGGCTCTGAGTTTGGACCTTTCAGGGTTCCGTAGTCGATGCGCTGTTTGAGTTTTCCTTCCTCTATGATGACGGCGAAGTTGGCAGTGAGCAGCAGCTGGCGGGACCGAGCCTTGTAGCCTTTCCTGTCGTACTTGGTGACTGGAACTGCGTACTGTAATTAGAGAAGATCCAGTTGAACACACTCTTCTCACACACACTCACTCACACTCTCCGAGCTTCACTCACCTTCATCTTCTCGCTGCCTAGAGCCTGCAGCGCCTTGGGGTTGATGTCCTCACCATCTGAGCAGGATGACAAACAATGAATCATTATAACCCTTAAAACTCAGTCATATTTTTCATTTTTGGTTCAATAAAAAAAAACTACATGTAGAAGCTCAACCATTTTAAGTGCATTCAACATCCAGACATTTTTTCCAGAACAGCCTTAGTTGTCAAATTATGAGGCTAAAATGTTGTTAAATGAATGTATAAATAGATATAGCAGCATAAAAGCCGACCAGAACAAGAAAACAGAATTTATTACGAGCAGAACTTTGTAGAAAAAACACACAGATCAGCAGTGACCAAGCATTTTCACTCAAGTCTTAATTTTTAGGAGGATATTGGCATTGAAACAAATACACAACAGAAACAATTTACATATTTACACTTTTTCCCTCCAGCTGTTTTAGCTATTTACAGTTATTTATGCTACTATCTACCTAAGACCGTCACAAAAGCAACTTCAGCTCAGCTGGTTTTTTGTGCCACCGTACATCAAAAATATCTTCTTGGCTTTTATCCAGTTGTAGAGGAGCATTATTTTTCTTATTTTCAGAAACACATAGAACTTTCTGCTCACTTCTGATTGGACCTTACTGTCATTTAAGCTATCTGATTGGTTGACAGTAAGCGGCTTCATCATTATTATTAATCATTGTGGATTTATCATTTAGAGCCTCTGAATAAACACTGCATTTTGTGGCTGGATTGTAAACCTCCTGAATGGGATATAAATCCTTGGAAAACCTCCGTAGATCACCTAAAAGGTAAGCCCACAGAGTTACACACTACTGTTGTTTTAAAGCTTAAAGCACGTAGAGCACTGACACTTACTGAGCCTGGTGCTGACAAATAGTTTGGGGACGCTCTGCGGGTAGTTGTCCTTCTTATCCTTGAAGATTTCACTGGCGATCATCTTCTGCTCCATCTGACCAGATAAGATCCACAACCGTCAAGCAAAGGAATCAACTAAAGGAACCAGTCTTGCTGGGACATTTCTCACCTGATGTTTCCACTCAGGACTGATCTTCTTGCAGTAGCTCCACACCATGTTCTGCATGCACATCTTACGCAAATGCTCCGATGCCTGAAGACACAGATGGAGTTTTCATAGCTACAGTCCCCCCACTACAGCTTTAAGTACAGAAGAAAACAAAGAAAGCCGTCCCACCTCGGTGAGAGCAGCCGGAGGTGTCGGCCAGCTCTTGTCCAGGACATTCTTTGGCAGGTTTTTGCGCAGCTTCATGAGGAAGGAATAGCGCACGTAATCCAGGAAATATTCATTCTCTGGACAGCGCTCTTTGTGGCGGTAGATAAAGCCTTTAATAAACCTGAGTAGAGATTTTAACAGAATTTTCAGCCAAATATTGACACACACACTTGCTCTCTAACTGTATTAGACCATTAGTCTTGTGTGGTCCTCACCTGCGGATAGTGTCAGCTGCTTGCCGCCTGCGCTGGGCCTTCCTCCTGGCCAGGATGCCCCTCCACCACGCCTGGATCCCGATAGCTGCAGGGACAACAGACATAAAATCCTGCTGCACTCTGTTTGATGTCACACTTCTACATTAGATACAAGCAAACCGCGGCTTCCTACCTGAGCTTCTGAGTTTTTGGTATTTGGACTTCTGGCTGTAGCTTTTCCATCCGGCCTGTAATTTGGTGGCTGTGAGGTGACAAACAGAGACCTAAACAGCTGAAATCTGCAGCTGTGGAACAGATAACTTGTTTGTCTTTACATCATTCAGTCTTACCAAGACCATGCTTCCTGGTCTCCAGCGCATCCTCAGTGGCAAACAGAGTCTTTGGGAAGCGGATGAAGATTTTGGATCTAGAAGTTTAGAAAGACAAACACTTGAACACAAAGTCAAGAACAAGTCATGTAATTTTGTCTGAGACATTGTGAAGCTGACCTTCCCAGTTTGTACTCCTCAGGCTTGTATCCCAAATGTTTCACCAACGTGGACACCCCATCAGACAGCTTCCCCTCCCAGTTAGGCCACGTGTCCGGACACAGCGACTTGTACCTGAACACACACACAAGTAAACACCAAAAATGTTGGTTTGGTTTGGATATCAAGCCTGAAGGTTTGAGGGACTCTGACTCTAAAATACCATCACTGAGACAACATCTGCACAGCATCTGTTGCATTATAACCTTTTCTTGATGAAGCTTACTTTCTCTGCCTGTCTGTAATGATATATGTAATCTTTTTATTACTTTTAAAAATATTTTGATAATTACAGAATTGTCAGAATCAAGATATGTATGTCACCGTGTCTGAGTAAAATCACCTGGAAAACAGTAGAAAATGTAAACAACCCATTTACATTTTCTACTGTTTCAGGGAATTTACTCCTAAAA
This sequence comes from Melanotaenia parkinsoni, assembly GCA_036919975.1. NCBI lineage: Eukaryota > Metazoa > Chordata > Actinopteri > Atheriniformes > Melanotaeniidae > Melanotaenia > Melanotaenia parkinsoni. The sequence goes on along the minus strand of JBAFTA010000010.1, from coordinate 26,663,670 downwards.
GAAAACCAAATTACTTTCAGAGCAAACCAGAAGATAGCAGCTAAATTTATTTAAGAATGAGTAAAGTAATATCTGATGAGGAACTGTGTTAAAATAGAAGGTAAAAAAGTAAACCTGAGCAGTTTACCAGGTGATTAAAGAGAGGTATTAGAGGTAAATATCTCAGGAAGCCATCGGCTAATGCTGATGATGGACACCTCTATCAATGGTCAGAGCCAGGAGAATCCATGGATAGACCCCACATTCACCTTAGAAACATCATGAGAATCCAGAAAGAACTAAAGTCCAAGATAGTTTATGATAGGAGGAGTCAGTACTTCACTATACAACCTCCTTCATCTCCATGGAAACTAGCAGGACCTTTAGAATTTATTTCAAACCAGAATCGTAGGAGAACACAGCAGTTTTTGGAGCTGGAATCAAACTTTCACCACAAACCAACAAAAGTAAGACATGATTTCTGATTCTGGCTGCTAGCTCCAGAGTTTCTGTCCCACAGTGATGAGACAGACATCTTTGTAAGCAGCAGAGCCTCTGCTTTCATACAACATCTTGTTTGTGTGGTTTGCTTGAAAAAGAGAAATTAGTAGAAGCTCTAAAGTGGACAGAGCTGTTCTCGTGTCTTGTTACATTTCCACATAATTTCTTGGGGTGTGAACAGCGTTTGGTTTGGAAGTCAATGCTTGGTAGAGACTTTTAGCTGAGTTTCTCCCCGTCATGTTGCAATGCTACATGTCAGGATTGGTGCTTCATAGAGTGTGCAAACATCTTCTGTAATGCTTGAATTTCATGGTGCTCCCAGTATAGGTGGCTCTCGTCAAGAAGTTGTCAAAAAAGTAAAAAAAAAACAAAAAGCAAAAATAAAAACACATGACTGTATGTGAAATATATGTTATTTTTCTGACTAGCTGATCACCTCTGTAGGAAGACCTCGTAGCGCCGTCTGTAAGCAAAGCCGGCCCTCCTCACCCTCAGGTTCTCCATCAGTCCCAGATACTTGACCTGGTGACGGATCAAAACCTCGTCAAATCGACCTGGGACAGAGGAGGAGGGGAGGGAGAGATCAGAGTCAAATCACAGTGAGAAAAATGGACAAAATGAACCAGAGAGAACCAGTAAATGCTAAGCAGCAGTAGGAGTGAGTGAAGACAGAGGAACAGTGTGGAAGCAACAAAAGGCCGAGTGTAGACGGAAACAAAGGCTGAGCCGATATACTGACGACCACACGAAGTTACGATGCATCTCCTGATGCAGCACAAAACAAGCTGTTTGGGTTTGAATGAACATGACGTTTGTGGGGAACAAGCTTCTTCTGCAGTGTTTATGAAACCAGCCACAGAAGCTGATCTAGGATCTACATTTCAGGAAGTTAATACCAATGGATTTATTTCTCTTTATCATATTTAAATTAAATTTAGTTAAAGCAAACACAAGCAGCCAGATGGACTTTGTGAAGACCTTATGAATTCATTTCTGTTTGTAAAGCAAAAATATTTAAAACTGTGATGAGATTTTAACATGAAATCTTCATGACTGGTGAAACTTGACAATTCTACAATTTAGTTTCTGCATTATTCGCAACTCCTGCTCCTACTGCCTCATCCAGAGGAAAGAAAACACCTAATAAGATCTGGTTGTGGGTAAAAATGACAAACAGAAAATCGTATTTGTACTGTCGAATCCTCAGCGTGACAGTTTGTAAACTAGAATCAGCAGGAATCGACATCTTACCTGCTTGTTTGGAGTCATTGGGCTTGATGCAGCGGACGTACGACGGCTCCTTCGACATGAGGATCTCCATGAGTTTCGCCAGACTTGCTTTGAACTGGGTGGCCGCCTTGAGGGGCAGACAAACGGACAGAGAACGGAGAAGTACGTTAGTACGCGATGAAGGGCGATGAAGAAGCTGGCAGTCAGTACGGGCAGGGATGAAGAGGTGAAGAGCGAGTGGAAGCCTGAAGGGAGGAGGGGATGACCTAAGAAGAGCTACGTAAGCAGAGCGGCTGACGCGGCTGAACACTGGGCCCAGTGTGGACGACTGGGATGCTAACCAGCCAGCCTGTGACAGGACCCTGCATCAGCATGTGTGTCTGTGTGAGAGAGAAATGTGTGCAGGGCATTCCTCGATGAGTGGGCAGCCACAGAAAATCCCCATCTGACCGCCCACTCAGCACCATGGAGGGAAAACACACCGCTGTTTGTTGTCCTGCGGGAAAGATGCTGGGAGGCATGGAGGGATTTATAAATGGGGAAAACCTCCCACACTGTTAGGTATCTCACCGTGTCTGGACGTTTCTTGTCACTCAGCTCTTCTCTGTCAAAACTCTGCGTCAGGATCTTGTTCTCTGACATGCACATGACCTGCAGACACACACACACATATGTGGAGAAAATGCTGAACATCTACACATCATGAGGCAGAGTATATTCCATTTTTTCCCAACTCAGTCTCACCTCCTTCAAGTTCCTGAAGAGCAGGTCATTGTTCTTGTCCAAAAACCCTGAAAGAGAGGAGATGCTGATTTAATTTTCATAAATCTGATAATAACGTCTGATCCCTTTCCAGTGACACAGAACTACATATACCATAACGTTTTACACAGCAACCTTTTTTTTGTAGTTAGTGTTATAGTTTCCATACAGCTCTGGTATGATCCCTGATGAACAATCCATCTGTGCTGCTCTGCTGTAAAAAAATTCACCTCCACAGATTAAACATCAGATCTGTTGCGATTCACTAAATTATCTGAACAGGCTTTAACTGAATATAAAAGAGAAAATTCAGTTAACACTTTAAAAGATCATAATTCCAACCTGGAATCAGCCAGGATTTTAGCTGAAGTCATATTAACAGCAACTAGAATATCAGTAACGTTACTGATTTGAGGTTATAGGTGGATTCTGCTCTCAGAACATCACGGTTCTCATTTCTAAGTAGTGACTACGAAGTAGATCGGTGGTAAAAGAACAAAAAAGTCTTTAAACTGAACTTTAATTATAGTTTGGGAACTAAGAGAACAACTTTTCTCTTCTAATGCCCATCTGTCCCAATATTCCCGAGCCTCCGAGCGATCCTGGGAGAGAGACCTGATCTGATCATCTGCTCCAGACAGGAAGTCTGGATCCATGCTGTGACCATATCTGTCTGGAATCTAATTAAATCTGTTTATATTAAAAATTCCCTGGTAAAAACCTGAAGAAGAGGAGAGATGAGGGTGTGTTGCTCCTGTTTCAGATGTAATTCTCAGGTGGGCGAAGGTGCTACGCCTGACTACTCAAAACTCATCTTTTTAAAAGTTCTTTTAATGTTCATACTTGACAATTACTTGCATGTTATTGTTTGCTCATCTAATTTTGAAATTTTGTATGACTGTTTTTTTTACTATCTATTTGTATGTATGTAAAGAGCCTTTGAATATCAATCAATGAATAAAATGTGTTATTGTTAATACTGCGGTGCAGGATGATCTTTGGTCATGTGTGAAGCTACACTACATGTCAGAAATGGCGGCAACTTGTCCAACATTTTATCTGTTCCACTTGACCTGGACCTTAAAATCTGTCTGGGTTTTCCAGACCTTCATGCTTTCAATGCTGAACATCAGAGACGTTATAAGCTGCTAACTTCTGCTGCCTGGAAAAATAGCCTGTTCTCTTGGATTAAGGACAAAGAAGTCCTGGCACAATGTCATAATGGAGTTTTTTCGGAACAAGAAGGTTTCCTGTCTGCTGCATTCATCAGTGGAGGCTTTCTCCTCGGCTCTGAGGTCCCAGATCCGGTGCAGCCATTGTTTCTTCTAAACTACCATTAAGGAGGTGGTGGACAACGTGGGAGAGTGAAACGGACTTGTTTTACGATGTAGCTGTTGAGTCTGAGCTGCTTCTTTTTTCCTGTGTTAGTCTTAAAAAATTGATAAACTTTGCTAAAAGTTTTTCTCTTCTTTCAGCATCTGCTTTAGTAAAATACATTTTTGTTAATAATTAAAAAAACATTTTAAAGCTTTAATAATTTCACATGTCAACTTCACACTGATTTCAATTTAAATTAAAGTTTTTTTCTGTTTGTGTTTCACACCGAAACTTTCCTGTTAACAGGTTTGTAGAAATGAAAGGGGAAAAAAAGTTAAGCTCAGATTGGAAGGCGATCAGATTTTCTGATCCCTTCATACTCAGATTATTATTAGATTATCAATTTGAATTCATCATGAGAGCTGATGATGTGCAGGTTTATGTCCTCCATGTTTTATTTCATTTAAATGTTATTTATAATTCTATTCAATTATTGTAATTTATTTGTTAAATGCACTTCATAGAAAATGTTTTTCATTTATTTATTTATTCTAATTTTACTGCAACAGACTGGGGGACCTGTCCAGATTGTATCCTGCTAATGGCTGTGATAGGCTCCAGGGACTTCATGACCCTGGTTTGGAATAAGCGGTATAGAAAATGAAAATGTTTGTACTCCTCGGTTTTTGACACTTTTGTTGTATTTCTTGTTTAACTGTTTGTTTTATGTCTTTTTTTGTTTTTATTTTTATCCCTGATATGTGGGGTGGAATCCTCACCTGACCTGTATGCACTAAAGCTTCTTTCATTTTGTTCTGCTTCACTTTATCAGAGTTGATCCTTGCTTAGACGCTATTCTATTCTATTCTATTCTATTCTATTCTATTCTATTCTATTCTATTCTATTCTATTCTATTCTATTCTATTCTACAGTCATTTAGCTGACGCTTTTCTCCAAAGTGACTTACAACTAGGAGATAAGGGTCAGATATTGTACTATGAGCTGACAGAGCTTTAGAGGTAAAGCTGCAAAATTTAAAAAGGAAATTCATATTTAACCTGAAAGAGCGTGTTTTTTAACCCTTAAGACCAGGGATGGGATGACACGTGGCGTTTTATGTTTCTGGCAACATATTGGGTGTAAACACCCATTTATGTATCCTTACATACATAAATAGAAACGTCCATTTCAAACGTTGTCATACATCAATGTCTTCACGTGTGTTTTGTGTTTCCATGGTTGTGAAGTCAGTTCCTCCACTAGTGGGCAGTGCTAAGTTCAGAGTTCACTCCCGCGAGCCACCATCAGTTTCAGACACTGTTTGGCAGCGGTAATGTGTTGCTATAAAGTTGTTACACCCTAAACATTCGCATATAGTCTTTTTTCATAAGCTCACACAATTTCTAAATTTGTTGTGCTTGTCTTTATTCTTCTTCTTCTACTTTGTTTCTTTCCCTGGTTGCATGTGCGCTATTCTGCTCAGCACTGCCTCCACGATTTCCGGTGGTATCCCTCCGTCTTGACGGATAGCTAAGCTACCTGAAAACGGACCAAATTACACGCGTAACAGAAGCAGAAGAATCAATTTTTTGATTGTGGATAAATTTACTGTCTTCATGTTCGCCAGAAGTCATTAAAAGCTGGTGTGTAATCAGAGCTTTCTTCCCGACCATGGCAGTAAAGATAAATAAAAACACACCGTTGACATTATAGTTGACCTCTCCAGCGTAGTGCAGCAGTCTGAATTCATCTCGGCCCATTACCTTCCGAGTCTTTCCATCTGCCAGCTTGTGACTGCAGGAACACACAAACACACATTTAATCCAAACAGCTCAGGTTTAAGGACTGTGAAACCAAAGTGGGACCAGCTAGGAATCAAACTAACGTGACGAAGTGAGGATGTCCTCCCACAGTGTCCTCCAACTTCTCCAGGAAGGTGGTATCACTGGCATCTCCGGGCCTCAGACACTCCTCATCCTGAAAACAGCAAAAAAAAAATTCATCCATCCAGTTTCAGGAAAGGTTACCAGGACTCTTTGAGGATGCCAGGAAGCTTCAGACTAGAAGATCATTATGTCTCCTCACCAGGATGGAGATGATGCCCTTAAACTTCTCCTCCACAAGGTCACAGATGATCTTGTTGTTGAAATATTGGACTGGTTCCCACTGAAAAGAAACAAGTGAGCACATTGAAAATGGCCTAATAATCTGGTTTTATTTGTTTTTGTTTTGTTTTTTTGACACATCAAAGCAGAAACACTGAGAGCTGATTTTAAACCCAACAGCTGTTACATGAGCAAACCCTCAACAATCCACAGAATGCCAGAAATGCTGCCACGCACACACCCTCACCCACGTCTACATGGACACACACATGCTCATGAACACAGAGTTCCACTGGCTGAGTGTACGTTAGCACTGTCACACAATTTCCACAGAGATGACAGAGTACCGGCCCACGGCCCTCATGTCACATCATAATGGGCTCTTTGAGAGGTAAGTCCAAGTTTCTCCCACAACCTGTTTTTTGTCTGGACCCATGAATTTATGTTAGACTGAAGACAAGTAGCACTTGTCCCAGCGAGGCAGGACAAAAACACACAATGTAAAGAATAAAAATGGGAGTTTTCAGGGGAGAAATGGCACAAAGATGAAAAACAAAACGTAAGTACATCTTCAAAGACGAGGACAGAGGTGTCAAGAATGAAAAACAACTGACCGTGATGCCTTCAGACTCATATTCCTCCTGCTCCGACTTGAGGGTGAGTTCGATGAAGAGTTGCTGCAGCTTCTCGTTGCAGTAGTTGATGCAGAACTGCTCGAAGCTGTAAAGCAACCGACAGGTCAGCCCATCTGATGTTTCATCGTTTTTTAGGACATTCACTTTAGCGGTAAAGAAATGCAACCCCAGTTCTAAAAACGTTGGGACACTGTAAAATGTAAACAAATACAGTATGCAATAATTTACTAATCTCATCAACCCCATTTTATTCCCAGTAGAACATAAACATCATACCAGATGTTAACACTGAGACATTTTACTGTTTTATGGAAAATATGAGTTCATTTTAAATCTGATGCAACACATCTGTAAAAAGTAGTTCCAGGGTGATGTTTAGCATCGTGTAGCATCCCCTTGTCTTCTAACATCTGTCTGGAAATGTCTGGGAAGTGAGGAAAGCAGTTGCTGGAGTTTTAGGAGAGGAATGTTGTCCCATTCTGGTCTGATGCAGGATTCTAGCTGCACTACAGTTCTGAACCTTCACTGCTAGATTTTTGCTTCCATGATGCTCCAGATGTTTTGTATTGGTGAAAGGTCTGGACTGCAGGCAGGCTAGTTCAGAAGCCTGACTCTTCTCCTGTGAAGCCATGCTGTTGTGACGGATGCAGGATGTGGTTTGTCTTGCTGAAATCTGCAAGGCCTTCGCTAGAAGAGATGTCTGGATAGATGCAGATGTTGGTCTAAAACCTTCATGTACTTTTCAGTGTTGATCTTTTACATTATACACTGTAGTTGGTGGGATCTTTAAAGTTCTCACAATTTTATATTGAGGAACATTTTTTCTGCAACTGTACCACAATTTTTAGACAGTTTGTCTCAGATTGGTGAACCAACATAGGTGAACCCAACGTTGAGAGACTCTGCCTCTCTGAAATGCTCCTTTTATAGCCAGTCATGATCCAATTAGCCTGATTAGATGCCAGTTGCTCCTTCTGTTGTTTTTGATTTGTGAAACTTACTTTTCCAGTGTTTTGGTGAGCTGTTCCTATTTATTTATGTATTTTACAGACGTGTTGCTGCCATCAGATTCAAAATAAGCTGATATTTTCCATATAATGATAAAATGTCCCAGTTTCAACACCTTCTATATTGTTTATGGGAATTCTGTTTTTATTTCCATCTTACATTTTTAGAAGTGGGATTGTAGAAATATAATCAACCGAAGACTAAAGTTACTTTTTAAAAAGGGGTCTGCAAAGGTCTATCTGGTTTAGTTTCAGTAACACTAACTGTACCTGTTGTGCTGGAAGACCTCAAAGCCGTAGATGTCCAACAGGCCAATGACAGAATAATTCTTGTAAGAGTCATCCTGGAGAAGAAGCAAAGAAAATATCATCTTTGGCTCTGAAT
>JBAFTA010000010.1:26640289-26655692 GCA_036919975.1 Melanotaenia parkinsoni | reverse complement strand
ATTTATAAGGGTAAAGTAGATGCAATTAATAACAATAAGTTATAAATATTTCATACTGAGCTGCAGTCACAAGATGGAGCTGTTGTAACAGAATAAAGCTGAGACACATGCTCTTCATACGTGTTTGATTACAGTGTGTCTGCGTGTGTGCGTGCGCGTGTGTGTGCATGCGCGCACACATCTCTCTGTTTACCTTGTATGCCAGTGACGCATTAATCTTGTTAACCAGCCAAGTGAAGGTGCGCCCATACACAGCCTTGGACAAAGCATCCCGAGCCGATGATGCCTGCTCCAGGTTCAGAGGACTTACCAGCTGATGAAATACACAAACACACACACACACACACACACAGGATGAGTGGACTCCAGTGAAGACACAATAACAGAGTTACAAGTTACAATCTTCCTCCAGTGGAGCAGGGCAGACATTATACAGACAGGAAATCTCTGTATACAAATGCTTATCGCACAATGACAGTGCGAGTCCAGACCTACCTCCTCCCCCTTTGCAATTATCTTTTTGTGTGTGAGCGCCTCTGTCAGCACTGTCCCGTTCACTCCTAACAACTGGAGAAGCACAACAACATCACACATCACAAAAAAAACAGTAAACAGACGGACATTATGCAGTCAGCCGACCTGCATCCTGATTATGGTGCAGGCTTTTTGTCTGGAATTAAGAAGAAGTCGTTGAAATCTTTCAAATAATCAAATCAAATGATTTTCTTTAGTTTTCATTTGCAGGATTTGTTTCCTTGTGTCTTCTATAAATGTAGTGCTTGACCTAAAACTGACTTATCTGAAAACATGTTTCCATCACTGTGAAGCTTCATCCTGCTCCAACTTTCTGCTTTTTCTCTGAAATCATTCTCAAAAACCTATATTAAAAAAAAAACGTCTTACCCGAGCCAGGTACTTTATCTGAGTGTCTGAGGTGATGAAGGCAGTGCCTTCCTCTCCACCGTATTGCACGTTGCCCAGGTGAAGCACACTGGCGATTATGTTCAGCAGCTCCTGCACAGACAAAACACAGCCGAGTTAGAAAAACAGATAAGGGAGGATGAGAACAAAGGTGAAGAAGAAGAAAAGGAACAATAATATCAGAACTTAGTGCCGAGACTATCTTTACGAGAGCTTTTACTGATAAGCCTGATTTTGATATAAACCAGGATAAGATGTGAGCAGGACACATTCTCACACCTGTTCACTTTGAAGGAGATTTGGAAGCAAGCCCAGACTTACAAACACATAGGACGGCTCCCACGCTGAGAACAAGAGAGCTTAAACTACATAATAACAGCTACACACATTTCTGACTAACAAACATCCACAGTGAGACAGAAACAGTCTACACTCCCTAAAGCGCTGAACTATGCTGTTGTTTGTGAGAAAAGCTACTGTAGCTCACCTCCACCTCGTCCTCATTGAAGCCAATCACCGTCAGTGCTTTTCTCACCGCTTTCCAATCACTGCGATCATTAATGGAGCTCACTTTGGGACAGTTACCCTGTAAAAACCAGAAACACATGTAAGCAGACTCAAAAACTTTGGATCTGCTAATTGTTCTATGTCTAAAGAAATTTTAGACTCAGAACATGTCAGAGAAAACCTGCAAATCTGCTGGCTGCAGGTAAATACCTACTTATGTGTGATGTAAACAATTATTTAGACCAGCAGGTGTTTAACCCTTAATCAGCCCTTTAAAATAATCCTGTTAAACACCCTCATGCACAAAAGTGTGCTCATTAAAAAAACAAACATTAGAAATTTGATCACAACTTTTTTTTCATTTTAAGCCTGGTACATGTAAATGCATGAAAAAAGATAAACTAGAAATAAAGAGCAAGAGACAAAAGTGTGCGTATGACTGACAGTTGAAGTGTTTTTGTTCAGATACTGAGGTTTATCATCAGAAAATATGATGCTCACGTTGAAGTATGAACATGATATTCTGGTTTCTTACTTTGACCAGGTACTGGTACTGTTGAGGGTTTCTCTCAAGGCCAAGGCGCCTCAGCAGGTCCTCTTCACCTCCCTCAATCAGCTGATAGAAAATATGAAAGTTCCTCTCCCCGTGGTTTTGGTGAACCACCCGGGACTTCTCCAGCAGGTAGTTGAGGATATGGCCTCCCACAGGGGCACCCTGCCAACGGGACAGACGCCAGGGATGGAGGGGGATTGAAGTGGAGGAAAAACAAGAGGAGGAGGAGAGGGTAAGGCTGGGATACTGAGGTGTGAAACATGCAGGTTTCACAGGGATTTTACAGTCCATGAAAAATAGTCTGTTCCCTCAAAGTGAGTTAAAATAGGAGCTGCTGCTCACCCTGAAGTCAAACTGAATGTCCATGTACTTCCCAAAGCGGCTGGAGTTGTCGTTACGCAACGTCTTGGCATTGCCAAAGGCCTGGAGGGAGGAGAGGAGAGGAGAGATGGATGAAGGAGTGGAGAAAATAGTAAAAAGATGGTGTGAAACATCAGAAGGTGTTAGAATCCCTGCATGGACAGAAATATAGATTACAGATATATACACACACTTTTAGACATCTCGAAAGTATCTGCCAAGACAAGAAGACACCTAAATGTTCTCTTTCTTTCCTCATCCTTCAGACCCTTTTTCACAGCATTTTCAGCTGTCCTCTGATCAAACACATTTAAATGTCAGCTCAGTAGCCAGATGAGCAGGAAGAATTTTCCATGGTGCCTCACCTCCAGGACAGGGTTGGACTGCAGTAGGCGGTCTTTGATGGTCTGCACCTGCTCGCTGGCTGGACAGGTGACAGCATAGTACTGCAGGATCTTCTTGGACGCCTCTGTCTTCCCAGCGCCGCTCTCTCCAGAGATCAGGATGCACTGGTCCTTCCTCTCTGCCCTCATGGAGCGGTACGAGTTGTCTGCCACAGCGTAGCTGAAGAGGAGAGGTTCACAAAAAAAAAAAGGTTTTAGAGGCGTCAAAAGATTTCAGGATCCTACAGCAGCTTTATGATCAACATTAACAAAGACAGCTAAATGAGGTAAAAACCATCTACATGTACTCAGTCATGGTGATAATCTCTGAAAACTACATGTCTTGTAGGAATTTGAAATATGATCACAGTGTGTGAAGATATCAGAGAAAACAGCTTGTTTGAGTTACAGCATCATTCATCAGGCTCTCACATCAGCTTTGTTTCAGTGTGTTTTGACACATTTCGCACACAAGACTAATTGCTGAAAGATAAAGAGCAGCAGCTCTGCCGCAGCTGCAGCGTACTGAGCTACTGCTGGAGGCTGAGGAGGTCATGTTCAGGTCGGAGGAATTCCCTCTTTCTCCTGGTACCATCATTTGCTTACTTTTCTTTTCACCTCTTCCTCCCATTTCTCAGCAGCCAAAGCACATCTCTCAGAAAACATTTGGCCACATTCCCAAGTGCTGAAGTAAAGAAGGGCTGTGAATAAACAGATACTGGAATGACTCGATGACTCCGCTCTCACTCAGCAGAATGCATTGGATTGTTTGGTGTCTGGGAGGATTTAACAGGGAATTCTCTGATCATTCCTTTGACAGTGACCTTTACAGTATCAAAGAGATTACAGGCTGTGAGAGGAAATATTTCCATGTGATCATGAGTTCTTGGAACACCATTATGCCATTTTAGGATAAAAAAACGTCCTGAAGCCAGCAAGGCAACAGTTAACGTGCAGTCCAACACAAATGATGCAGTTCCACCAGCTCAAGTCATGAAAAATTCCTCCCAAACAACTTCTGAAGCTGCGATGGCCATTTTAAAAAATATTCTAGGAAATTTAAAAAATATTCCCAGCAAACCAACTTTCAAACTTTCAGTGCTCAGGTTTACCTGAAGCTAGTTTACTTGTGGATGTGAATCAGTGTTTCCATGCAGAAGATGTGAGATGAGTGTGTGTGAACCTACATGTGTGGTGACACCTCGTAGAAGTTGACCCCGCGGTATCGCTCCATATGGTTCTTGGTGTAGATCTCCAGGTCTTTGTAGGGGTTAACTGACACCAGCACAGAACCGATGTACGTCTGATGAGAAGGGATTCACATCCATTGCAAGTTAGAAGAACCAAATTTCTGAAAATATTTCTGAACTGATGTGTTATAGTAATAATAATAATAAACTATATCTCATTTACAAATATCCACAACTGCAATTTTAAAATGAGCTGCGATGCTGTATGATTGTAAATAAATACAGAATGCAATGAACTGTAAATCTCATAACTCAAAATCTTATTGACAGATTTTGATGAAATTTTCAGGAAATGTTAGAAATTGAATAAAAAAGACAAGATTAGATCTGGATCCTTGAATTTTTTTAAAGGATCCTTTATTATGTGGGGATAGAGGTAATTTTGTCATTAGAACTTCTCACTCAAAAATAATACCCAAAATAATTGGCAAAAAATGACAATAGATTGGTGGAGGTCTGCGCTCTCTGAGTGCTTCTAGTGCCCAGTATAATATAAAACACATAGAAGGTATTGAAACTGAGACATTTTTACCATTTTATGGAAAATATCAGCTCATTTTGAATCTGGAGGCAGAAACATACCTGTAAAATAACAACTTTGAAGAGGAGCAACAAACAAAAAAAAATAGGAGGACCAATCTGAGACAAACTGCATCTAAAAATTCAGAAAAGTAGTGTAGAATATCATAAAAAGAGTCAGAGACTCTAGAGGAATCAAAGCACAAACAGATAAGGCAAGAAGTCAAACCAGATGCTGATTTTGGGGTTCTCAGGCAGAACTGCATTAAAAGCAGACATGATTCTCTTCTGGAAATCACTGCATGGACTCAGGAAGACTTCCAGAAATCACTGTCTGTGAACACAGTTCACCATTAAATCCACAAATGCAGGTTAAAGCTTCTTCTTCAAAGAAGAAGCCAGATGTGAACAGGATCAAGAAACAAAAGTATATTGGGGTTATATGAGCAACATCTGCTCACATCCATAGGTCTCTTTTAGGGAAGGCCTTGCAGGTTTCAGCAAGACAATGCTGAATAACATCCTGCATCCATCACAACAGCACGGCTTCAAAGGAGAAGAGTCTGGCTGCTGAACTGGCCTGCCTGCAGTCCAGACCTTTCACCTAAAAATGTGAAGCATCATGAAACCAAAAATCCAGCAGCTAGAATCCTGCATCAGACCAGAATGGGACAACATTCCTCTCTTGAAATGCCAGCAACTTCCTAGACTCCGTTCTAACATTTTTGGATTCAAAATGAGCAAATATGTTCCCTGAAATGGTAAAATAGTTCATTTTCAACATGTGACATGTTTTTGTTCTATTGGTAATAAAATTTGAGTTTACGAGATTTGTAATTTATTCCATTTTGTTCTTATTTACATTTTACACAACATCCCTACATTTTTGGAACTGTGGTTGTACGTTCACATACATAAATGAGGTTTTCTTTGAAGCGTTTGCGGAGATTCTCTATGAAAGCAGCTTCGCTGGTGAAGTTCTCCAGCAGGACGAAATCCTGCACTCCCACCCGGTCTCTGGCTGCCAGGGCCGACTCCATCATAGCTCGGACCCCGTCACTAGCCACCACCTGGAGGAGGAGAAACAAACTGTAGGATCATACAATCGTATTGTAGTTAGTGAATGAAACAACAGTACAGCAGGCATTGAGTAACAGTTCATAAATCACACTAACAGACCACATCACGTACACATCATCCATCTGTGGAAGGAAAAGAGACCAAAAGAAAACCAGAAATGACTTTCATAAAACAACTGGACCAATGAGTTGATGCATTATTGGTAAAGATCAGTCTGTTGCATTAGCAGTCATGTAAAAAAAGAAAATACACCCTATTTCTGTTCTGGGGTTTTACATTTCGGGACATGAAGTGCAAAATGCAAAAGCAGTTCTTGAAAAATTCTGCGGTTTTCACAGCAGCTGTTGAAAGTTATCATCAGCATGCAAATAAGTAGAATTTAACCACAACAGCTCTGTGTCTGTGTTTATTTTAGGTAAAACCTTCTTTCACTTTTTACAAATTGCAGCAGAAATTATCTGAAGCATTCCCAAGAAGCCTCAGGCAACACACACCTCACATCGATTCAAACAGCAGCACGAAGAGCAGCTGCAACCACAACAGCCTTCATACAGCAAACTAACAGAGATGGAGCTAAGCCAACAGCTGTATGTATGAGAGGAAGCCCCATTCAAGTTTTACATGTTATATATAAAAAATCATTTTAATATCAGACGTGAAATTGCGACACTTACGTGTTTCAGCTCGTGGAGGCGTTTGCTCAGTAGGCTCTGCTGTAAAATCTGAGTTTCATGCATCAAGCTGCAAATGTTACCTACATCCATGGTTAAAGTGTGCAAAATTGGACACAACTAAATTCAACATAAACTGTGATGAAGGGTAGAGGAGGTGGAAGGCAGGGCAAACACACAAACAGAGAAGTACAGCAGGTGTTGTTATGTTAGGCTGTCAGATCTCTTGGGAAATGACAGTGTGAAGCGAAAGCTCAAGGAAGTAGAGAACATATTAATTAGAGCAGGGGAAATGAAAACCTGATGGATGCTGGGTCACCACTCCCATCCTGCCCCATCGCTCCATTTAAACTCCTCTGGAAAGTTAACAATACTCCCTGAAATTCCACACAGTCATGCCCTTGACAACGCGACACCCAGGCCGTTAAATGTCTGCATCAACACTGTTTTCTGTGCTCAAGCACAATGTACACAACATCTTGTTCCAATTTTACCCAAGCATGCATGAACATGTTCAATCCCTCCTGTTAAAGAGGAGCTGCTGCGTCCCATCGGGCTTTACGCGTGGATGCCGGGTCAGTCCACATCTCTGGTTCACGGCACAACTTCAGGAAGACAGAGGTGACACAGCAGCTTTCTGAATCTAATACCATCAGCAAAGGACCATCTGTTACGTTGATGCTCTTTAATTAACTAAACCACCCCTGTAATCTGTTTTTACAGCCTGAGAGTCTGTTACAGCTGACTCACCCCACAACTTCACCTTCTGATGGTGACTTGGCTTTCACCAGGAGTGCTCCCTTTATGTCTTCATCAAAGCTGTAAAAAGAGTCTGAGCATAGATGTTTGAACACACAACCTCACAAGGTCAAAAGTTTGGCACAATGCCAACACGCAGACAACTTAATTTATTCTCTGCTGAGGGTTTTTAATGCAGGATTTTATAGGACCTTCAATATTTAGCTCTGACTGAATAGAATACATAATGAATCTTCAACTTCAGAGACAGAAAGTACTTCATATTAACTGGTGGATATAGATCTAGTCAAACAAAGATGACATGTGGAGTTCCCCAAGGCTCCATCTTGGGCCCCCCATTGCTCAACATCAACATGCTCCTGGTAGCTCTGATCATAAAAAACAAACCAAAAGTCTCATTTTAATTATGTTCATAACATTCAGCTGTATGTTAGTGTCTAACCAGGAGACTCTGGTCCCAGGTAACGCTTTAGTGCATGCCTTAGTCAAAACAATATTTGGATGTGCCAGAATCTTCCTCAGCCATTTTGAACCCTAAGCTAAAGGTTAACAATCAGATTAAAGCAGGAACCAAATAAGCCCTTTACCACAAAGAACAGATCTAGAATAAGGGCACTTATTAAAAGTACTTTGTATAACACACAGATCAGCAGTGACCAAGCCTTTACCCATCTGCATATCATTCTTTCATGTTTTGGATTTCAGGAGAAAAAGTATTAGTATTGAAATAAAAAAACACAACACAAAATATTTACATATTTACACTTTTTCCTCCAGTTGGTTTTTGCTTTTCAGTTGTTTATGCTACTGTTTACCTACTATCTTCACAAAACCAGCTTACCTGCAGGAAGTACTGGTGCGTTTGATTTGACTCAAAGCACATAAGTCGGATTTGGAAATGAAGATACATCCCAGCTAAGAGCATTCTGGTGGACAAAGTGGGAAAATTCCTAAAACTAATATGTGCGCTGTCAGGTATAAAAATACCTTTTTTTTTAAACAGTATGTGGAAATTATCACAGAAGAATGAAACACATCGAAGACCATGACCATGACATTAGAAAAACTGTGAAAGTGTTTTACTAGATGAAAAAGTGGTTGTTTTGATCTAGTTTCTCACATGTGCAACTTGTTTTGTTTAGTGTTGATAAAGTTTATGCAGGAATAAACCATTGATTTGTTTGGCAGCCATCTTTACTTGGTAAAGCCGGGGATGGTGAATTTGCCCTGACTTTCAGATACAGTATCCGACTTCAAGAGGCATTCGCATTGTATTTCCGACTGGCAGCTCAGAAAATCCGACTTCCAAGTAGAAATCAAACGCACCGTACTATTCCAACTACACCTGGAAATTAGAATTCATTATTTTCCAGTTGGGCTGTTTAACTGGAACAGAAATACTAATCTGACGTGGGACACAAGATAAAATCCGACATGGCTGCCTCGCTCATAAACAGTGATGGTATCTATAGTAATAAACTATTTATCAGCTCTGTGGGTCAATTTATTGTCACAATGTTTAAATGCACAAATTACAGCAGCAAGCCTGGCCCTGGTTTTCCAACTTGCATTTGGAGTTCACGGCTCAAAAGTCATTAGACTTTGACTCCGCATCTCCAGTTTATAAAGCTATTTATCAATAAAAGGCTGTGTGGACATCTGAATTTGTATTTATGGTAATGTTATCCCATATATCCCCATGGGCCCCACCCAGCTTTGATGACCTTGTGTTTCACACATCTCTGTGGAAAGTAAAGTAACTGCAGTGTTTGTGTGTTATCAGTGATCGCTATGACATCTGTACATTGCTCCTCTCACCTCTTAATTTTTTTCCTGTGCTGATAAAAACTTCTGCCTCTCTTCAACTATGTTAAACAGTCTGCTCAGTTTTCACAATCCAAACATGCTGCTGTTACTGCAGCTGGAAAAATGACTTCCTGCCTAACAGAGGACTTTTCCTGGGAAAGACTGAGTGGTCAGCAGGCATCTAGACCAAACATGAAAGAATTCCTCATTTGGAAAAAGGCTGAATTACTATAAAGAACAGAATTTACATGACAGTGTCATGATTTATTACAAAACTGTCAGAATATAATGTCGGCTGTGAGGAAAGAAAGCAGAGCCTATTTTCCCCGCCTCTCCCCTCCTCTTCCTCATCTCTCATTTACTTTTACTCCTTGTCTCAGTCTCTCACCCTCTCGCTCCATTACTTCATTGTTTTCCCAATGCTTCTCTCACTGTTTGGCTTTCCTGAGGGTAATGCCACACTACAGACCTCCACCCGGTCTCAGGAACACACGAAGTATGTGCTCCTACATGTCGTCATGTTTTCCAAATCCTGTGTAGCAAACAACGTAGCTTAGGCCAGGTTAGCAGGAGAAGACCAGAGGAGAAGGAGCAACTCTGCACTGCTACTGTAGCTCACAATGAAGTCACTGATGGTTGTTTAACCCATCTCTGAAATATGGACTGAGCTATACATTGTGCAGATATTCACGATGTACATTGTGAGTAAAAAAGAAAGCATCAGGATGGATTTACATGGAATCTAATATTTTTTATGATGCTTTGAAACATTGCTCAGGTCAGCTAATATGTCCGCAGACCCCTGAACTCATCATTCTACTGCTGCATACTACAGGAGTGTAGACTTTTCAGGAGATAGTAGAAGTACTCATCATTTAATATATGGCTATAATAAGATAGTTAAATGAGTGTAGTTTAATCTGATTACATAAATGTGGTAGTGACCTTATAAAAGCAACTATGTACAGATTGGTATTTTGCATTTGGATTAATTAACTTAATTTCATGGGAACACTGCAAACAAAATTGTTTTCTCAGGCTAAATGAAACATGTGAGTTTATATAAGTGGTAGTCACCACACTACCAATTAAATTATCAAAATGTTCACTTTTAAACCATCTTATTGACTAATTATTAAGTTATTACTTATTCTGTTACCAAACAGTTTGGCCTTGTTGTCTTTAAATGTATTTTTCCATCATCACATCCCTGATTACTCTGCAAAATTACTGTCCAGCAGCTATTACACCCATTGTTCCAACTGCTGTACTACATGGTTATACCTCTGGAATTTCGGTGCTCCTGATGATTACTAGCTTTTTTTATTATTATTATAGAGGATTTTTATTATAGAGGATAGTGTTCATTAAAGTTGAATCTCCTCTCCTCTCACTTATTCAGCTTAAAAAACAATAAAAATCAGGCACTTGGCCTGAAAAATTATTCTGACTTCTTAAAACTCCCCCCACAGATCTTACAAGAAACTCTTCTTATCATATACCCCAAACAGAGAGAGACTACTTCTCGTATCTGTAATGCCACAATTTTCCCACAACAAACAAAAAATGTCTGGGAATGAGAGCTAGGGGTCAATCTTGGAAGAGATCAGTGGGACAGTATTCTTGAATTAGTACAAAACTCCTGTATCTGTGCCACACACGGACCGATTCATTGCAAACTCATACACAGGACTTACTTTACTAAGACTAGTTTAAAATTGACCCAAATATCGCAGATTACTGTAACAAATGCAAACCGTCTCCTGCCAATGTCATACACATGTTCTGGTCTGGTCCAAAACGGACTCTTGGTCACAAATATTTTTAAATGAAGCTTTTATTTATAGCAGCTGGTTGTTTGGTTCTTCTGTTTTGTTTTGAATTTACAGTTGTTGTTACAGTTGTTTTCTGTCCAGTGTTTCCCCTACCATTTTATTAACGGTTGCTGTGTGTTTTTAAGACGAAACACACTGTGATCTTTTATATCTTCATCTCCTTTTCTCTTCACTCTCCCTTCTTTTGTTCTTCCTGTCAGTTCCAGCATTAATAGGTAATACAGCTAATAATACATTAAGACTGGGCTTACACCAGAAGACTTTTAAAAGATTTGCAAAAGACTAGAAAACTACCAGCTCACATCTAAAGACAAAGACCGTCATTCTGCTTGCTATGATGCTGGACAGGACGAGGTAAAAACCAAATACAAATCAGTTCAGAAATCCTGGTGACTGACTCACAGAGAGGAACTCATCCTACCCCGAACCAGCTGGACTTCTAACCAAACTGATCATGATGTCCACCAGAACTTTACAGGATTCTCTTTGGCCCAAGTTCTAATTCTCCATCAGGTTTCACAAAACTCAGGTTGGTAGTTTTTGGTGGTTTGACATGTAAACAAACTGTCTTGATAGAAGCAGAGAAAATGAGGAGAAAGCAGAGGGATTTAAACATCCAGCCAGCCTGGAACAATAGCTGCACTCCTTGACCTTTCCATCGGCCCGGTGGCTTCACACAGCTCGGATGTCACACCGTTTATGTAAAGCTCGTCTAAGCTGTTGCTTTCCATGCAGCGGACCGCACTCACGATGGAAGCATGAAGGAAGAATGAGACAAAAAAAGGCTGGAAAATCTGGACTTTAGATCTGTTTCACTTAATACTGAAGTAAACGTTTGTTCAACCATCTCAAAGCTGCTGCTAGACAAAGACTACATTTAATTATCTGGTCATTCAAATAGAGGACGCTGATGTTTTATTACTGCAATTCCGTAAATCTGACAGATTCAGAGAAACCACTGTGGATACTACATAACGAAACCAGACCCAGTTTTACAACAAAACTCTCAGTCCTGCATCTGCTGTGCAGACAAAGCAGACCTCGGCGTTGTAATGTTCATGCATGGAAAAGATTCAGGTCACATATGCAACAACTAAAAGTTGAAATGGCATGTGCCAGAAGCTTCTGTCAGAAACATGTTGGCTTAAGTTCTTTGGCTGATTTGACTGATTTCTTCTTTTCCTTCATCTCGTTCTTCAGTCAAACATAGGCTTTATTAAACAGGGGAGTGTAAAATAAACGGTTTAATTTAACATTAAATTCTGATCTTAACCAACAACACAGAGGTAAAAACAAACTGAAACTACCAGACAGAATTACATCAGTGCTGGAAGCAGTTTCCATTCATTCACCTGTGCAGTATCAAAGTTTATTTAGGTTTGGGTGGTTGTAACCATGGAATCACTCCTATTGCAAGTTAATTTCTGCAAGCAGAGAGTTAACCTGCAGAGCAGTCAGACAGGTGGGACGAGCTACCTGAGACGCCTGCATGCCTGAGGACACGAAGCCCAAACTTAAAAAAAAAACTTCACTGAGGAGCCACCAGAAATCTGTGTTCTTATTAAATCCAAGTGTGATGTTTGCTGGCCACTCTGGGCTCATTTAAGCATCACATTTTCTTGTTTTCAGAGTCATTTTGTCACACACATCCCAGCAGGACAGAAAACAGTTGTTATTTACAGGCACACACTTTCTTTTACAGCAGACGGACACTGAAACTCGACTCAGCCATCACGGAAAATCACATTAATCACTAGATGAATACCTTTGCTTTTAACCACCATGTTAGTATTCGTCATTACACAAGTCAGTTCACAGAAGACTGCTAACTCACCCGACCCCAGCGATACTCCATGGAGACGGCTTTGCAGCTTCCAAATCAATCAGTTTATATTCCAGAGAGAAAAAAAAGTTCATATTCAAAAACCTTTTACTTCATTGTGACTGAGACGTGCAAACAGAAAGGTGAGAAGAGAAAAGCCTAAAGAGACTGGTACAAGCCCAATATAAACTACCCATGAAGCTGAAGTCAAACACCCTGCAGGCAACAATGACAGCTGTGTCAGGAATGTCTTCATGCAACGTACAGCCCTGACATGTGTCAGTCGTCTGTCTTCCTCGCATGCTGCTCCACACTCAGAGAGCTGCAGCAATGAAAAACTTTCTTTTTAAACAACTCCTTCAGCCTCATCCACACAGAACCAGAGAAGAGTTTCATTAACATGCACACTCTTAATTTCATGAATGCAGTACAGCTACACAACACAGGCATGTGATTGCCTCGCCCTGAGGCAGTGAAAACACACACATACAGAGAAATGAGGACACATCCTTGCAGATATCAAACAGATCTAACGTCAATGTGATAAATACAGAGGCGAGATGTGAGGATGCTGACATGGAGGAGAATTCAAGTGTTCATATCAAAGAGACGCGTCAGGTGAGCACCACTTTCACCTGACTCTTTCAGGTTTAAGAACACACACCATCAAGGTTGTTACGCAATCTGAAAGGCGGCTCTCAGAAACTCCCTGCAGCACTTTAAACCCCACAACCAGACCGAAAAGATCTCCCTTTTTGAGATCTAACTTGCCAATCCTGAATGCAAACCTGCAAGTCCACACTGGTTTAAATAACTTTGCTATCTAGGTTGACCGTATGTATGCACGTGGGGGTCTTACCATTGGTCTGTACTTCATGGCTCCAGCTTTCCAGTGACTCTGGACAGAGTTTTCCTGTTTCCCACCACGGTGATACTCCGGCTGTAAGTATGTGGCCTCCAGCACCGCGTCACAACCACTTTTTAGCCGAGAGTTTGTTTTTAGAAGCTCTCCCCTCCGTCCTGAGAGCCAGCTGCCATAGCTTCTCTTCTTACTGCTGCGCTCACACACACCTCACCCACTCTTCTTCTCCTTCCCTTCAGAAGAAACAGTCCCTATGTTGGGCGACACACACACACACACACACCCCTCCTCCTTCTTCCCCTATTCTTTCTCTGCTCATTTTCACTGTCGCCCCTTCCTCAATCCCAGAAGACTTTGGTCCTAAAGGGAAAACTTCCATGTTCCTTTGTAACAGAAGAAGCACTCTATACTAGTGTAAGTTAATAAATAATAATCTGCTTCAGCTTGGATTTTCCTTTTCCTTTTTTTCTACTCCTCTGCTTAGATTTGCAAGCTTAAACAGAAACCCCCTACCCCACCCACCCACACACACATACACACACGCTCACACATGCATGTATACAGTGATGAAGGAAGGCTCCCCATCATTATCCCAATATCATTACAGATGGTGTAATGAGTCCAGACCGGCGTTGGTGCACGCGTCCACCCAGCTGCTGCACATCAAAGGCCTCAGAGGTCTTATGCTCCTGCTTGTTAACACTAATAACAGCTGACATGTTACAGGCCGAGAGGGGGTGTGTTGCTGTGGACAAAGAGAGAGAAAAGTTTCTGCTCCACGATGTTAACGAGGCCGACTTAGAAGCTTGAGTGTTTGTGATGTTAAAGTGTGGAGTTTCTCCTGGTAAAAGATCCACTTGATCATCATCAGTATAAGAACCTCTATAAAATCTAGTTTTAGCTCTTTCTCACATGACTGTATGTCCTCAGCACACACACACTTATATAAAATCCAACAATGCTCCATCTGTGGTTGTGTTTAGATTAAATAACACTTAGTCTTTAGGAGTTTTTACGACTGTAGTCTGGGTTTATCTTGGCATGTCTGGTTAGATTCACTCCTTCCGATCAGGGGAAATGACTCCCTGGTTCAACACATCTTTATCCTAAAAGAGAAATAATTTTATCCGATCAGGTGTCAGGTTTTACCCTCCAGCTCCACCTTGTCAGTCAGTCTATGAGTATAACAATAACCACCGTCCAAACCCACTTATTCCAATGCAGAGTTGCAGCCACTAGGTAAGAGGCAGGTTCGTCACTGGCTGGTTTAATCATGTTTTAGTATTCTAGGCTTTTAACTTCCACAGTTGTCATGTGAGATGATGCTGTATGAATGCTGCATTACGATCAAGAGGTAGCGTTGCTGTAGCAGAACAACATATAGAAGTGCACTACATGCTGCGTTCACTTGTACTTCGGCATCTGGATAAAGATCAATCACAAAAAGAAAAACTACATTAAATTAGAAATAACTAAGTTATCCTCTTTTTCAGTGTTGTTACTGTAACCAAACTGTTATTCTATCAAACAGTCTAATAATTGCAGTTACAGTGTATGCCTCCCAAACATGGTAAATCCTAATTTAACCCCTGTCAGGATGTTATTGATGTTTCCATCTTGCCATAAGTCAGATGAAACAATCTGAGGCAGCTCTATGATTATGTTTGATGTCACAATCAATCTGAAAAGATTGCCTGGAATCAATTATTGAAAATATCTGATATTTTTACAGATTTCTTTAAAACAAGAAAAGTACATAGGCTTTATTTTCCTTTTCAAACTGATTCCTGAAGAATCTTATGGAGAAAAACGTCTGTCAACAACTAATCGCGGCAAAAACAGGATGGAGGATAAGGCTGCAGGTTCAAAGAGAAGAGCAGCAGCAGGAAGTTCAGCTTTTATGGAGCTCATTAGGTCCTCATGCTCCTTCCTGAAGATCAAATAGAATAAACCTGTAAACCCAAAGAATTAGCACCTGTTTGTTTTGTGCATTAGATCTCTTTAAAGGTAACGTATCATGCTTTTAAATCCTTCCTTTTCACAAATAAATCATTAATTTATGGTTTATATAAAGT
>JBAFTA010000010.1:26618699-26630385 GCA_036919975.1 Melanotaenia parkinsoni | reverse complement strand
AACGCAGGCATAAATCTTGACCAAGATGATTTTTACGAAGTGACTCTGGCCGTGCCGCAGGGAGCTCCCAAAAAACAGGTCTACTCGGTAGCCATACCTCTGGCGCCCCCTTTTAGCTGAGTTTCTACCCGTCATTTTGGTATGTTACATGTTAGGATTGGTGCTTCCTGGTGTCTGCAAACATCTTCTGCTCTGCACATGTCTCATGCTGCCTCTTCTACAGGAGGTTGTTGTGGTGAAAATGTTAACTAAACTTCTGTAGACGTCAGAAAAATGACTTTCTGGGTTCCTATCTTAACTGTGTTGATTAAATTTCTGACACAACAAGTTACTTGGGGACTTCCAACTTTATTTTTGGTGTGTGTACAAAACAGGCAGGGAATCTGGCATGGATTTTGATGCACATGCAGGGTGGTTTCTAATCCAGTCCCACAGCGAGTACAGGCTGTAATAGTGTGGAGAAGCAGGATGCAGTCAGTTATGACATTTATTCCCAGCAAGGCGGTGTTCGCCGTAGCGCTGCACTGGCTTCAGGATGTGAGAAAATATCTCAAACTGGGGCACCTCATACTCCCAGAGTCATATTCCAACTCCATGCCTTTGTTACTTCCATTCTGTTGGACATTTCTGCAGATTTTCTAACATTATTTGCCTCCACCTGACACACAGAACACATTAAACCTGCAAAAAGATGCAGCAGTAGTAAAAATAAAAAACTCTATGTTTGATGCAGGATTTTAACCTTATCTGGCATTTTTCTGTCTGCCAGAGTCAAGATCAAAATATTCCAAGGCCTGACTCAGTTTCCTAGTCATTGCTCCATAAATACCAGCATCATCACCCACCGGACCTCATTTTACACACTTAATCCAATTAGAAGTTAACTTCATCTATGTCTTACCTCATGGTGCATTCCTTACATTTCTTCCAGAGAGAAGGGAAGGGATAGCAAATCAGTTTACGAACATCAGATTATCATCAGGTTATTAGCAGTGTACGTTAGCAGAGATGCAGAATTAACACACAGTTCAGCAAAATGTGTGAAAATGTTACGTATCAAATTCTGGGGAGAAAACAGATTTAAAGCTTTTAAGATCAGATATCTCCCATGAAAATGTAATTTGACCTTCAATGACACGGCTCAACCCCATTACGAGTCCAAGTTCCACCAATTCACTTTAAGTTGCTGTTAAATTCAGACCTTATCAGCCTGCTTCTGGCTCAGTCTAATGCCATAGCTGCGTTTATTGTTATCAGAGCAGGCACAGATGCCAGGTTTTAAACCAGACATGTCTATTTTAAAGGGATAATTCATTTTCTTGCTCTTTATGTGAAGTAATTATGACTGGTCAACATCTTGCAGCAGTTTGAAGAATTGAAGGCAGGAGACAGAGACACTAACCAGCTGCTGACTGCAGCTTTGGATCTGATCTTCTCATCTGTATGAATGATCCTTGAAAACATTATTAGAAAAACTTGTCTGAAACTAGCCGAGCAGCTTCTACCTGCACACCAGTGTTTTAGCGTGGTTTCCTTCATTTGTGTTCAGTGTAAACTTCATGACAGAGATGTCTTTAACAGCCATGCTGCGAGCTGACATTCACAGGTTCACATTAGAAGGTCAATAAATCCCCATTTCCGTCATAATATGCCATGTGTGTTTCCTGATGAGATGTAGCCAACATCAGTCAGGTGTGTCCTGCAGAGTTCCTCCCAGGGTCCACCTGACATGCAGCTGGGACAACATGACTTGAAAACCTTCACCCTGCCGACAGCTGCTCCCACATCTGCCAAATAAAGTTTTCAGGAGGTCTTCATCTAGATTCAGCTCATTTAGGGTCCGCAACACATTTTGGCTTTACTTTAAAACCGTCTCTTGGAATATACTGTCATCTCCATGTGGAGCAGAAGAAAATTAAAAAAATAAAAAGCCTGAAAGCTTTATGAGTGAAATGAGAATGAGGGCAAGATAATGTCATCGGCCTTTGTTTTATCATCTTAAATAAACACACAACCATTTCATAACCCGCATATTGTGTGTGTTTGTAAGCTGAGTCACAGAGAAAATGCTCATCCATGAAGAAGCAAGAACCTAGAACTGACTGCTGCTGCTCTCTCTGCCAACCAGAAATATCACAAAGATTCAGAACCCACGCTGAGTTTTAAAAACTTCTTTGAGGTTTTTCTAACACATGGATCCAGTGGAAGCTGCAGCTGAACGAATGTCAGCACAGGGAATATAACCAGGGAGGGCTCTGGAAAAATGTATTGACCACAGCACATTGATTTATGTTTAGTCCCAGAACATTCTGCAATAATCAAGCAGAAAAAATATTTATGTCACATAAACAAATGTGAAAGTGAACGCAGCACCGTTGTCGGTTCTGATTCAAAGCCTCTCGCCTTCAATGACAAGCTTTTGGTTAAAGGAGCTTAGAGCAGCTGCAGGCGGTCTGAACACTGGGAGGCCCTGACCCCCAGGTCACCTTCAACAACAGCTCAGATCTGGCTCATCAGAATGAAGGTCATCAAGTTGTTAGAAAACTTAGGTTTTCCTGGAGTCTGATAAACTCAGAGATCAAATTTGTTGCTTTTTAACTGTTTCAAACATGAGCCAGTTAGACAAAAAAAAAAAAAGGAAAACAAATGCTTTTCATGTTTACAGAGTACTAAAATTTTAACAGTTAAAGCAGCTGGTTGGTGGGGGGCAGCCAGTTTGTGTCCGAACAGCTGAGCTCTGGTCAAAAACGTCAGTTCACAGTCTAATAAACCCAAACAGAGATGGGATGAGGTCAGTTCAGACGGTGTTAACCTGCAGGTTCAGACCTTCTAATACTGAATAACAACTTCCAAGGAAAACATGTAGAGTAAATGTAGACGCAGCTGGAAGAACCCAACTTTAGGGATTTCATATTATGGCCTCAATCCCACCAGATTTTTTTCTCCAAGCCTGCTGCAAAGTCTCAGATTACTGAGGAGTGTGTGTCCAAATCTTCTTTTGAGATGAACCAAACCAAGTTATCTTTTATTTCAAGTGTCCAAAGGGAAGCAGAACCAACACTAACAAAATCCAGAGTTTGATTCTGACAGAAAATTGAAAACATACCTGGAAACAGCCGGAGAGTGAAACGAGGCGCGCTCTGTGCGTCCGGACGGAGATCTGCTTTTAGCTCGGTCCGGTTGCTCGGCTCTGTCAGCTGGCTTCGTCCCGACCCTCCCACCCTCCCAGCGGTCCACTGTGGGCTCTGCTACAGCTGTGGCTTCTCCACTGCTGACTGCGCTCAGGACCGTCTCCAGCTGTTCAGCCGCAGGTAAAACCCGTCAAACTCCGATCATTGGATGAAACCTGACGCTGATGATCTGACGCAAAGCGATCAAGGCGCAGTTTTGATGAGACTCAGTTCCCCTAAACCCGCTATGGGAGTGGTGTGCTAATTTCCCCTTTCCTTTTCTGTCATTGAAGGGCAGCACACCCTGTAATACCAGGAAGTTCACCAAAAACCCATCCCACAGTCCAGCACGAGCGCGGCGAGTTTATTTATGGCGCAGGAGCCAAGCGTCGTGTCGTCATTCAGTCAGTAAAACCACTGCTACAAACAAACTCCGAAACGAGACTGGATCCACACAACAAATGTCAGCAAAGTGACAGTTTTACGAAAGAAGAAAACTTGTTGGAGGAGGAATATTATTTTTTTAGCTGGGGATGACGAAGGCAGAAATAACACGGAGTTTTCATTCTTAAAAATAAAAAAACAACAAAAAACGTGGATATCGGCAGATTGTGCCAACTGAAAATTTCCCTCGTGGTGTGACAGGCTGCAGTATGCGTGGATCTGCTCCACAGCAGCTCCACAGCAGCTCCATTGTCAGGCTGACGGAGTTCTTCTGCCATCTGCTGTCCTGAAGGCGCAGCTGCAGCTCTGCTGCGACTGCAGGGCCCCTGGAGGGCCACTTCTTATATTTCATGTTTGTTATTTTATGAATGTGAGTTTAAATAACTGTAGTCACATTAGAGAGACATAAGAAATAAAACAATTTTACATGAATAATCTAGATCAGCAAGTGGAAATTTGAAAAAGGTCCATAGAAATGTTTAATGAACTCGCTTGCACCAAGGGATCCAGATCAGGATCGGTTGGTTTGGTGTGGTTTGGTTCAGTAAACCTTAATCTCTGTTTCCTGTCCACAGCTAATCGTACCCTTGGTAACTTGGTAGCAGATCAGCCAAACAGCATAGATGCGTCAGCCATGTAAAAGCGTGATGTCATTGCGGTGAAACAAAGGAGGAAAATGGTGGACACCCAGCAGTTTATGTTATCTTCTTGGCATGTGGCTTAAAAAGAATCAATGCTATATTTAATCATGGAACTGTTCCCACTTTGTTCTTATTGCAGGGTCACACAGGTAGTGACCGTTTTTTCTACCAATCAGTGGATTCCAGCACGTCAACTTTCAGCCTTTAGAGATGGATTGGTAAGATTGAGACCCCAAAGGTCCCAAAAAGTTGGATGGCTCTGGTAGGAATTCTGGTAGTTTCCCAGTTTTTGCCTGTGGAAAAACATATGCCTTGTTTCCACCTATGCATTGGGATGGTTAGGGTGCAAATATGGTTTGTAAACTGTAATCTCGTTGTATTCCCACAGCCAACCGTAACCTTACCTGAGAGGTGGACTATTAGCCGCACAGCGATGGATGCCTCAGCTACATAATAGCATGACACCATTGCACCGCAACACCTTCCTTAAAATATTACCAAAACATGACTCAGAAATAATGGAGGAAAATGGCAGTCCTCCAACAGATTGGACAAAAGAAAATGTTTTGCTCTAAATAATGAGCCATTCCTGCTTTATTTGTATGTCACACAGGACATGAATCAAGCTCCATCCTTTTGGTTCAGATCCACAACCGAAGGGTTCCAACAAAGCAGCACGGGTCAATTCAGATATTTGAATAACTTTCCTAGTTCTCGTGTATGGAAATGCAAAAAAAATGTCCCGACCCTACCTGCACCCGTAGGTGGAAACGGGGCATTAATAATGCGTACCAACCAGTCCCAAATATCATGCTGTACCTACTTTAAAACTAGCAGCCTTTAAAGCATCATGTTAGCATCAGCCATTAAACTGGATCATGTAGCTAGCTTAGTCAGCCCTAAGTAATTTTGATACTGAGGTACTGAGGATCTTTATTGTTTATTTTCAGCACCAATGTGAAAATGTTGAATAACTATGTTGAGCCTTCATACACTCACTTAACACTAAATATGGCATGGTTTCCCCACATTATCTTTAAACTAATCTAGTGCTAGCATATAACTAGATTAGCATTGCTATGTAGCTTCATGCTAACATAAGGTTACTAGACATTCATAACATTAGTAGTTGTACTTGCACAGGGACAAATTCGCCTCTAGAAAGGATGACTAATACGTTAAACTGGTGTAGTGATACTGGTGATTCATGTGTGTCAGGAAAGATGTTTCTGTCCTCCTCCAGTGACCTGTCAACCAGCTGATGTGGCTCCTGGGGTGTCCAATCAGATTCCAGAGGTGGCCAGTGCCACCATTGCCATCCTTCTAGCTCGGCCCCTGGTACCCTCCGAGTTCATGACCTTTATGATGATGGTGATAGTTTGTCTCATGATGACACAGTTTGATCAGACCTTGTGTCACCTCTCAGATTTCACTGCAGTTCAGTAACATGTTCTGGTTCTATGGCGGTGACTGCAGTCTGTAATAAGGCTGCTCATCCAGAGGGGGGAGTGATCCATTCAGAAAACAGCTACCTGCAGCATTTATGCACACGCACACAGGTTGTATCCTGTTGACAAGGCCATGCTAGACAGACTGTGGCTGACGGAAAGGCTGGTCCTTACACTTACTCCCCTCCTCCAGACCCCAATCTTCCTCGTGAGGAGCCAGAACTTAAATGGCAAAATGTACAAGGTCAGAGACCCTGGCACACACCTTTCACACACATCCAAAGAGGTACGGTGATGTGACCCTGGAGGAATGTGGGAAGGGGAACAAATGAAGCTGTGTACAGGAATGTCTTTGTCGTTTCCTCGCATCCAGGCTACAGTACATTCCACGCCTCTCCAGTCATCGGTAACCAGGCACAGCAGGCTGCATTCACCATGTCACATTCCTTCAACTCTGATTGCCATCAGATTGTGCTGTAACTGTACCAAATGGGGCCTTATACCACGGGAAGACTGCATTTAAAAGTTCACTCCCTTCATTCCTCAGATGTACAGATATTAGACAGCAGCTGTGTTAGTTACCACGCTCATATATGATATACAGTGAGCAGCATGTTGAAAGGTTTTTTGCAGAAACACCACTCAGATTGGATTTGTTGCTGTTGTTGTTGTTGTGTTTTTGTCATGCAGACCAAAGCAGAAGTTTAGCCCCTCTCACTCAAAGTTCTTCTTACAAACAAACAACTGCAGTTTGTGAACTTAACAGAAAATGTGAACATTAGATTTCACTGGATGCTTAGATCTGAAGCCAAGTTTCATTATTGTGGCTACATTAAGACACCCAAGTGCTGTACATGGGACACAATGTCATCGTGTCGGCCTCAGTCATCGCTAAACAAACGCTGTGTCCTCTCGCACAGATTGAAGCACAGGCAGCTCATGAGACAAAGACATCAGCAAAGAGGCCCTTATTTGCAGCTCTGTAGGAAGAGATTTGCAATCTGAAAGAATCAGACAGGAGCTGAGCTGTATTAAGGACCGCCTCCTGAGGCCTGAACATGACAGCTTTAACATGCAAGACTTTCTTCCTGTTGTCTGGCGTCACACAATCACACAAAGTTGGAGACACACTCATTTAATTCAGCCCAGATTAGCAGCTCTAACAAGGAGAACTTTCATGTAAAAGGGAATCTATTGGCAGCATTTTTTAGAAGTTAAAGTAAAAAAAAAAAAAAAAGTTAGCAATCTCCAGGAATGTTAGCAATCATTTGGAGTTAATTTTTTAATTTTCTTTTATTTGCCCAATACATCACTTTGTTGAGTATGTTGTATACAGCTGGTGCTTCAAATGATGGCTGGACTCAAATCCCAGAAAAGAACATCAGTCAAAGCAAAGCTGCAGAATAACTGCAAACTGATGATTACGCTGTGATCGTCCATCGCCTGAAGTTACCAAAATATAGATCCCAGCAGTTTAAACCCAGCTGGAAATTATCATGGTGCAGAGAGCAGCGTTTCTGCTTCTGCTACAGCTGTCATGGTTTATATTTATTATATGGGACTAAATTTTAACTGGACTTTTAAGGCTGATGTTTAACATTTTTTATGTCAAGTTTAGATGTAGCAGCAATGAGAACATCTTGCTTCCACATCAAGTTATCCTCAGTCATCAGTTAATCAGGAAGTTGGATCATGCATTTTCAAATTGAAATGAAAGTCAAATTATCTCCTCATTTCTGAGTATTTTTGGTCTAATAAGTAGATTTAATCTAATATGCCATCTTTATATTCTAAAAAGTTTGTAAATATAGAAGTTTTAGCTCTAATGATCATTTACCAGCATTCATGTGCTGCTACAAGTCCAGGAATTACTGAGATTTATATCACTCATCCACAAACTAGCTTAAATTCTGCAGGAAAACCTTTGTAACTTCAACTGTATTATTACTAGCAGAAAAAAATGGACCCCAGATCTGGCCTCTGCCATGCTGAACTGACCTTGCAGTTATGGCAGTAGTTTTCTCCGTTCTTTCCCGGAGGAAGGATGATTTCCCCTGTCGGGATGAGCTGGATCCTCAGTTCCATCATTGCTCCTGTTCTTCAGTTTTTCTGCTGATGAATGTGATCCTGTTTGGAAGTGCGCTTTCTTCTACTGATATCTTTAAGGGTGTCAAAGTTAAACATAAACTGCTCAGCTTCCCTCAAGTGAGTTGGTGAATCCTTAGGTCAGACCGAAAGACAATGTCCCTTGACAACCATCCCAAGAGATGCCTGGAAAGCAAAAAGTAATCACTCTTCAGAAAAGCATTGAAGAATCACAAATTTCTCCTCTACATGTGAATAAAGACATAAGCCACTTTGTTGCACAGGATCCTCTAATCTGTCAAATAACTGTAACCTCCAGACAAGCTAAAAGCAGAGATTGAGTGTTTTCCAGCTGTGAAGTGGAGCTCTGTGGTGGCGGTGTTACCTGTTGGAGAGTGCAGAGTCTCAGTGAAGCCAGCTTCCCCTTACTGCTGCCAGAGGATGTTACCCCTCTGGCCCAGGGACTATGGGGAGGATATGCAGCTCAGCCTGTCTCGACATCGATGTCACATGCAGAGGATATGTGTCTTTTGTCTTACAAATGTGTGTGTGTTAAAGTGTGCCTGTGGGATTAAATGAGTGTGTGTTCATTGGGAGAACTAAACACATTTGATTCTTAGTAAAAAAGAAAATAACCCGTGTTTGACTGATTCTCTTTTCCTTTTATTTTGCAGTAATTATTCCTCCCTATGTCCTTTCAGATATTTTAATAAAGCTGTCCAGCATATTCTTCTAAATCTTTGTCAAGATCAGGCTGGTATTCAGGGAATAGACCCACATGGATGTACCTCATATTTAACTGGCTGGACTGTCTCTGTTAAGATCTGGGATTTGTCCTCCTCTACAGCTGCAGTCATGTGAGGAGTTCCTCAGGGATCAGTCCTGGGACCAGTTTTATTCTCACTCCATCTGCTTCCATTGGGCTTTATCATCTTGATTTCTCATTGCATTTCTATTCAGATGATGCACAAATTTATCTGCCCTTAAATCATAAAGACTCCAGACCAGTCACATTGACCCAAAACCTTATTAAGGAGGTAAAATGCTGGCTATCAATTGGCTTAGTTAAAACCATTGTCATTCAGTTCTCTCACCCATGTTAAAAATTTGGGAGTTATAATTGATTAAATCTTTCCTTTCTCCTCCTTTCTGCTGCCAGAATCCTGACTAGTACCAAAATTGTCCAGATAAATGTGGAGTCTTCAGGGCTTAAAGGCAGATAGATTTGTGTATCATCTGCAAAGAAATGGACTGAGCTACTGTAATTGTAAATGATTTACCCCAAAGGAAGAATAGAGTAAGAATAAAACTGACCCCAAAATTGATCCATGTGGAACTCCACCTGTGACTGTAGAGGACCTGAGCAGATTCCTAAACTCCAGAGCTGGTAGATCTTCTGAAAAACTGCTTTTTTGTTATTCCCCAATAAAGATTAGGGCCCATTTATGTTATTTGCTATATACAGACACAGCACCCACTGTCTGCCATCTGAGTCCGTTTTTTATGTGGAATTTGGTTTGTCTTCGGGGCTTGGATCAGTAGCCCAATGTAGGAAATGGAGTAGTACTACCGTAAACCACAGAGGAAGTGTTCAGGAATATAGCTGGCATGCAACCAATGAAATAACAAAGAAGAAGAGGGTGCGACGTATATAATGGCTGCACAGACCACCAACAACCACTGCACTGTCTGTTTTTATGTCTCTTCTGAGAATGTACATTATTACTATCTCCTTTGTCGTCACCATGCATGTTATTACAGTATGAAACTGACATCAAAACTTGGAGGTGAACTCTGAACTGTACCCTTCCCCCTGGTGGATGTATTGCCTAAAAAATCCATACCATAAAGGATGCATGAGAGTATAAAGACAGTGAGGTTTAAAATGGAACATACCTTTTACATACGTTACGTGAGAATAAATGAGTTGATAGGGGAGATTGTATCTTTCCAAAACAATGCTCCCTTTCTCATAATAGTTTCTGAGAGTCATTAAGTCAGCAGAAAAGATAATTGGCTGCCCCCTGGCCCCCCTGGATAACCTTGTTACATCACACTACCTCAGCAGAGCTTTCAGCATCATTAGCATGGACATCTCGGTTCAGAGACCATTTTTACCCATTTGCCATCAGCCTACTGAACAAAAAAATCACTAATTCATAACCCCTTGCACTTTATTAGAACATGTTACTTACTTAAAACACTAGTCACTTTTTATGCTGTTTTTTTTTTGTTTGTTTTTTTTTAAGTATAATTTATTATATGTCTTGTGTTTTTGCCTCTGTGCGTTTTTGTGTATTTGGAGTGCCGAGCCATCTCGTCACACTACTATGTGTAATGACAATAAAGCATTTGAATTGAAAAAAAAATGGAGCTCAGGGCATACTTGTTTGCGATGGCTCAACTGTGGTTGCTTTAAAAGTGCTTTATAAATAAAAAAAATGAGATTTGATTGATTTGTGTTAGCACTTAACACCGCCACTTCCCATGCACGCACACATACACACACAGAGTGCTGATGCAAGACGAGTTTCCTCCTGCAAACAGCATCCTGCCTTAGACATTTTCAGTAACCACCCAGTAGATTTAGTGTCTGACGTATTTGTACATTATGAGCATGTGTATAATGAATTCATTCCATTAGGATACACAACAGAGAGGCACGCGTAAGCACCTCAGGCTTCCTAAAAACAAATACAGGACTCATGCTCATGTATAGACACACTTCCTGCCCTCAAGGACTAGATAAACTGGAGCCTCTACACTCAAACAAACACACACCACACTGTCAGCAGGTGGTTTCCAGAATAGAGGGTTTAAATGTGACGTTGCTGTCACACACTGTGACTTGCATGAAAACAGCTTCCAAGCATGCGTGTGGCTTGGTATTCTGTAAACTTTAGTGTGGAGGAGGGAGGGGGTGGGGAGAAAGAGACACACATCCTAAGACCTCTGACCCAGCTGAAGGCATGCTCGACAGCCTGGTATCAACAGGAAATCTGTGGCCTCCACACACCAGCAGTCACATGCACACACCCTGCCTCGAAGAAGATGTGGCTGCACTTAAAAGCACCCACACAGTTTAAACATGACTTCCAAGATGAACTAAGAGTTGTTGCATAATGTGAAATGAAAGTTAAATTAAAGAATGCAGCAGACGAGAACTTATTAGTTTGTTTTATAGTTGCTATATGTTGACAGATTATTTCTTTATTTTTATTATTTTCTCAAATAATTTGTGTCATCTGAGATGATGCGAAATTCCCAGTTGTTACTTGATGCATCAAAATCTGTATAGCTGAGGATCCCACGGTGACGACTATGAGGGTCATTCATTTCAATATCTTACTGATTCAAAACTCTGCCAAAGCAATGAATAAAGAAAACTGTGAATAGAATAGCACACATCCATCATTAGAGATAACTTAACACTTAAATCTACTCAGCTGTATTTGAATCCAGAGAATGATCCATACATGATGTTCCCTTTGGCCATCTGGACACTGGCAAGTAACATTGTTCTATAATTGCTTCAAACACAAACATTTTAATAAACATTTTGGTCATTGTGGTACTTTTTTCTAGTGTAAGCCAATATTTTTTCTTTTTTTTCATTTTCTCTTATTGTGCATTTTAGTCTCCTGCTGCTGATGTTGTTTTGTATTGTCTTGTTTTATGTGGCTGCATTTGCCTGCCAAAGAACTGAAGCTGGAAATCAGCTCTGCCGAATTTGGGACTTGGGCTGGAATACCATAGTTTTAATCCAAGAGGTGAACCACTGTGTGTCCCTGAACAAGAGCTTTTCCCCTCAACTACTACAATTAGAAAGAAAGAAAGAAAGAAAGAAAGAAAGAAAGAAAGAAAGAAAGAAAGAAAGAAAGAAAGAAAGAAAGAAAGA
>JBAFTA010000010.1:26573009-26599370 GCA_036919975.1 Melanotaenia parkinsoni | reverse complement strand
GTGTGTGTGTGTGTGTGTGTGTGTGTGTGTGTGTGTGTGTGTGTGTGTGTGTGTGTGTGTGTGTGTGTGTTTTAGCACCTGGAGGTATTCCAAGAATTTTGTTTGGAATACCACCCTGGTCTGTATGGAGGAATGAGACTGCCAAGATCAAAAATAAATATAGAAAAATAAAAATGGCTCAATAAATAAATTGATTAGCCAATAAATTATTTACAAATATTGAAAATCATTTTGTCCATAAAGAAATTTATAACTTAACAAATTTAGATTTCCATTGTCATTTTCAACTGCTTTAATTTAACTTCATATTAATACTATTGAATTACTTTTCTGAGTTATTTTTTGTTTATTTATTTAGTTGTTTTCAGGTGCTTTTTAAAATTTATTTCCTTCTTTATTTTTATGCCAGTGTTTATTTTTGCATTATTTCTAATTTACACGTTCTTATTTTCTAAATGATTTATTTCTATATTCTATTTTCATCTAACATTTTATTTATTTATTCATTTATTGACACTTTTTAAAAATCATGATCATATTTACGTCATTCTGAGCCAATAGGGGATATGGGGAGATTTTTTATTTTTTGTCACCTCGCAATTAATTTGCATTCATTAACAACATTTTTGTGTTACCATGCAATACTTCTGCATTTTTCTTAATAAGTTTTGCGTTCCCTCACGAAAAGGGGTGATCTGAGAGACACTGATTACACAGCTACGAGAGTGCACACATGCTGTTAAAGCCGTTTTGCTCAATTTCTGTAGGTGTTTCTGGTCTGCATCTGTCCCTCTCAGCATCAAATCATCATAACATGAACATACACCTGACATTATGTCCATGTTAATTGAGGAGGTATGTTGTGCAGATGAAGAGGTTTGTTGTAATCAGAAACGGTATCAAGCATGTGGCTGCTTTACTGGTTTGGCAACTCTTGTTTAGACTGTAATTGTAGATGTACTGGGGATTTAAACTCCAATTTCCATTCATTTCCATGGCTGAGTTATTTAAATGCACAATACTGTTTATTATTAAGAATTAAGACATTGTTAATTGTGTCAAAAACACAATAATAAACAATGATGGCTCTTCTGACTCAAAAAGGATCATTTTAACCTTCTTTCTTAAATATAGACTATTTTGTGTGCACTCTTCTTCAGAAGTGTCATCTTACCGCTGTGATAATTTGATCCAAGTTGTAACTAAAACTAAATGCAAATCAAATGTGTATAAATTAACTTTAGCAGCACAGACAAATAAGGACATGGGAATTTTCCTGATATTAGATTAAGGCACCCAGAAGCAAACTAGGACCATACAGGATAATTTTTATTATCAGGTAATCTCTGTCATGGAAATTAAAGGGCTACAACATTTAGTGTAAGTTTATAGATACACATGTATGAAAAAGAAACTGTTATTGAAGTGGGTTGAAGAGGGTCTGGTCTGATCACAGATAGGTCAGGAATGAGCAGGAGAGGAAGAGTACTGCCTGAACTATTGACACACATTAATGAAAGATAAGTCAGATGACAGAAAAAACTTTAGGCTAATCAGGATAAAGTACAGACAAAAACATCTCTGTATAATAATACTTTATCCAGCATATAATAAGGAATCTGAATTGAAATATGTCTCCTCTAATACAGGCAACACTACAGGCTCTGTTGAGAAAAGGAGCTTGCCATGGACTGAGGCTGTGGCAGAGGTTGACCAGGGGCAGAAGGAAGATAGGTTGGAGAGAAAATAGTCACTATTTCTGGAGAAAAGAGCTTAAAAACAAGATAGAAAACATTTATGAATTGATAATGCTCTGATCAATGTTTTTATGGGAACTCATAATGCAAACAAAGCATGGAATGAAGAAATGGGGCTTTCTCTAAACATTGTAAAAAACAAAAAGAAAGTCAGGTTTTCACAAACTCAGATGGTAAAATGTGTTTTATGATCCAGTTCAGATATAACCAATGTGTTTTTTTTACATAACTTGTGTCTTATATAAAAATTTCTGTCTAGTTTGAAATGTTTTCATGGTTTTATTTTCTAGGTGAAAGGCTGTAAAAAAGCAAAATGCCTCAGATGGATAAAGTTTATGCAACATCCTCTAAGATTTCTATAAAAATGCATTTTCACAAATAGAATAAAGGTTGAACAAATCAGAAACTGTATTTTAATTAATATTGATCCTGTGTAGGATATTTCAGTCCAGGTTTAAAGAGTATAAGTATTGTAGTTTTTGATCAGGAGCTGGTCTAATGTGGTTTAGGTTGCTAAAAATTCAGTGGAATGACCCTTCACACATAACGAATCGGAAGCTAATTTCAGCATTGTCTGTAAATACAGGGAGGACAATGCAGCTGAGCCTGACTAACTCTGCATGGCTCTGTTGCTTGTGGTGTTGGGAGGGAAATGGGGGTTTTTTAGTGGGTGAAACCCTACAGAAATGCCTGACGGTTTCATGCAGGCTAATCCCTGACTTCGTGGGGATGAAAGGGTGGTTTGGTGAAATACTTTTGCGGTTGTGCTGCAATCCGGTGTGGTGGGGACAGCCCCTTAATGTTCCTGTACTGCTTTCCTGATGGAAGCGGTACAAACAGGGCATAGCCCGGGTGGGTGGGGTCGGCTGCAACGCGTCTGGCCCTCTTCTGGGCGGTGTAAATGGAGTCCACATCTGGACGGCAGCCCATAATCCCCTACGCTGTCCTCACCACCCTGACCAAGTTCCTCTTGTCCTGTGCTGTGCAGCTGCCAAACCACACTGTCACACTGAGACACTGGATGCTCTGAATGGTGACTCTGTAAAAGTTCACCAGCAGCTGAGGAGAGAGTCCTGTACGCTTCACCTTCCTGAGGAAGAAGAGACGTTGTTGGGGTTCTTCACCAGGTGTGAAGAGGTCAGAGGAAATGGATGCCCAGGAACTTAATGTTGTCCACACACTCCACTGCCTCTCTGTGGATGCAGAGAGAAGCGTGCTCAGTCTTCCTGGACCTCTTGTAATCCACTATGACCTCCCTTGTCCTGTCCTGTTGATGTTAAGAACCAGGTTACTCTTGGAACACCATTTGTGAGATTCTGGACCTCTTCTCATCATTGTTGGATATGAGACCCACCACGTCTGCAGTCTTCACAACCATGTTGGTGGGGTGGATGGCAGAGCAGTCTGTGTGAAGAGGGTGAAGGGGGCAGGTCTGAGAGCCCTGTAGGTGAATTGCAGGCTGTTCAGACCGGCAGGGATGGCATCCTTGATGGGCTTTAGGAAGATCCGCTCGAACCACTTCATGATGACTGTGGTGAGGGCGACGGGGTGGTAATCACTGAGGAAGGTAATGGCTAGATATTTTGGGCACAGGCACAATGATGGAGGACTTCTGGCAGACAGGAACTGTGGTGAGCTGGAGGGACAGGTTGAAGATGTCCAGGAAAACATCTGCCAGTTGGTCTGCACACAGTTTTAGTGTCCGGCCTGACACCTTATCTGGACCTGCAGCCTTGTTGATGCAGATCCTTCACAAGGTGGAGGCCACTTGGTGCAGCTGCAGAGTGAGAGACTGATGTGGCCTCTGGCTGTGGAGGGTAAACAGTACTTCTGCTGCTTGGAGAGTCGAAACATGCGAAGAGCTATTCAAGGTGTCGAGCAGAGTGGGGGCGTGGCTGACCTGCTGGTCTCTGCACTTGTACTCTGTGATGGTCTAGATGCCTTTGCACATGTTACATGGGTTGTTGTCATTGAAGTGCTCCTCAATGCACTGTTTGAACCTGAGTTTTGCTGTTCAGCTGGATGCCCGTTTTTCAGTTCTCTGGCATACAGCGCCAGACAGTGCCTTACCTGAAGCTGCAGTTCGGTTGGCACGAAACAGAGTGCCTGGCTAGTTCCACTGCTGGGTCGGGGATATCGTTGTCCAGCTAGGTCTTAGTAAAGATTGCCACACAGCTGTCAGTCTTATGTAGATGATCCTCAGACAAATTTCATCCAGTTTCTTGGTGACGTGGCGTTGGCGAGGAGAAGACTAGACAGAGCCGGTCTGTTTGGATGAAGGCAGATTTATATGGATTTAGTCACAATTGAGGATATTTAAAGTGGCTCTATTATGCTCATTTCAGACTAATTAATTTTAATATGTGAGTCCACAAGAGCAGGAATCAATCAAGGATTTTTCACATACCCTTTTATTTATTTTACATCAAATAAAAAGTTCTATTATTTGGTCAGTTGTTAGGTTGTATCGCATGTTCTTCCTGAAATCCGCCTTGTAATCCTGCCCTCTGCTGAGATCAGGATAATCTTCTTTGGGATCAAAATTATCCGGATCCTACTCAGAAATTTTGAACAAACCAAACTGAGGGTTTTATCCGGATAACAGCCAGGACTGGATTACGTGATCCAAGCCGATTTTGGAATCCGGATTTCCCTTTTAAACAATCCATTTTCAAAATTTGATCCTATCCAATAACCAAAATTCAAATGGATTACATTTGAACAACTGGGCCTAGGTGATCCAGATTATTGAACATTTTCTGCAGGACTCGCTTTCCATCGACAACGTCAAATTGAAATGTCTGTTGTTGATTCATCATATTTTCCAATGGGAGATTTATGCATATGTCACACACACATAACTGCGATGGAGGGCAGAGAGTGGGCTGACTATCAGGCGGTTCCACAGTTCAAGCCGCTGATATGTGAAGTAGGTTCACTTTGACCATCTTTACCGAGTAAATTAGAGCGATGCCAAACGGTTGTTATGTATTCAACTGTTCCAGCTGATGAGGCGAGAAGGGACACAAACAGTGAATACGTCTTTACCGGTTTCCCGTAAATAAACACCAGTGAGCTTTCTGAATTCGTTGGATCGACCACACATAATGAAAGGTGATGACTGGCATCGGGTGCACACTTTGTCTCCTGTTGGCCATGTGATGACACCAAAGATGCGGACTATTGCCTATCTCTGGACATGAAGGGGAAGGCAAGGCTAATTTATTTGTATAACACATTCCATGTACTAGACTATTAAAAGTGCTTTACATAAAACATTAAAAGCATTATGACGGGGTGCAGGAAGCAATAAAAAGTGCATTAAAAACAAACTTTAAAAGAAATACAATAAATAAAAACAAAGTAAAAAGCTATAATAAAATAGACAAAATGCAAGAAATAAAGTTCCAGTGTGAGGTATTTAACAGTTGTTTTGATAAAAGGCAGCAAATAGAAAAGTTTTTGAGAGTTTCAGCAGACTCGCAGTTTTCTGGGAGTTTGTTCCTCATGTGAAGAGCATAAAAGCTAAACACTGCCT
The DNA here is from genome assembly GCA_036919975.1 of Melanotaenia parkinsoni. NCBI lineage: Eukaryota > Metazoa > Chordata > Actinopteri > Atheriniformes > Melanotaeniidae > Melanotaenia > Melanotaenia parkinsoni. The sequence continues at coordinate 26,594,075 of JBAFTA010000010.1, read as the reverse complement.
CTTCATGTTTAGTTCTGACTCTGGGAACAGAAAGTAGATTTGACCCTGATGACCTGAGGGATGTGCTTTGTTCTTATATTTAATTAATCAATCAGAGAAGTCAAAGCGGTCAGAGTAGGACGCAGCAGCGAATCCATAGCCATGAAAGTGTCATGGTTTGCTCTGGTGCCCACCATCTTTACTGACATGCTTAGTCAATGATTCATTAACTCTACAACTGAATGAATCTGATATATGGTATATTAATCCGTGTAAATGTAGCTAATTTGCTCACCTGCAGAGTTAATGAATTATTGAATGAGTGGGTCAGTGATGTTTCCACTGCAACATGGCGCCGCTGCATACCTGGATAATTTCATGGCGATTAACTTTTGCTGCCTACTGCTCTGGGCTGTTTGTTCAGACGATCGCACGAACCCAGGCTGCTTGCTGGCGTTTCTTCACCAGAAACTGATGAAATGTTTTCCCTGTTTCCTGTGCCTTCTCACCTCGATGGTTTGATCAGACAAATACACACAACTGTCTAGAATTGCTCTAACTTCCTTGGTAAAGAAGAACACATGTTAAATTAACAGCTGCACTTTCTGCCCTCCATTGCAGTTATATGCATGCGCACGTGACGTATGCATACATTTAAACAAAGGGTCTATGGGTCAGAGCCGGTCAGTCGGTCTTTGTCAGATACGTGACCAAACTCCCCCCCCCCCCCGTCCCCTAGAGCCATATTGGTTGCATCTCGGATATAAACAAAGAGCAGTATTTTACTTAGTAGTACGTTTAAAAACCGTTTACTGAGTCGCCAGTATGGATAAAAAGAAGAATGATGAAAGGATACCGCACAGGGACAAGCTTATCAAGGAGGCCCGGGATCAGTATTTGGCAAAATTGTCAACAATCAGTAACACTGATCCTTACAACCGCACAGCTAAGAAATGGAGCTCTGATGCTACATTACTACCTCCAACCTCATCGCTGGACATAACAAGCTACCTCGTTTATGTTATCAGTGCTTACACGTATGAACAGTTCAGAAACTACAAAATCGCTCAAAGCTCATGAAGATTTCAGGCTGGGCTAGGGCTGGACAATAATTCAGTATCAATATATATCACAATATACTTTTATTCAATAACGGTGATATGAGTTTTGAACACATTTCCGATATTTCGATATACATACAGTATATGATTACAGCGTTTCACTGACTGGCGTTCATCACCAGGCTGGAAATTAAATGTACAAAGCTGCTGCTGGCTAATCCCGCTGGCTTACTAGTAATATAGTAATCTATGATAGTAATGTCTATTAATGAAGCGTGTGGAAAATAATATTTAAAAAGGTAAAACATGTTGACATGTTCCAGACAAATTAAAATATATTTTAAATTAAAATATAATAATAAAAAATACACCTAATAAAAAACAAAATATTGACTGAAGAATTTAGGTTTTTTTTTGTTTTGCTGATCAGGCAACTGTGCATCTGAAGCATTTCCACTCTGAATATGCTGGGTCAGAAAAGGAAGCATCAATTGTTGCTCACTTTTTTTCTGTTTACTTACTTTTTAAGCCTAGTTGAAGCACCGTTGTTAAAATCTTTAAGAATAACATAATAAGCCTATGTTGTAGTTTAAAGTTAAAGATAATATTGTTGTCTAAGTAGTGCAAAAACTATGTTTCATTTACCCTAGCTACAACCCCGTCATACCTCTGGGCCCCCCAGTTTGGGAGCCACTGCTCTAATGGGACCACAGTTATCACAGTAGTGTATGTGAGGGAACAACCAGGACAGTGCTGCCCTCTAGCAGGACGTCTACTGGATGCATGAAGTCAGGCGAATCATCAAGGACATTCATGCGTCTGCATGGCCATGATGGAGAGGATAATAAAGAGATTCTTTTCTTGCGCCATCAGAATGCTGACCTCAAACCCATGCACATAAAGAAATTGTTACATAGTTCATTGTGATTTTATAAAATCCCCGTCCAATATTAAATAAAAAAAAAAAACCTACTCCCCATAAAAAATAAAGAATTAAGTTTTGTAAACTTTTGTAAGAGCTGTATGAGCTTCACGTTTGGATATATTCTGCTTGGAAACTTACTTCAGCGTTACTAAAAATACAACAGCACTATGAATGGCAAACATTTCTGTTGCTAGGCAACTACCATGTGAAGCATAAATAAAAAGGGCTCTTTGTCATAAACGGGTTTAAGTAATGTAGGTGTCAAACATCAAAAACTGCAGCACACAGAAAAAAATCATGTCATGGGTTTGACTTTATTTACTATTATATTAACACATTACATGCTACAGAAAATAAAAAGGTAATTTCAGTTGTCTTGAAAGAATATAGTGTTATAATAAAATGGCACATATTGATATTACACAGTTTCCGCTGGCATTTTACCATCAGTTCCTTCGTATGACAAGGACGTGAATGACTTCATGCAGGGCTACTAAAAAAATACTTCTTGGTGTTTTCATTGGCAACAAAATGTAGATTTACGCAGCTGAGCACCTGCTGAGTGCAGACCGAGTGACAGAGAAGCTGAATTTGATCATGAATATGGAGATGAACATGGACTGTGTAACTCATTTTACATTTTCCAGAATGTCAAAATATTTTTTAAAAGAGTCAAGTTTGGAGTTTTGAGGGCAACTGACCTAAAAACAAAGAGTAAAAGGAGGATCACGATGAGGTCAGTGAGGAGATAATTACACTGTGAAATGGACAGAAAGCTGTGTGAAAGCAGTAAGTGCACTCTGTTAAAACTTCATCTCCTTTCAGCTCGTCGGCTCTGACAGAACATTTTCACCTGAAAGTGTTGCAGTGCCACCTGCAGGCGATGAGCCGAAACGCTGCACCCACCACATCCGAGTGGAAGCCTTCATTTAGAACAGACATCAAATTCTAACGGGTCACATTTAAAGTGTTCAGAAGCTACACATTTAGTCAGTTTAACAATACACAGGGTGATGATTGTCATGTTGACATGTAGAGTTAAAGGGGCAAAAAACAAACAAACAAAAAAAAAACAACTTAAACTCTTGTCAATAAAGACATGAAGGGATGAGCTAAAACTATAAAAAAACAAACAAAAAAAAGTCCATTTTGGCCTGTGCATGTAACCAGACAAAAATTTAAATAAAAGACTAGTAAAAAGGACCAAAACAGGGAGGGAAAAATTAAATGTGTTAAAGGACTAAAAAGGTGTAAGGTGGCAACAAGATTACAAAAGGCTTCAAAACAAAAGGGCAGGTACCTAATATGATAATTCCGTTTTCTCTTTCCTTTGACACACAAAGATCTGAACACACATACATCTGATTAGCTACGATCTACTCAGTGAGCTTAATGGAGCAAACTAATATGAGGAGACAGTACTAACTAGCATTGTGGACAGCCTACATTCACTCTGTTCAACTTCAGTCATGTACATCAGATGCAGAATGAGAACACGCGAGGGGTGGGTGAACAGATGTGCCCCATCCGACTTCAGTAAGTTCACTTTCCACTGCCCAGCCTTCGCTCCCAGCACGCAGCAGCAAAAAAAATGTGCACTTCCAGACAAAAACCAGCAAAAAGGACAACTACAAAGATGACTAAAACAATGTTTAGCTTGAAATGATAAGCATGTAGTACATCATTTCATAATATCTTCTATTTATTTTACAAAAATCTACTTGATGGTACTTGGTTGAAGGGGGTGCTGAGGTAAGAGGATGTAGTGTAGCCTCCTCTTCAACAGTCTTGCAGTTTTCTCAGGTTGCTGCTTGGGCCTCGTGCTGCGACTCCTTCAAACTGTTAAGGTTTATTTTCTCTTGCTTGGACTTTACAGGACAGGTGGACCGGTTCTGGATCATCCTAAAGCAGTGTGTGTTCACTCAGAGCAATGCTGCATTCATGTCCAGGAAAAGCCGGAGAACTCTTAGCTGCAAAATCGGAAAAATAATGCCGTCTGTGTGGTGGACGTTAACTATACTGGGCAGTCCGAATCAAATCCACAGAACAGCTACCATTGGGGGGGGTGGGAACGACTCCAACAGGAACCTGGCTTGTTCTCAGTGATTTTTTGAAACTGTACTTGGTGCCAGTGAGAAAACATGAGGGAGGAGTTTTGACTGGAGGAGAGAAAGAGGGAGGGGGGAGGGAGGGATGAGGAAAAATCTAATCCTAGAGTTCAGGTAGTGGCCCGGTGGTCCACCCTCAGCTCAGCTCATCCTCGGCGTTGTGCTGGTCCAGCAGTTTGACATGTGTGAAGGGAAAGTGGCCTCGCTTGCCTTTACATTCCCCCTCCCACTGCCCATTCACGTTTATTTTGGTCACCTTCACCATGTCGCCCACCTGGGGAAGGAAAGCGGAGAGCCGGAGTTAGAGTCCGAACATAAAAGAACAGAAACAAAAGATATGACAAAACTTTACACCCAAATCCACTGATGTCACAGAGAGAGCCACATTTTAATGGAGTCAATCGTTCTGATAACATTTGTCATTACGCTGCTGCAGCAGTCTCATTTTAGAAGCTGAAACCAGACGATACTTATCATTTTAACTGAGAATATAACAACTAACATATTCCAAATCAATGAGTGGTTGATGTGGAAATGGAGCTCAGCTATATGGTTGCATTCATCAGCTATTAAAGGCGATCTGAGCAGGAAGAGGAGTGGCTGCTCCTGAGTCAACCAACCCGAGCAAACATGGGCTAACAGTCGGGTCCAAAGTTCAAGTCTCTGAGTAACACCTGAACAGTCACCACAGCTTTAATCTGATCTTAAGGAGGAATAAAACACCCAAATAGCAGCACGTTATGTCCCTGAGAGGACACTTAGTGACGATATTTGAAAAGTTATAAATAATGTACACGTAGTGAATGAAATTAAATTCCTTGGTGTGATCACCGACCACAAAATCTGTAGGGAAACAACACAATAATTATGTTCGGGAAAAGTTGCCACAGACCATTACCATCCTGGCGAAAAGCAATGTAAAAACACCAACCAGCTTAAAAGAAGGTACTAAATACAAATTTTAAATAAATACAAGCTTGTAGAACAGCAGTTTGATCCAGGATGATAATGACAGCGTTTAAAGCCAGAAACAGTATTTTTTTTTTTTTTTTAAAGGAAACTAACAATCACGACAGGAACCTGAAAAGGATTCATTGAATGTAAAGTGCCCGTTAATCTCAGAAAAGAAAGCAGCCAATCACAGGTGACTTCATCAACAGCAACGTCTGACCAGAAACATCCCCCTGGACTTTCTGCAACATATGAGGAGTAGGGATGAACCTTTTAGGTGATTTTTGAAGTCAACTAGTCAGGCCTTTCAAAAACAATTAGTGTTGAATAATGAAGTAATAATAATAATAAAAAAAAAAAAAAAACTATCTTCAAATGGAAATTTTAAAACATGTATGAGATGTTATTTGTTTTGTGTGTGTGTGTTCCAAAAACAAGGATTTTTTTTTACACTGTTATACTTTTAACACCGTGTGGACTCTAGTGTCCCTTATTGTTCAGCAACAGGAAATGCGTCGGTTATGTGTGTAATTTGGTCAGTTTTCAGTTAGCTTAGCTCTGTCGCTTGATGCAGAAGACCGAGCAATACCACTGTAAATCGCGGGGACAGTGTTGAGCAGAACAGCTGACATGTGACTAGGGAAAGAAACAAACCAGAGAAGAAGAGAATCAGGAAGTTAACAAAAAAGCAGAAGAAGAATTAAGACAGACAACAACTAGAAACTGTGCGAGCTTTGGAATAAAGACTATATGTGAGTGTTTAGAGCGTGTTGGGCAGATGGAAACGACTTTATAGCAAATCAGAAGGAAACTTCCAGAAAAAATCACTAATTAACATCTGGAAGGATAGAAATCTTGACAGAAGAGTTTTTCTGGTTCAAACCCAATGGAAGCTTGAAATCTAGAATTAACTTCTGGCTAATCTCCCCTGAAATCTCTAATTCTATAACAGAGGTATTAATATTAAGCGCTCCCTTAACTGATCACTATGCAATTAATTTAATTCTTTCACCACTTTTTACCACAAAAGTTGCTCAAATCAGAAGAATATATAAATCAAATAAAACTTATTACTTAACAAAAAACAAAGAACTAAATATAAATGATATCTATCTATCTATCTATATAGACATCTAGTAGTAAATATGGACATAGCAAGTGAATGGACGGTGAGCATCAGTGGCCAAAATCTTTCTAGACCTCAACATGTTTTCATGTGTGAGTGGAGCCAGTGGTCTCAGGTGAAACGATAACTGCACTACAGGTAACTACCTCAGCATTCTGTACATTTTTACTCTCTTATTTTATGGTTCTTTTAAGGGGTTACTTATCCCAAACAATGCTCTAGCACAGGGGTGCCTAAAGTCGGTCCTCGAGGGCCACTGTCCTGCAGACTTTCCAATGTTTCCTGCTTCAACACACCAGACTTAAATGAAATAGATCCAACAGCCTATTCAGTTTTGCACAATGACTCAGCAATTTGAGCCAGGACACATCAAAAACCTGCAGGATTGTGGCCCTTGAGGCCGGGAACTGGGCATCCCTGCTCTAGCACTTATCAAACAAAGCCGGTACTGCAGTTTCCGGCGAGTATTTCTGTTTAAACCATTCTTTGTTTCCTGCCCAACACGACCACACACAGACAGGCAGAGAAGCAGCTGCACTGTTAACTGTTAGCATTGATGATATTCTAGCAATCCTACAGTGTTGTTCCTGCTAATGTTACATGTTAAAATGTTCTATGAGACTGTAATACTGAGTGTGTGTGGGGGCTTGAGATAGATATGTGGTTGGATAAGAAAGTAAATGGGAAAATGAGCCGGCTAGAGAGGGCTGCCGCCGTCACCCGGTTGTTTTTTCCTGATGCTGGTTGTTCGGCGTGGTTACGGCCAACTGTAACCATTGTTTGTTCAATAACTCAGAATAAGCATCTGTTCATCAACGCGTCCTGCCGGACGCTACGGTATGTTAGTAATTTATTCATTAGAAAACCCTGCTAGCAAAACAGTTACATGCCTAATATGCAGGCTGAAGTTTCCAGAGGCGACAAGAACGCTGCCAAATTTACCACCAGCGACTTTATAAAGCATTTTGGTTGAAATCGCATGAAAGAACGAGTTTGTTGCATTAAAGGAAAAGCGCAACGAACCACAGTTGTTTTTGTTTTTTTGCCGGTTGTTGCTATGGTTCTTCTACGTGTCGACGTACCAGGCACAGAGCCGGTGTTTATCACCAACAAGGCTTTATTCTCAGAGCATCTTCACTTTGGTTCTTCATTTAGTTAGAAATGCATGTTATCAAACACCCTGATCCTCCCAATTCTTTGCAGCATCTTGATGTCTTACACTTAGCTTGTGCTTCAGATTTAGCATTAGCACGTTTCAGGTAATCAGACAACAAATCACAGGTGATTTTACAGCTTTATTAATATCTAATCAACACACCTGTAGCAGCCACAAACACATCCTCTCATCTGCGCCCAGATCAGGTCAACAGACTGATTTATTGACAATTAAAATCCTAACAGACCTACTGACATCTTCAGTGAGGTACAACCCCTAAAAACCATCTGGAAGAATAAATGTTTTGGTTTTCATCCAATGGGTTTCACGTAACATCATCTTCATCACCGAACTGTTGAATAAGTCCAAGAACGGGAACCAGAATTAATTTTTTATGATTGTTTTAAAACTTCTTATTCATGCCTCTCTCACTGAACAATAAACACTGGTCTCACTGCCTCTCTGACATTTTACACTCCAAATGATTTCACAGTTTCACCATCCCGGACCAAACGAGACACAGGGTGAGTTTGTACGACTCAGATAACAGAAGATCATCTGGCTGTGTTTATTACCTTTATCTTCAACTGTATTCCTGAACTTTGGGCTCAGGGAAGATTAGAGTTGAAGCTTCCTGCTATCCTGTGACGACAACTCCATGATGCACTACAACAGTACATGCCTAAGAGACATGTGAAACTAATTGATAATGGAAGCATGTTTTAGTTACCCAGGATGAAGGTCTTCACAGTCAGAGGGTTTTCTGAGACACAGAAATGTAAGCTAATTATTAACTGCTCAGCGCCACCATGCTGAGTCACTAATGGTCAACTAGCGTAGAGAAAACAAATCACTTCACACAGGTCAAAGCCAGAAAAGTCTAACTTAGCTGGGAGATAGAAAGCAGCTCATTTAAAGGATCTGCATAAAAAATGGACCTGAAAAGGTTTTGAAGATGACTTAATGCACATTAAAGGAAAAGAAAACAATTTTATGAGTCTCGTCTGACTTGCAATGAGGCAACTCTTCGGCTGTTTCTGGTCTGCAGACAATAAACTCGCCAACGGACCACAGATTTTCCATGTAGTAACAGAGATGGAAGTCATTCCTGAACAAAAGCACCATCTATGTTCCTATTATGGAAACTATACAACACTGCTGTTGTATAGTTTCCCTGCTAGAGATAAAAACTTATCTCTGGTTAGGAAAATCAGAAGAAATAACACCTGCAGGACTACTAAATCAACATGGCTGAGTCTATTCACTTCAGACCAGTCAATAAAAACATGTCTAACTCAAGATTTTTTTTTTTAGATGAACATGATTCCCCAGTAAAAGAAAAGCCAAACATACAAGCAAACTAAGGAGCATTCTGGCATAAGCAAAACCGACTTCAAACAAATCGTTTCTGTGCTAACAGTTTAACTAGAGAAAGAAAAACCAAGCAGCCAAAAAGTGAATCTGCGAAGGTACCTTCAACAGAACCATCCAGCACCAGCAGGACCGGGGGGGCTCAGCATTTAGCTCAGCCTGCCTTCTCATCATGCTCAGAGCTCAGCTGGATTCCTGGCTTCACAGAAACCAGAGGAAATGGTCCTGTTCCCAAACACAAACTATTTCCTTCCCCCAATGACCTGCTCTGTGGGAGCCCCGCTCTCACTTCCGGACAGTTAAACAGGCCAGCCGCTCTGTGCAGCCAGAACAGGCAGTTTTCATATTTAGGTATCATATTAGGTTAAAATCAGGGATTTAGATAGCAAGGCTCTTTATAACCATTCTGGACAGAGTTTAGCAGACTCCATTCCCATGCCAGTGGACAAAACTCTACAGAATAAAATTAATTGACTTAACCATGAAAAACTAAAACTTTCTGAGAACTTAACACGAGATGAGGAAGAAAGAACCAGAAGCACTAAGAGGAAAGAAAGCCAAAGAATGTGAACTCAGTCTTGATAAGCTTTATGGGCTGCTCCTGCATTCTCCTGCCTAACTTCTTCCTGAACACAAGGAAAAAGAAGAAGAAAAAAAAACAAACAAACAAACAAACAAAAAAAACAAACAAAAAAAAAACGCCATACACATCCATATTTACCTCTAAGGCCAGGGCGGTTTTGTCATAGGCATTGGGCACCCTCTTCTGTATGGCCCTGGCATAGACTGGTCCGTTCTGGAGGTTTGGTAGAGGGGTGGGCTGAGCGTACTGGCTGGGGTCTCCCAGCAACGGAGCACCAGACTGGGCTGCAGAGCTTTCAGAGTTCCCGTGCATTGCCATCCCACCTGGTGGCCCCCCAGGCCCTGTCGCTGAACTCGGCGATGCCGGTCGGTACTTCTCCACATACGGCACTGGGATCATCCCCGTTCGGCCCTCAGAGTTCTGGGCATTCCACCACTGCTCCTCTGGCTTCTCCAGAACTCGGAGAACATCCCCCTTCCTGAATGGAAGATCCTCCTCGTCATTGCCAGGGAAATCAAAAAGCGCTCTTACGTACTCGTCCTCCAAGCGTGGTGGGGGACATCCACCTGGCCCCATGTACAAGGGATGTTTGGATTTGTTGATCGGTTCTATCAATGTGGTGGTATCCAAGTAGTGGATTTTATAAAACTCAAGCAGAGCAGGGAGGGCATCAAACTCCTGGTCGCCAATACGGAACCTTGGATGGGACAAACCTGGTAAAAAAACAAAGAAAAAAATAGTTTTTTTTTTTTTCTCTCTCAACACAGGATCGTCTGAACCTGGGCTATTTTTACTACCAAGCATGATGATGATGACAGTGATTTCCAGGACAAGGAGGAAGCATTTTAGTTTGCTTACTCTACATTTCCCTTATGCATGTTTAATTTGTTCCCATCCATGAGAGAGTTATATACCTGAAAAGGCATGTGAAAATACAACAAATATTCTGCTGTGATTGCTACATAAAAAATGAAATATAAACAATAAAAACAAAAAAACAAACAAACAAACAAACAAACAAATAAGCAGAAGCAGTTTTGGTGAAAACTTGGCAAACGTATGGACATTTGAATATATTTACAACACTTTCAGTAAAAAAAAGTGTCTGATTTTGATGCTGCACCAGGCCACAGCTACCTCCAATTTCTGATTTCCTGCAACATAGTCTTGTATACATGTGAGGTAAGCACAAGTATGTTTGCCTTACATTAAGGTTATCCCTCACTGTGTCTGGCCTGCAGTAGTCCTCATTCTGAAGTGGAAAAGGCACTACTGCGCATCTTCTTTGGTGCAAGTCATGCAAGAATGGTCACATCAGCACCGGCGTATACCGAGCCTCCTCCACGCCCCCAATCCTGTCTTACCTGGACCCGATTGTCGGTTGTTGGTGATGCTGTTTATTATGTAATGCGAGACTTTGGAGTTCTCCGACACCGAGAGCACGTAGTCGCCGGGGCTGGTGATAGAGTCCCGGACCAGAAACACGCCGTGCCTTTGACCCTGCAACAGAGACACAGCCTCCTGCCTGCTCAACCGAGCCCAGTACCAGCTACCACGGTCCTCTGCGTCAAAATTTCCGGCCATGATAACCACTCCAAAGCCGAGGCTTCACCGGGGCCTTCCCTGCTCTCCCTCCGTTATCCACACGCGAAGCCTTCAACTCATACAAAAACTTTAGCGCCTAGAGCACGCTTAGTAAACAGGCGACATCCGCAACTGGCCGTTCGGGGACCGATTCACCGAACATAAACCACGCGACAAAATGGACTCTTGTTGGGTTCGTGGTCAGAGTGAAGATCTACCAACCATTTAACTGGTTTCGGGACAGAATTCCAGCTACAATCCAGCCGCCTATGTCAACTAACTTCAAAAACTGAAATGGCGGATACGGGAAAACAAAAAAAGGGCCCCACTCACCGGATGTGACGTATTATGAAGCGCTGCACGCGTAGTATATTGGCAGCAAACTAAAGCTAAAATAGCGAAATATAACTTCCGTTTCAAATGCGCGTTATATTAAACACAGTATATAGTTTTCAGGTTATATCGAAGAACATAAACATGCGGTATAATATTCTATAAGTTTTAACATTTGCCAAAGAGACTGGTGTGTTTATATTGACAGTGAGCAGATCACCTCGTTAATCTTATGTTGTTTAATTTTACTCTTACCTCATTTTTACAAGTCAGCAGAAATACTGTAATTGTATTTTGACACGAACACTATTTGACCAACTCCTGTTTAAATTATAGAAATATTAGTTGAACGTAACGTGTAGTTGTAATTTATATTTTTGCTCGCTGGGTGTCAGTAAAACACTATTAAATGTGATCATTATCTGTACGTCATTGTTGTGGTCGATTGTATGCTGTCCGAAATCGATATAACAAATAAAAAATACCAGTCATTCCAGTGGCAGACAGAAAGAAGAAGCACAATTTACAAACGATTAATTTATCCCAGTGCCAAAGGTCATTTCATGAAATTCTCCACCCCTTTTTCCTGCCTATGCTTCTTGGACCCAAATCAAATTACAATTTAAATCAGCACACATACAGTATTAACTAAATGCATCCATTTTTTTTTCTTTCGTTTAGTGGTCCTTCATTTGCAGAATCCTAAAGCAGGATTTTGTTTTCATCTTATTTTGTGTGCTCTGCAAAGGTAGCTGTACAATCACTTGTGCAGGTGTATTTGCACTATAAAACAACGCAGAGTTTGCAGATGATCTTCCTACAGTTCACACAGGGGTTTTGGTACGTGTTTGTAGCTGATCACTTAGAGAATTTATTCTTATTCTCCTTTTTTGAAAAGTTATGATTACATTCTGACATTTAGAGTTATCTGAGTGCTTAAATCTGTTATGTCTCACATTTATGTTTTCTTTTAGTGGCCCTAAAGTGGTACAAAGCAAAGATAGTTGACCAACCGTGCTTAAATGTTATTGAAAATGTTGTATCATTAACTTTATGGTTGATTTGTTTATTCCATCTTCTGCTGAAAGTACTGGAAACTGTGTCCAGGTATGCAGGTGTCTGCATGGGAAGTTAATTGGCATACATCAATGAACCCTGATATCTAATGAAAACTGGATTATAGAAGGCTGAATTAGACTGAATTGGATTGATCTGAGTTGAATTGGACAATAACTGGACTGAACTGAATTACATTTAATTGAATGTATTACTTTACTTTGTCTGTAAAGGCCCCTGAGATGTATGTAAATATACTGAATGGAAAGAAAATTACATTTTTTCTAATCTGAAGTCTCTATTTGGTCCTTTAACAAAACACAAAAAAGAAAAAAAAAGAAAAAAAATATGCATACATGTATCACTTATTACTGTATGACATGTTTAAATGATTTTAGTGCAAAAGATATCCACCAGGCAGCATGAGACAAGTATCAGAGTGTATACAACATACGTGTGTTTACCATATGGTGATGCAAAAGGTCTCGGAAATGGTATCTGTCAAATATAATACAATTCCAAAAAGCTGACATGCCATGTAAAATACGAATAAAAACACAGTGCACTTATTATTAAATCTCAACAACCCATATTGTATTCCAAATAGAAAATAAACAACATATCTGATGTTAAAAACTGAGACATTTTATCATTTAATGGAAAAAATTAGTTCATTTTTCATTTGATGGCAACAACACATTTATAAAAGAAAATGCAACCAAGGCTACAAAAGGTTGGAAAAGTAATTGATGCAAAGTAAAAACAAAACAAAACAAAACAAACAAACAAAAAAAACTTTAGGAGGATTTGACAACTAATGAGGTTAATTTGCAAGAAGTCAGTAACATGACTGGGTATAAAAGGAGCACGTCTCTCTACTTCTCGCCCTTTATAAAACTTTATTTGAGCCTTATTTACATTATTGTAATATTATATGGTCTATCACATTTCTGACCCAGCTACTAAAGCTGGAAATTCTAAAAATAAATATATTTTACAAAGTGCCTTATCATGGTCTAAATATAATTCTTCTACCAGAACTCCTTTTCTAGAACTCTAATCAGAATGCTGAGATTATTTAATGTGTTTGTTATATGCTTACTTGTGTGTTGTTGTGACCAAAAAAAGCTGGCCCATATTCTGTCCATTACCATTTTATTTGTAGAAAACTGAACTCCCTATTATAAGTTTTAAGCAACTTCATCTGGGTGTTAAAAAAGATCCCTGAAAATACTCTATTTCTCTAAATGTGTGAATAAACTAAAGTAAACTTCAGTCTCTCAGATGTAAAGATGGACAACGATTCACAAATCTGTGACCAGTTTTATTATCAGATATTATATTTTAAAATTTTAATATCAATTTTATTATTGGAAACTGGTCATTTCAGAAAATCGTTTTTCATCATGAAATTGTGAAGACTTTGAAGATCCCACCATCTACACTGTATAATATCAAAAGATCCAACAATGAAAAAACATCTGGAGCATAATGAAAGCAAAAATCCAGCAACGAAGGTCCAGGTCTGTAGAGCAGGTAGAATCCTGCATCAGACCAGAATGGAACAACATTCTTCTCCTAAAACTCCAGAAACTGGTCTCCTCACTTCCCAGACGTTTACAGAAAGTTGTTAAAAGAAGAGGAGATGCTACACGATGCTGAACATCACCCTGGAACTACTTTTAAAAGATGCGTTGCTGTCATCAGATTCAAAATGAGCTCATATTTACCATGAAATGTTAAAATGCCCAAGTTTCAACATATGATGTTTATATTCTATTAGGAATAAAATATGGGTTGATGAGATTTACAAATTACTGTATTCGGTTTTTATTTGCGTTTACCACAGTGCCCCAACTTTTCTGGAACTGGATTTGTACTTCAGACGATGATGGGTTAAAATCTTTATTAGTCACTTTTTCAATATTCAGATAATAAACCTTGCTATCAGGAGAAGCACTGCTTGTTTGTTCATGACACAGTAATGAGATATTTTTATGACCTCAAATCAGTTAATAATTTAATGACTTTATGCTAAAGAATAAATGTGACATGTTTCATCTGTGAGTTTGAAGTGGAAGCAACACAAAAGTAAATGAAAGACACCATTCTCTCTTTTTTCTCATAGAATTTATTTGTTAGATTCATGGCAGCAAGATATTATCTTCAAATTGAATAAATGCACATTTCCTTAAACAATCAGCTAGACAAAGGGGTAAAAAGGAAGCTAGCATACAGAGTACTACAGAGGCATACTGCAGACTGAGGAATACATAGAGAAGAAAGAACCGTGGAGCGAGAAAAGATCCAAGGCATCACGGATCACAGAGTCCTTGAGCAAGACATACTCAGCATCCTCAGGTCTACTTAAAGCAGACCCTCTTGTTCTGCAAGTCCATGATTGTCTTACTGTAAAATGTGGTAGGGCTGGTCATTCTGCAGGTGGAGAATTTGACATCAACAATTCAAATGGTCATTTATCTTTATATGGGATAGTCCTTCTCTTCATAAAAGCACACGTCAGTCTGATTGAAGCTGATGTGACTTTGCTTTGATTTGAACTGACCTTGACATTAAAAGCAGAGATGTGCATGGGGTTGGGTCATTATAAACATTTACACACAATTCTTATCTGCAGCCTGGAGTCTATTGCAGCAACTGCCGATGTCATCCTGAGAGTCTGACCTTAATAACTGAATGAAGCCACGGGCTGCATACAAAGCCAGATAATGCACACACATTCACACCACAAAGCAAACCAACTGTGAGATACAACGGTTCATTTTTAATGTCACCTGAATGCTTTAAAATGTTGTGTGACCTCTGTCCAAGGGGCAAACGGAAATAGCAGACAATTGAATACTAGCTTATCATAAATATAGATTAAAGGGATGTTTCTCTTTGTTATCAGTTCTATGTGCAATGCCATCAAAATGCTGCTGGTTTGAATGAGTAGAAAAGGAGTCATTTGCTGTATTGAAAGATTTCAAATGAAATGTCATCACAGATGGCTGCACAGCTCCCGTTCTGATCTGCTGATACCATGAAGGGTAAGTTGGAATGGATTACTAAAGGGCTCTAAGTCCACTTGTAAGGCTTTACTGTACAGAAATGTGTACAGGTTTATTCTAAACTGCTCAGCTCCTTGTGACAGGATTTATATTAAATGTCTGAGACAGAAAAACATCCGCTAAGCATCAGACTGCAGGATTAACAAAGAGTCAAGAGGATAAAGGGTTTGACAAAGTCTATATTCCTTTATATTGTTTCTACAACGTGTTTATCTCATATCCTTCAGTTTCTGTAATTATGCATTATTCTCTATGAGCTGGGTTCTCCTAAATTTATGATACAACAAAGTTTTCACACCACAGTTCCACAGATGACTGAGGTCATATTTACATCCCCGTTTCCGAAGAAGTTGTGACTCTGTGTGAAACGTAAATAAAACAGAAGACAACGATTTCCAAATCTCATCAACTCATATTTTATTCCCAGTAGAACATGAACAACACATCATATGTTAAAACTGAGACCTTTTTACCATTTAATGGAAAAAAATGAGCTCATTATGAACTTGATGGCAGCAACACATCTATAAAAAGTTTGAACACGATCAACAAAAGGCTGGAAAAGTAACTGGTACAAATCAAAACAACTAGAGGATCATTTAACAACGAATTAGGTTAACTGGCAAAAGGTCAGAAACATGAGGCAGAGCCTCTCCGATGGAAAGATGGGCACAATGTAAAAACCCAAGCTTCAACTTAGTATAATGTAAATTTTCTTTCTAGGTTGGGTGAGTTTACAAGTCTGTTATGCAATGAAATGCAACTTTAGATAATGATTTGTGCCTCCGTAAATGCAACAAGAGCCCCATGCAGGTAAATTTTTTGTTCAAGACTTGGGAATATTGTCATCTCATCATGATAATACTCTGAATACATGTTAGTAGCTAGTACCGAAAAAAAAAGTTCTGGGCCTTTCTGTGTGGGGTTTGCATGTGTATGCGTGGGTGCTCTCTGGGTGCTCGGTTTCCAGCTTCCAACCATAGTCCAAAAGGTTAATGGTTCACTTTCCATAGGAGTGAGTGGCTGTTTGCCTAGACCTGTTTGACCTGTCCAGGTGGATCCTGCTTCTCAACTAGTAGCAGCTGGGAAAGAATCCAGTCCCCCGTTATACTGCATCAGAATAAGCGTGTATAGAAAATAGATTGAATTGAATACAGAATGAGTGGTAGAGAAAATCCCAAAAAAGTAAGGCAACCAGCTATACAGCATTGTGTACAGCTGTACACAACAAAAACTCATGCTGTGAGTATCATGGGTACATAGGTACATGGGTAAATCAAAGTTGTGTCTTTTACTTAAAGATGTGTGTTAAATGTTTATTGTCTGCACCTTGGGTCTGAGTGAAAAGCAATTTCGATCCTCTGTATGTCTTGTACATACTGCAGAATTGACAAATAAAGTGACTTTGACTTTGACTTGACTAATATTAAGTTGGACTAACATAAACAAAATTTTGTCAATATTATATAATTTCAACACGAGCTGTGTTAGCACTATCACCTGAACATCTATCCTAATTTGTTAAACTTTGATTTACCCATTCAACACCACCTAGTTAATTAAAAAAAAGGCTTTGCAGTTACCTCAATTTTAAAAGTTCACTCAACTTTTTTATTTTATTTTTTTTTTAATTTTACATGTGCACAGAGAATCAGGAGGAATCTCTATGCACACGGGACAAGGCCGAAGGTCAAAACTGGATAATTGTGATCTTGGGGCCTCTGACAGCACTGCATTAAAGGCAGACATGGTTCTCTGTCTGTGAACACAGTTCACCTTGAAATCTACAAATGCAGGTTAAAGCTCTATAATGCAAAGAAGAAGCCAGATGTGAACAGAACCCATAAACACCGGCATCTTCTCTGGACCAAAGCTGATTTAAAATGCCCTGAGGCAAAGTGGAAAACTATTCTGTGGATCAAAACATATTTTAGTAATTCTTTCTGGAAAGCATGAAAGGCATGTCCTGCAGACTCAAGAGGAGAGGGAGCATCCTGCTTGTTATCATTGGACAGGTGAAAAGCTGCACCTCTGATGGGATGGGGCTGCATTAGTGCCTATGGTGTGGGCAGCTTCCACATCTGTGAAGCTCCGTCAATGCTGAAAAGTACATGGAGGTTTTAGAGCAACATCTGCTCCCATCCAGACAACGTCTCTTTCAGGGAAGACCTTGCAGATTTCAGCAAGACAACGCTGAACCACATCCTGCATCCATCACAACAGCATGGCTTCACAGGAGAAGAGTCCGGCTGCTGAACTGGCCTTTCACCAATAGAAAACATCTGGAGCATCATGAACCCAAAAGTCCAGCAACGAAGGTCCAGGACTGTTGAGCACCTGGAATCCTGTATCAGACCAGAATGGGACAACATTCCTCTACTAAAACTCTCCCTACTTCCCAGACATTTATAGACAGATGTTAAAAAAAGAGGGGATGCTACACGATGCTGAACATCACCCTGGAACTACTTTTTAGAGAATGTGTTGCTGCTATCAAATTCAACGAGCTAAAATGGCAAAATGCCTCAGTTTCAACATAAGATGCTGTTTATAATCCATTAGGAATAAAATGTGGGTTGATGAGATGTAAAGAAAATTGCATTCGGTATTTTTAAAATATTTCATATCGTTACAGCTTTTTTAGAATTAAGGTTGAATCAGTGCGAACTGCTTTCTTTTACTTCTGTTCATTTTCTGCACCAAAAATCTACATAACAACAAAATAATTAACTAGTGCTGAGGTTCAGCTCTTCCAAACCACAAAGATAACATGAGTTACTGGACCAGTAGTATTCCTTCTTATCTAGCTCATTTACTCAGCTACAGCTGGACAGATTAAAAACAATCTATATATATTTTTATATATTTATACTGTACATGTAAAAATAAAGCTGCTTTTTAAAGCTTTGCGTGATGGGGCAGCTGGAGGAAAAGCACACAGCCTGGGTGAAAGCGATGCTCTGCAGGGTAAAAATAAGTTAGTTTTCTACCTGAATGTGATCATATACACAAACACATGGTTATAAACATGTGACGCACAGATGCACAATCGTCCACGGAGTGAATAGTGGACCTGGATTGTGTGAAAAGGCTTTTAAATTTTTAATATCTGCTTTGGGACACATGGCAGCCAGATTGTAACTTCTGTTCTTTGTACAAACATCACCCAGTCTTCTTTCTCTGCAGCATCAAATCCTTTATTGGTTGTTGCAGATGACTAACGTCACATCTTTAACACCTCAGTGCATCTGTTTGTTTCTTTACCAGCAACAGATCGCCATAAAATGGCTTCAGTTTGACTCCAGCTAACCTTCGCATGCAGCTGACCAGCCGTCAGACACACACGAGGAACGCTTTCTAAGTTCCTATTTGTAGTTTTTTGGCTAATAGCATTTTTTATAAGTTTAAGGGCCTAGCCAGTTTATTTGTGTCTCTGTTTTATTTTATCTTCTAGTTGTTTTTCTCTGACAGGACACAAGTTAAACCAGTAACCAAAGGTGTTACAGGCACATGAAGGCTTTACAGAGACCGACGGGAGAAAAGACCTGATTAACAAAGGCCACAGTTGCATGGTGTTTTTTTTTTTAATTTGGAATAAATTATTCAGAATTAAATAAATCAGAATTAAAGTATTCTCCTTAGCGTTTACATGGAAATAGTAATTCCGAATTGAGGGCTACATGGAAAGACGTTTAATCGCCTTCATTCAATTCCACTTTAGATCTGGGGGTTGGGAATGGTTCTTATTGGACAGGAGGCGGATGTGATGTACCAGATGAAAACTCCAGTTTCAGCTTTTTTTCTTTTAGTCTACAACATGGAAGACCATGTAATAAGAACCATTTTCACATTGATTTTGATTCTAGTTTTGAAGCAGCAGCTTGACACCAGCATACTACCTTATGTTGGTCAGCTGAGGAGGAGAAGGGAGGTAGAGTACTGTAACGTCATGGCGACAGGACAAGGGAACGAACATGCGCAGAACAGCCAAAATTAATTTAAAGCGGAATGAATGAATGAACATGAGGAATTATTCAATTCGGATTTTAAATCAGAATAAACTAGCCATTTACTTCGGATTTAAGTTTAATTCAGAATGGTCATTTTCTTTCAGAATTAGGTGTTTACAAGGTCATTTTAATTTTTATTCTGAATTAAAGGAGAATTAAAACCCTCATGTAAACGTGGCCATTGTTGTACAGACAACTTTGTGTAAGCAGTCTGTTCTGATTAAACACATCTTGTTATGCCGACCTTTGACCTTGGGCTCAACAGTCATCATGTCAGTTAACGGAGGCGAACCGGATCACTGGAAGGACAACCGGGTCGTGTCCAGCCTCAGTCTTCTCTCCGTCCACATAGGACCAGACACAGGAAGGAAAACACAAACCAAGCAGGAAGCAGCAATCAGGTTAAATGTTCTGATTGGCTGATCGAGTAATCCTCCTCTGCTCTCATTGGCTCCACTGCTCCAGAAAGAGAGTGCTGTGATTGGCTGGAGCATGAAAAGTGGGAGGAGTGGCTCTGTGTGTCATCTTCATCTTCCACCATTGCTGGCCTCCTTCCCGGCTTCATCATGGCTCTCTGCTGGGTTTCCTTCTCCTTTTCATTCTCCTCCTCCCGTCTCTCTCTCCTCCTCCCTCCAGCTCTTCTCTGCTCCCCCACTGTCCACATGCTCTCCTCCTCATCCTCCTTCCCCTGCACCTCTCTGTCAAAGTCCAGCAGCTCCTCCATCATCTCCTCTATCTCAGTCTCTCCATCCAGCTCCTCCTCTACCTCTGACCTGAGCTCCCCCATGCTCTCAGTCTGGTTGGTATCATCCGTCTCCTCCTCTTCCTCGAGACCCCTCAGCCTTTCGGGAGGTTCACTGGCCTGGCTCTCTCCAAACTCCAGGATGGTGGGCAAGTTGCCCTGCTTTGGGCAGCGTTTTCTCAGGCTGACCAGGAAGGGCTGCGGTAGGGAGAAGATGTCCACGTTGTTTCCCAGGTCGATCCACGTCACGCTCGGGAAACTGTTCGGATCCTGTGAAAAAACAAGTTCACATGTTTTAAAATAGATTTCTAAATCCCCGAATGAAGAGATCTCACATGTCAGTGGTACTTTTCTGCCCAGGGGATAAAAAATAAAAGAAACAACATTTACTAATTGGAATTGGAAGATTTTTTTAGTTTTTATTTCCATTCATGAGTTATTTTCCCTAAAGTCCATTTAGTCAAAAAAGAAATAACTCATGTATAATCATTCTGGATTTTTATCATGAGTAAAATATTAGAATTATGGCTCCACAGGCAGATTACAAGACAGATGCTGTTCGGACCTTCAGGGCATCAGTCAGCTCCTTTAGAATCGCTCTGGTTAGCCTGTTTCCGTTAAGGGCTAGAGTCTCCAGATGTGGCAGAGCGGCCAGTGTGGGGAGCAGCAGCAGGAAAGCCTCATCTGTCAGCTCTGTGAAGCCCATCTCCAGGCTGACCACCGTGGATGCATGACGCTGCAGGTGTGCACACAGACGCTCCATGTCCCGGGCTGACAAAGGGATGCCAGAGAGGTCCAGAGCTCCACTGGACAGAGGCGCTGACAGCACCGCCTTCAGACTGGAGACAAAAGAGGGAAGAAATGTTAAAGCTGAGGAGAACTTTATGTCACACAGTGTTAGCCACCTGTTAAATAAAACTGCTTATTTCACACTTTTGTGAAGAACAAAACAAAAAAAACTGAGACATCGTCTTCTAATCCTATCTCTGCTGAGAGTTGCACAATGCACA
>JBAFTA010000010.1:26562240-26572909 GCA_036919975.1 Melanotaenia parkinsoni | reverse complement strand
TGCTCAAAAAGAGGGAAAAAAAATACAGAGTGAGACATCGTCTTCATTTTTTTTTTATCTCTGCTGAGAGTTGCACAATGCACATGCTCAAAAAGAGGGAAAAAAAATACAGAGTGAGACATCGTCTTCATTTTTTTTTTATCTCTGCTGAGAGTTGCACATGCGCAATAAAGTCCGCCAGGGGAAAAATATGGTGCCGGACCAGGGAGGAAAACCGCGGCGAACAACGTTAAAAGTCTGGGATAAATTCACTTTAAACTTACAAAATAAATTAAATACATGTGAGATTTGTAAAGCGGACCTTGTGTACCACGGAAGTACGTCTACAATGCTCGAACATTTAAAGAGGAGGCACGTCGGACTTACTAAACAACCTCATGCAAGATTTCAAAGCCGAAAGTGAAATAAGATCCATATATAATAATCATGAGGTACATAATCCGATTGGTCGACCAGTCGTTTTAATAGTCGGTGACTAATCGACCATCAGAATAGTCATTAGTTGCCGCCCTAGTTAGGGTAAATAAATAAATAAATTGTGCGTTTCATTAGCGTTGCATCACTTCTAGACCTCCTGCCTCTGTTGCGTGGAGGTAGGAACATTTTCTGCCAAATTTGGTTTTCATAAATCCCAAAAGGTGACTATATTTGGCATACGTCGGTTTTTGTTCCTACGCCAGCTTGATAAATGAGGCCCCAGTCCAGTAGAGCAGCTTTAGGATGTGGTGGAACGGGAGATTCTCATCAGGGCTGCAGCTGACAAACCTGCAGCAACTCTGTGATGCTGTCATGTCAATATGGAGCAAAACCTCTGAGTAATGTTTCCAATGCAGCAAGTCTTCTTTCTCATCAAAAGGTTACAAAGCCAGAATAACTCTGACACAACTAAGCAAAGACTCGGTCCTCTTGCAGTTTCAAAACTGTGCAGCTTACTGGCTAAACAGTCTGTCGCTGATGATTAAATTATATTTAACACAGATCTGAAATGTCAAAAATAAGCTGTAAAGTGGATGCTATATTTGTTAAGAATAGTTGTAAAGAAGTAAAATAAATGTGGTGAAATGATGCTAACTGAGAACATAAAGAGGTCTAAATGGAAGAACTTTTGTGATATAAAAATATCTGCAACTCAGAGCTCTACTGTTACAGTAGAAGCTAAAAATAAACTGTGGGTTGTCTGGATTTGGCAGACCTGATCTGGGGGTCTGACCCAAAAATAAGAAACTGGAGGTGACTAACAAGTACAGGGATGTGAGATTCGTCATATACTAGGATTCCTAATATGAGATTAAGTGATGATACAGTAAAACTGCTTCTTCAGAGCGAATTCATTGTCATAAGTGGTTCATTAAGAAGCTTCACTGACAGCAGAGACTGTGGGACTCAACATGTGAAAATATTCTTGTTATACAAGAGGGATTTTAGAGGAATCTGGGTCAGAGCAGCCCAAAACAAAACCATGGGCACAGGTCAAATTTAGCTCTCCAGAAATATTTTGCTCAATCCCCCGACGGCCACACAGTTTTATTTTTGCTTTAACTCGGAGGGAAAAAACATCATGAAGCTCCTGGTATCATTTCAGATTTGTGGAGGGGAGCTTATGCTCTGACTCTTCCTGAAGTTTCTGATCAGCTGTTTGAAGACAGTTAAGTTTTTGTTCTACTCCAGCTGACCTTCTAAGTTCGGTCTGAATCACATTTATTTTGACATTTGGCCAAACTAAGGAAAAATGTTCTGAAAATAAAACACTGCTGTCTGTGTTGCCATAGCACGTCAGGAGGCGTCACTTTTATGTGAAATTTCTCTCTGATGGGAATTCTCTCAGGAAGAAACATATGGTCCAGATCTCAGGGGTCCGTTAATAGAGCAGAAGGGCTGGTCATGTAGTGAAAAATTGAAAAGGATTATGTTCTACATATTATCAACAAAACCTACAATGAATTATTACAACAAGTATGTGCTACCAAACCCTGATCCTGCTGTCAAGCTCCACTGTTGTTCAGACAGAACAATCTATTTAATCTACCTCTCCGTCCGGTGCCGTGAACTCAGCCTGACACCAAACGTGTTTTAATCGGCTGCTAAAAATAATCCCCAACAGAAATATTGTGAACAATACCCTCTCTTCTGGGCCAGCAGAAGAAGAAGCTGGTTAATCGGTACAGACCATACGTATTTGATACGGGTCAGATCAGGACCTTTGGCTTATTCGTTCCACACTCAGCTGGGATGTGTCCGAGTTTCAAACTGTGTCATCTGACCAAAACATGTTTCTACAGAAAGGTTTCTCTTTGTGCAGGTTCCTAGCAACAGAGCTGTAGGTGTTATTTCTGGGGACAGGTTTTTCTCTTGTCCTCTGTATCCTCTCTTTAGACTGTGATGCTCCAGCAGCTTTTAAAATCACTGCAGGCCTGAGTCTACAAGGATCCTGGTTTGTTCCTGACTTTCTCTCTTTATTCTTTACTCACTCATTTATTTGATAGGGACAAGTGTATACAATAAACATGTATCACACCATAACATTTATAGCCAAGGCTAATTCGCAATGTCCGTACCTAGGTGGGCTTTTACAATACAAATACATTACATTTACAATTTAAATTAAATTTTTTTTAATTTAAAAATGCATACAAACTTGATCTCTCTTTAAAACCTTCTTTAGTTTTTTTAAAGTCTCTAAATCTGGGTCCTGTTTCAATTCAGGTGATAAGAAGTATCACACTTTAGCAACCTTGACAGAAAAAGCTGACCTTCCAAGGGCTGTTTTTCTCCAAGGCTCTTTCACATTCCTATTGGAAGGTCCTCGTGTAATTGACCCCACCACTCTTAGAGGGACTATAAGCTGTCCAAGGACCTCCGGGGCTTGATTTTGCAAACATTTATACATCATTATAAGATTACAAAATTTTATAAAATTTTCAAAATGAAGAAAATGTAACCTCTGCAAAACCTCACAATGGTGAGCTCTAATGGGTTTATTAGCCAATATTTTTAAAGCTCTATTTTAAATTACTCGACTGTAGTAATTGCTGTACTCGTTGCTTGTGACCAGGAGGTTATACAGTAACTGAGATGAGAGAAAACCACTGCATGCATGAATATATTTGCCGCCTGGAATAATAAACAGTCCCTTATATGTCGAAAGGTGTACAAATTTGCCTTTACTGTTCTTATAATCTTTTTTAATGACTTTCAAATGATAAATGGGAGTCTTAATCAAGCCCTCTCAGCTACAGTTGACAGTTTTAGTCTTCTTGTAGAACTTTAACAATGTTGCTCCAGATGCATGATTTTCAAAAGCCACAAAGTTGACACTGTCTGTCAAATACGGTGTAATCCAGTTTAGTGCCATCCCAGAGAGACCCACCCAATCTTCCAATCTATTTAGCAGTATATTACGGTCAACTGTGGTTAATGCCATGCTAAGACCCAATAAAACTAAGATAGAGGTGTTGCCTTTGTTTGTGTTTAAGCAAATGTTATTTGTTATTTTAGGAAGAGCAGTTTCAGTGCTATGGTGTAGATGGAAACCTGACTAGAAGATGTCAAAGCAACTGTTGAGAGTACAAGTACAAATCAAATCTACAAGTCTGAAGATAAAAGTAAATTTTACAAGTACAAAACATTTGTCCCCTGTTTCACACACCTACTCAAAAACCAATCAGATTTCTCTAATCCCTAAGAAATCGTGGAGAGAGCTGACCAAGACCAGTCCAACTGTCATAACTAAGTCAGTTTATGGATAACAGATCAGTTACTTTCCTTCCCATTTGTTCCTGAATTTCTTTGGATCTCAGCATGATGTCTAGCTTTTGAAGATCTTTTGGTTTTCTTCACTTTGTCAGGCAGGTCCTATTTAAGTGATTTCTTGACTGAGAACCAGTGTGGTAGTGATCAGACCTGGTTGTGGATAGAGAAATTGAACTTAGGTGTGATAAACCACAGTTAAATTATGTTTTAATGGGGGGCACAATCAATTGCTTACACAGAGCCACGTAGGTTTGGATTTTTTCTCCCTTAATAATACAATCCTTAATTTAAAAACTGCATTTTGTGTTTACTTGTGTTTTCTTTGACTAATATTAAAATTAATTTAATGATCTGAAACATTTAAGTGTGACAAACATGCAAAAAAAGATATCAGGAAGGGGGCAAACACTTTTTCACACCACTGTAAATAAGGAGAGGGCTATAAATGGACTGACTGTTGTAACCGGAATTTGAGCCCAAACGATCCATAACTTGGCTGTGTGAATCTTACTGGCTGCTGAACAGTTCTTTACTAGATTTATATTATAAACTGTCTCAGTTATTCTCATTGTGGAATTGAGATATCAAACATAAATTTGTAATTCACTTGCAAGTAAAAACATATGAAGTGAAAGAAACAGAAAACATCTTGAGACAGATGAGGCTGCCCCTCTCTGTCGGGTTAAGTGGTCTCAAACCACTTCCCACTGCAGCCCTGGAGGAGCATGCACCAACCCAGCTCCATGCAGCAGGTTATTTTCTCGTTTCGTAGTGAAAGTGTGTTAATTAGTTAACATAGTTGGTGCAGCGATGCCCCTGGCCCCCCATTACGCCAGGATTGAGACCACTGATCTAATCATTACGGTCCATATGTGTCCCTCCGACACTCAGTTGCTTCTTCCTTCATTTCTCTTCACTCAACAGGGACCAGATTCACATATGGGTTTCAACCACTGCAGAAAAGTGGAATTACACACATCTAAACCCGAGGGGTTTCTTCAGTCACTGCATGTTGTCTGGTGTGTTATCAGCACAGAGAAATATATTTCTTCATGGACTGTGAGGGCAGCTTCCAACACCTCTTCACCCTCTTTGGTTTAAAGCAGTAAAAAACCAGCAGAGACTCGAAGTGTGCAAATATATGTGTTTGACTTCAGACCTGAATCCCACGATACAGAAATCGACACACACCTGATTCAAACCAACCAGGAGAAAAAAAAAATGGAATTTTAGTTTCTCATCTTATGTGCAACAAGGTTTAAAGAGAAAGCCCAGAGTTTGTGAGCCGTTTCTAAAAGCCACTCCACTACAACCATCTTGCTCTGATTTATCAAATCATCTGCCATCAGGAGCTGCTTCTCAGCAGAGTCACGCAGAAAGCAGCGACTGCAGCATCTTATTACACTGATGAGGCCAATTTCAACCAGAATAGGAGGAAAAAGGAAGCAGCCACTGCAGGATTCTTAAGCTAGAAAATGCTGCAAAAACATGGCTTTTCTTAGCTACATCGTCATCAGATGAAGCCTCAGTACTGCTGCTCCTCATACCTTTCATTTTAAGATTGTTGTTTATTTTCAATTCTTTATGAATGATCATGCATAAATTCTCTCTGGGATTAATGACTTTCATTATTAAAATTAAACTACAATAGAGTTTATTTATTTTTTTATTTTTTTAACAATCTGATCATTGATAGGAGAAACATTTTTTCAAACAGTGTAAAGAATTTATCGGATAATATTCACCACCGTGCCAACAAATCCAGGCACATAAACAACTGGGTTTGGTTCAGAACACATCCAGATGGGATTTAACTTGTTCATTGACATTGACATTACAGCACAGATGTTTCATTTCTTAAAGTCCATCCAACCAACGGGGATTTTATAAAGATGAAACTGTATTATACAAAGTGCCTCACACAACCGCAAATGAAAAAAAAAATAAAAAAAGAGAGAAAAAATGTGCAGACCTACACCAAGCCATTGCAGCTGTATTTTGCTAATGACTACAGGCATTATTTTTCAGTTAAAAGCTCTAATGGCAAAATTATCCCTATCTGATCTGAGGACCCAACTGGGTTGAAAAGGAAAGCAGGTGTAGAAATAAAGGTTTTAAATAAGAAGGACTAAAGCACGTTCTTGGATAAAACACGACGGATGATCTGACAACTGAAACCAAAGGGTATAAATGCACTGAGAAACTAATAGGGAGCAGGTAAAGTGAATGAGCAAATTAAACCAGGTGTGCTAACGAACAGGAGGCAGAACAGAATACGATACAGAAGGGGAATGAACTACAAAATAAAACAGGAAACCAGACAAGACAACAAACCCATAGGAATGTAAAACTAAACCAAAAACACACAGATCATGACGTCTCCCATAGTAAAGAATCATTAAAATTCCTGAACCAAGTTGGGTTACCTAATAAAAAAGATATTTCAGCATTTTAAAATGAAGAAACAGTGTTTCTGTGTGTGGAAGTGATTGATTGTTTGGATTATCGTGGCTACTTTTGTCTGAAGTCAGAAGATGTGCTGAGTCTGGGGATCGGTGTTGTTTAGCTGAGATTTAAATACATCTGATGTTGCTTTTAAGAAACTAAACACACGTTTTGTGTTACATAGCTACCAGCAGCTTTAAGTGTCCACTGAAGGTCTAGGACAGAAGCTTGTCGGTCAGATGGTTCTGATGACGCCCCCCTGCCTCATAGTTGACTTTTATTAAATCATCTAGGGCAGCATTTTCTGGGCTGTCATCACCTCCAGAGGATCCCATTTACTGTTTATCCAACAGCAGGAGGCTGTTGCTCATGTGTCAAAACAGCTAATTAAAAAGGGTTTCTGAGAAAAAAATTTAAATGCAGATTTTTCATTTTAAAAGAATTAAATGATCTATGAGATGGGCAGAGGCGTCAGACAGCAGTGGGCTCAGTGGGTAAAACCATTATTCACAGAAACAGCAGGTCAGTGATCCACTGGGAATAAACATGAGTCACTGTGAAGGAGGCTGGCCCAGAGATGGAACTGGGAAAACATCAGGCTGGCTTCATGTGATTTCCTACTCATTCATACTGAGACATGCACCTGCACATAAAATTCTGTTTCTTTAAACCACTTTGAGACTTTATCATTTGTGATCTCGTCTAGATGCTCTGAGCTCAGGAAGTCATTTTAAAGCGAATAATAGCTTCTGTGTGACTGCGGCGCAGTAAAGACACACACCTAGAACAAAGGGCTCTGAGATGATTCAGAGGATGAGTCAGAAGGGAGATTAGGATTATAACAGAGCAGAAAACAAAGCACTTTAAAAGGACTAAGATTAATTTTGAAACCTCATTAGCTCCTAATTGTAAGTTTTAGCCAGCATTAATATTTCATGCAAAGATCAAATTCAATTTTCACTTTTCTTTTCTTTTTTTTTATTTTTAACATTTTTTCAAGGATAATTTATATACACTTCCTCATAGATTTGCTCCATATTGACGTAACAGCATCACGCAGCTGGACATCAATGAGAATATCCTGTTCCACCACATCCCAAAGCTGCTTTGGACTGAGATCTGGTGACTGTGGAGGCCGTTGGAGTACACTGAACTCATTGTCATGTTCTAGAAAGCAGGTTGAGATGATCTGAGCTTTGCGACATGGTGCATTATCCTGCTGGACGTAGCATCAGAAGATGCTACACTGTGGTCATAAAGGAATAGACATGGTCAGCAACAATACTCAGGTAGGCTGTGGTGGTTAAACCAGGTCACGGTGGTACTAAGGGGCCCAAAGTGGGCCAAGAAATATCCACACCACCACCAGTCTGAACTGTTGGCAGGGTGGATATATACTTTGATCCTGTTTCCACTAAATTCAAGATTTAATGCTTTAATAAACACTATCAAAGTCTTTTTTACTCAGTTATATGTTAAGGAACATTTTTTCACAATTGGTCGACAAATTGGGACCCAGTATGTCTCAGACTGGTAAACCTCTGTCCATCTTTACATCTGAGAGGCTCTGCTTCTCTGAAATGCTCCTTTTATTCCCAGTCATGTTAAGCTTCGTTTCCACTAATGGGTACAGGTTGGTACGGTTTTGTTGGGCTTCCATGGGAAAAACTCAGGAAATATCCAACTGGACAATCCTACCTTTACCACCCAGCCATAGGGGTCCCAATTTTACCGATCTAACCCTAAAGGTGAATCACTGCAATCCCTTAATTGGTCGAATTTGGTTAACTGTTCTCTATCTGGCTGGGTAAGGGTACGGTTGGCTATGGAAATGCCAACGAGATCAGGATTTACCAGACCAAGCCATGCCAAAATGTCCCCTCCCAAGCTGGACCTCATGGTGGAAATAACACTTACCTGTCACCCATTTACCTCATAAGTTGTCAAACACTCCATGGGTTGTTGTTGATTTGTGTCAATTACTTTTCCAGAGAATGAATAGAAAGTTGGACTTTTCCGGCCTTTTACTGCTTCTCTTCCAACTATTTCCAGGTAAGTTGCTGCCATCAAAATCAAAACGATCTAATATTTTTTCATGAAACAGCATCTTTGGAACCATGATTGTAAATCTAGTGAAAATATATAAAAAAATATTTCTGATTTTGTGCATCTGACATGAAGTTCTTTTGGACTCTTGAGCTGCATGCTTGAAATCCCCATTGATTTAACCTCAAACAGAAAAGCCAACATAAATTTGAAATGTAACATGGTAAGTTTATGACATTAGAAAATGTTAATCAAAAGACCTTTTTAATGATTTCTTTTTGCATAAAAAAAATCTCAAATACATTTTTTAAAATGTGCAAACCAGTTATTTGAAGAGTTGGTGGGATGGTTTGTTGCACCACAAGACATTTATGAAACTTTTATCAACATGAACATTCCTCTGCAGCCAACAAAGGAAATGGTGATTGAGTGTGAAAGGATGTGTAACGACAAATCAATGACCTCCTATAGGTGTAAAAATATGTTAGAAACTCACAGTGGCATGTTTCCAATAATTCTGGTTTAATAGTTTTCTGCCAAATCACACAAGTTATTAAAGTCATAATAGTTTTGCAAAAAATGGATTTAGGATATCAGAATATCAAATGTTTGCCTAGTATTGCTTGTGAGCTGCTTTAGATTAATTGAAGCTCTAATTTATTTTCACCTTCTTAATTCTTAATTCTCTTCTTCCCACACACACACACACACACACAAACATGAACGTATGAGAGGTCTGATGTCCTCAGTGCCGGCTGTGAAACGAGGCAGAACATGTAAATGAAGAGGGCAAAAAGATAACCCGAGTTAACATTCAACTTCTCTCTCTGCTGGCTGCCAGAGCACAGGCGGATGCCGCCAATAAATCTGCTACTGAGGCAGCGAGAGCCAGACGGGTCAGCAGGCAGCACACACACAGACAGACTGGTACCCAGGGAAACAAGACAGGCTGACAGACATACAAGAAAGGCTGCAAGAAGCAGGGGAGCAGGATGAGGTGATGCACTGTATGAGCAAAACTGCTATGTCTGTGTGTGTTTGTGTAATGATGTGTTTCCATGGCAAACAATCTTGTCGTCCAGCAAAACCTCAGCAAGAACTCATTATTTCCCTGCCAACATTATGAAAGCTAAATGAGCCATTTGGAAAAAAATACACATACACAAAGACAGACGGTCAGACAGACAGCTGTTTAAATGCTGCTGCAGCTGTTCGGCCTGGTGGATGCTGTGGTGGAGCTGATGTTGTTAAAACATCACCTAGAGAGAATCAGGACCTTCCTTAGATTTACTGAGTAACTCGTTCTTTACTCTTGTTTACTCTTCTAAACAAAAGCAAAGAACGAGTGCTTTAAAATAAAAATTTGCATGTTTAAACAGGTTCGATGAGGGTAAACCCACTAACACATCTCTAACTTGTAGGGTATTCCTGATTGGATTAGCAGGACTCGTCTGTGACTTGTCAGATTCAGAGCCTCCACGACAGATGATGCTACAGGTGGTACACATGTTTCTGTAAGGAGCTAGAATAAGGACATTTTTAAAATTTTAATCAGATTAATCACAGCTTACAAATTAATTAATCACGATTTATCATGATTATGCAAAAAATGTCAATTTTCAGAATCAGAAACAGCAAGCCAATGCTTACAAATATTCAATGTTAACTGCAACATGCAGGGCAGTGGGCCCTTAGGACATGGATTGAGAAACACTGTTCCTAGATCATAATGCAGAATTTATCCAGCACATTTCACCAACCATCTCTATGGTGATAACGTCTGACATAAAACCACCAGATGTGATGACTGAAGTTAAACAGTTAATATTGCTGAAGAAACCGATAAAACTGATGATCTGGATAAAAATACATTTTAATTTTATCATTGAAGTTTAAGTGTTAAAAGTGTGATAAAAGTCCTACGGCAGCATCACCCAAACACCTGTTGATAAAATAATTATGTCGAATTTCAAGATTAAATAACATCCAAATGGATGGGTTAGAAAAAAATTCACCCTCCTCACAGTTGTCATGAAGGTAAACTTGACCTATTAATCCTAAAATGGATTTTTGTACCAGGCTTTAAACATGTTTAATTCTTCTGTGAAGTTGGCCTTTTTAACATGGGAGTCTATGGGGATTTGCTCTGCTTTGGAGCCAGCTCCTAGTGGATGAGGAGATAAACTGCAATTTGTTTGCACTTCTGCACAGACTTCACATTTTACAGGCGGAGTTTGCCGCTTGGTTAAAACACCATCATCCTCCATTGGGGCAATGCTCATCTGTTGTTCCATCAATGTTCTTCCTATTCTCAAATCCATCCATAGAGCCAGCTGTGAAAACTGTCATCTTGTTCCATCTTGCATCTAAACACCTCCATGTCCCGCCGTCATAGTAGACAAATGACAGTTGTATTGAGCTATATATA
>JBAFTA010000010.1:26540595-26562192 GCA_036919975.1 Melanotaenia parkinsoni | reverse complement strand
ATATATAGCTGTTCCCAATGAATCATTATAATTAGGATGCTTTAGAACAGCTTGTACTATTTGGAATGGTCTAGAGCTTTAGATTTTCCCATAGACTGTGACAGTTTGCAAAAGGTATGAATAATTTCGGACATGCCGCTTTTTGTTCAAATGTAAATTAAAGCTGAGAAATATTTTTTCCCACAAGGATGCCTCTTGTACATCATCTTATAATCTTCTGGGAGACGCCTGTGTCATTTCCAAAGAAAAGAAGTTGCCGGTTGAATAAAACTAACTTTAAATTTGCCAGAGATAAGAATAATTTTGGGCTTGACTACACATATATGTAAGGGATAATGCCCGACAAGGTGACCATTATCATAAATTAATGGACGACGCGGAGGCGTGAACCGTCCGACGCGAAGTGGAGTTTATCAGTTGTGAATGTTTATCAGTGAGAAACGTGATTTAACATTGTTCAAAGTTAGAAACTGAACCAAATTTTGGTGCAGCACTTTGAATTCAGCAATAGTTTTTTGGGGTAAAAACTGCCTACCACGATGTAACATATATGCTCTCTTTCATGAAGAACCAGCCTTCACTGGCTTACGTTAGCTACCTTGTAAATCCAGAACCGGACCCTGCTGGACTTGGTAGTACATCAAACACTGTCAGTGATATAAAAACTATACTTAGGAGTCTCAGACGTCTGACCGATGATCATTGCAGTTCTGGTTAAATTTATTCTGGCCTAATTTTCTTGACTGTCTCATCCTCACTTGGACTGAACTGAGATGACTGCATATCATTTAGAAACACACACAAAAGTTAAGCTAGCTGTCAGAGTTGCAACCCTTAATAGAAGAGATATTGTAATTTATATGTTTTACAACTAGAGCATGGTTCACAGGATTGAAAACGAGCACCGTGGACTGTCCATGTCGCATCAGCATCACCACCGAGAGGCTTGGTGAGGCTGGAGGAGCTGAATACAGTTGTCTGCTGTTGCTGTAGCAACAGCAGAGTGATGCTGCTTTCTCTAAAAGCTCAGGTTAGTGAGGAGGGAGGTGTTCTGAAACATTTTTGTAACTATTCTACGAAACCAAATATTTGGTTTACACATACACACACATATAAAGTAAAGAAACAGTGAGAGAGACGTGTCCATTTTTGTTGCATTTTTAAGACATTTAAAACCTGCATGTCTGAATGCTGAGTCAGATGTTGGCAGGGATTAGTTAGCTTTTCTGCCAAGTATAAAACAGTATGAATACATATTTATTTATTTCTCATATTGATATGCAGCTTCTCAGAGAATGACTGAGAACAGATTTTAAATCTTGTGTCACAGATGTCTCTGTTTTTCTGTTCTGCTGTCTCATCTAATTACTTAATTATGAAGCAATAAATTAAACAGAGACATCTCAGAGGGTGGGGACTGGAACAAGTCATATATAATAGAAATAACAAATTAAATAAATTAAAAATGTACATAGAAACCATGCCTATATTATGTGTTTTTATGTTTGTTGGTATTTTACAGCAAACTACAGCTTTTAGGCAAAAGTTATTTCATATTTAGGTATAAAGAGCTGAAACAAAAACATGATAAAACCTACATGAAAAAATAAAACCCACTGGTAATTGCAGCTGAAATGATTATGATGATGTGGGTGTGAGTGAAAATGAGACCCACAAACATAATTCAACCCATTAAACTGGACACAGCTTTACCCTTTCTGTTGATTAGGGAAGGGACTGATATAACTGGCACAGATATATAAAGTTAGCACAAAAAGTAAAGAAATCAGTGTTTAGTAGACTATTTTATTTATTGTAACAATGCTTCTTGGCAATAGATATTATTATACTGGGCTGCTGTTGGCACCAGAAGGACCAATTCAACCACACTGGCTGACTGGTGACAGATGCGGGTTGCAGAATGGGATGCCATCCCACAGCAGTGAGTGAACAAACTGGTGACCAACATGAGGAGGTGGTAGCAGGTTGTTGTGAATGTGTACAGCTCTTCCACATCCTTCCGCATGCACACTTCTAACATCCAATCCAATAAATGACACCAAACATCAGTCAATGGTAGAATCAGCTGTTTGGCTCTGGAGAAGAAAATTACATCTTAAATGTTTTTGCACAATTAAAAATTGCAGTTTACTTATTTTTATTTAAAGCATGATTTGAGACATTGCACCCATCTTTCTGTCCACATGTTCCGTTTTCCATCTACTCCATCTGCCTCTCTCTCATCTTCTCTGTGTGGTTAATCAAACGTGAAACGTACAAACCACAGAATTCATTATCTACTGATATTGTAAATTTGTTTGGATATAGTTATAACATAATTCTAACTGAATATCAGATTGTTTTGGTAAATAACTTACAAATGCAAATTCAGGTCATGTAATTTTGATCTCTCTCTCTCACTGGTTCGCTTTAAAAAAACAGCCTAATAAAAGTATTCTTGTCAGATTTAACTCATTTTAAGTTTTATTTGTAGAAAAATAAGATCAACAGCTGCCAGTGGAAATGTGTTTGAACAAATGTTTAAAAAATGGTGTTGGAATTTATTCTCCAGTAAATGTCCACTGAATCGTGTTTTTGCTGTACTTCCTGACCTGCTGTGAACTTCTTCTACTCTGTATCTTATAACATGGACACTTTTCTGATGAATGGTACTGGCTGGGAATTGTATTTGTAGACCTAATGCAATGAATTAAATAAAGAAATGATTATAAAACAAACCCTTTTTATAATCAAGTAGCATTTATAAGACAAAAATCAGTCTCAAATACACTAACAGTAGGTCAAATAATAATCAGACTTTGCCTTATTCATTGTTCATTGTTGCCTTAAAGTTAGAATATTCTCCTCCTCTGTTTCACTTTGAACCCTCTATAACATAACGGTAGTTTATTTGGTGTAAACGTTCCAGTTTTGTGAGTCAGTTGCATTCAGTTTCTCAACATAATGACAGTGAAGGCTTCACAATCCTGAGATCATAAGAAATCCTTACTAAATATGTGGGAAAAGTCATTGATCACTGGGAAAGGAGTAAAATATTGACACAAGGTTAAACTGTGATGAAATGATACACGATAACTTTCTGATCATCTTTAATCTATGTTGGCCCTAAATTAATCCTAACATGCTGCTATTAGTTCAATCTGTGTGTTAGTTCAGGTGTGCTGCTTCATTTTCTCTCCCTTTCCTCTCTTTTTGTTTTTAGTAGATGAGACTTTTTCCAGCCTTCTTCCCTTCTCACTCCACAATATACATAGTCTGTGTAACTCTGCTGAAATGTCTGGTGCAGGTGTGGACTAAACCATTTTGCACCTTTTGAAAGGCTTCAGAGAGCATCCATAATTGTTGTTAATGAAATTTTCAGTGCAAACAGGAGCTTGTATTTTAATTAACATGCTTTATTTGGCTTTCCAGATCAGTTTAAGATAACTGTCTTCTGTCCATGTTACGGTTATATCACATCATTTGTCACTCCGAAGATTGTACTGGGGCACAGGCCTCTTATAAGAGGTCTGGCATCGCCTATGGTTAAAACACAGAAATAACCCAGCAAACTTACTGACTGCCTCCTGACAGCCTGAAGTGATGACTGCAGCGCTACACTGATCTCATTCTGCAGAATTAATTCAGACAAGTGCCAAACTCAATCTGAATATCATCTTTATTCCATTCCAGTAAGGACAGCGACTTTGGGAGTTCTCTAATTTGATTAAACCATAAATCACTCTGGTTGACTGAAAGCACTGAAATGCAACCAAAAAGAAACTCAGCAGGTCTCATCTGTTGCACTGATGTGTTTTTTTCTCCTCTTGCACGGAGTAACTGACAGCTGCTGGTTATTCTAACATTTCCATTTCTTCACTATCATCTTCTCTTACAGCAGCGGTGGGGATCCTTTCACCAAAATGAGTCCAAATATAATTTTTTACCATTTGATGCTTGAAGGCATCTGGATGTTTGTAAAGCATCTCAGATTACGTCAGAAGGTTTGAGCTCTGAGAAACATTGAGCACACAAAGGTTCTGACATGTAAAATGAAGAGGAAATATGTCAGATTCGACATTTAGAGGCTTGTTTAATGATATCGACCTGAACCAATAGATTCCAATAAAACTTTGCTTGATAAGTTTGCGAGAAGTCAGACTGATGTGAGTAAAGTGAGACGTGTTCAGGTGTCTGCTGCCTGCACTTATTACTGACATGACACCACAGACCCTGACATTTACACCGCAAATGTCTTCTGCAGAATAAACCCTAGAAACAACTATTTCTTCTACCACATAAAGAAGAAGAGATTTAAAAAACAGACAATGAGAAGGCCTGTCTGATGTGCAGAGGCAAGTCGTTTCACTATCTGGAAGCAGGAACAGCAAAGGTTCTCCTTTGTTTATATCTCATTCGAGAGCAGCTGATCAGGTGATCCTAGGAAACATGCAGGTGTGTCAGGGTGAAGGAGCTGAGAGAGATCATGGAGGGATTTAAAAACACATAAAAAGATTATTAAAAAGCGTCCTGAAATAAATAGGCAGCTGATGGAGGGACATTACAACAGTTATCATGAATTGGACTAATGTAAATCATATAGTGGATTTGTTTTAATTGGATTATAAATTAAAAAAAATTAATGGAACTGTTTGTGTAAAAGTGCTTTGAGATGACTTTGTTGTGAACTGACGCTGCGCAAAGCTGGATTGAATTGCAACGTTTGGCCGCTACAGCATCCAACTTCAAATTGAACAACATGAAAAAAATCAGATGGAGAAACAAAAAGTACTGAAACAAGAGAGAAAAAGGGGGCGCTAGAACTGCAGCATGTGAGAACAGATGTGAAGACGTTGGACAGGAGACAAGTTTACAGTGCAAACAAACCCAAAGCACCATGTCAAATCTATGCATCTGAACTCTCATGGAGGTCCTACCTCTTGTGTTTTGTGATTAAGGAGTTAGACCATAACTCCTGCATCCTGAGGGAAGACAATAAACTTAACAGAACAATTAAATACAACCAACAGTGTTTTGAGTAACATGTTGAAAATCCCCATAATCAGCTAATATTAAATAACATTTGAAGTCTAAATGTTATTTAACTTGGAGTGTTTGCACACTGGAGCTGAGCTGAAGAAGCTTTAGGATTGGTTACTTGCTTTTGATGGCTTATTTACATAATGTGCCACACTGCTACATAAAAACCAAATACAGTCAGAATCTCCACTTTTCTACAGCTGCAGAATTTATATATAGGCTTTACAAAATGCATGTGTGAGGAAGAGGAGAAAAAGAAATACAAACAACTGACAAAGCTCAGAGCTTAAATCCAGACAAAGGAACACAAATCACTTCAGGTTACAGTGTGTGCTTAAAGACGGGGACTGTACGACTGAAGAAAGGAGAGAAGCCGGCAGAGGGAATAAAGAGGACGCATTTCATCTCCAACTGTGTGTATGAGAGAGAAAATAAATAGGCTCAGACATTAGGAGATTTTTCCACAGCATCCAAAGGGGCAGCAGATGATGACACACTGGTGACACACCGAGATGTTCACACAAACACACATAACACACACACACAGACTCACCAGGCCTGAGGTTTCCTCTTGAGCAAGCCCTGCCTCCTCCACTGAGAGTGGGGGCTGAGATGGTAGGTCAGTTGGCGACAAACCTTCTCCATCGCCCCGAGAGAGTCTCCTTCCTGTCGGACACAAGGACACAAACACAGAGAAGCCATGAGTACAGTTACAGAAGGAGACGAGAAAACAGCCGTTCAGCTCCACAGCATCAGCTGTATGCATTTACAAAGGTTTCCACAGATTATTTAATCCATCTGACAGATGTCACGATGAGCTCATCTGCTGAGTGTACACAGATATGTTTTTATTAATAATGTTAATAAAAATCTGGAGGTTTTTTTTTAGATTTTTTTTTTCATTGGGTACAACAAAACTAAATCAGAAAGGGAAAAGCTTCAGACAGAAGCAATTTATAACAAATCTTCCAAATATTAGCTAGAAAACTTACAAAGCTGATGTTGTCTGACACTTAAAGTGTCTCTCGGTGATGATGCTCTTAAGTTTTAAGTTGCTCTCTTAGTTTTCTCTGTTTCAAAACTAAAATACTTCCAAAGAAAAGGAAAGACTGATCGAGCAGACAGACGCTGAGCTTTTCCTCCATCTCCATCTAATATTTGATCACTAATCAGTAAATTATATCAGAATTTAAATCTGACTTAGGCAGCAACCGTAGGTTTAATTTGGCATTTTATTACAATATTTGACATTGCAGTGTGGTTCAGAGCGGCATCTTTCTGAACATGTGGCATATGTGACAGCAGTGGTACGAACAGGTGCCAGAGTCGTAACAAAATGATCAATCACTGTAAAGTTTGTCCTGTAATCATAACTTTTCGTTAATTTTCCCATGAAATGAGTAAACAGTCCTGTTGACACATCCTTCAACTCAATGTACAGAGTTAAAAATTCCCACCTAAAACACTTAACTTACCATTTCAATAACTCAAAATGAAAGGCCCAAACAGACAGCAGCTTTCCTCTTATAATTACAGTGAAAAAACAGAGCCAAAACCTAGTCACTTATTCACATTTTACATCCTCCTCATCACTTTCTTGTAACATGGGGCGGTTGTCAGAGAGGTGGAGGGTGAATGTGTTCTTGGTCTCTGCAAAATGTCTAAGTTTTATGGTTTTTTTGGGGGGTTGCTCCAGTTATTGAACTTATCAAGGTTACTTTATGGGTCCTTTCAAATTCATAAAAAAGAGGCAGCAAGCCAAGGTTGTTACAAAAAGATGTTCAGAAAGGTGGCTAGAGAACAATTGACTGGGATCCAAAGACTTGAGTCAAAACGTGCCAGAGTTTGCCATTTTTATTTAGTTAAAAGTTCAGATGGTACAGGTCCTGCTCTGTTGGCTGACGATATCTTGTGTCTAAATGAAAGCTCGTTCCTAAACAGACTCCACAACAGGACAAGAACCAGAAGGGTGTCTGTCTGAAAGCACAAACAGTGAAGTCATCCGTCACTGCTGGAATTTAGCTGCTCACATAACAGCTGTGAGATATGTTGCTCTCTACGAGATACAGATGACAGCTTCAGCCCACAAACTCCCTTTAAGAGACGACCTACTGTACGCCAGGGGAATTATTTCCACAGTGGATCCTGTACAATGAGAAATGATCCCGGTGGAAAGAGGTCATGGATGCAGTGGTGTCGCTTATCTCTATTCAAGACATGCAGCTGTTTTATACAGAGAATAAACCAGGCTTTATTGACTTTATTCACAAGTTTACACATATATATATATATTGTAAGGAAAATCAAAAGGATTATCATTATTTTCATTATACTTGATCATGATTGATAAATATTCAATATAATACTTTGAACTAATCATTTATTAGTTTTAGAAATTAATTTAGTATTTACTTTATATCCACTCTGTACCCGTTTGCATTTTAATCACTAAGAAGTAGAAAATGTATTCAGCTGCATTCTTTCTCAATGAGTGTGCTCGGGAACCAAGACCAAACCATGATAAGAAGAAAAGAAGGTCACCGTGCCCCTGACTCCCTAAATCTTATCTTAGTAGGAAACACTGAAGCCCGTAAATCCTGAGATTGTGTAATTCTGTATTGTTTTATGTACAGGGAAGGACTTCGTGAACCTCCCAGAACCTACAAATGCAGTGATTGAACACAATCACTCTTCATTTAATGGTGTGAGATGGTCAAAGTGTCTGAACTGCAAATTTATGAAGCAGGAAAGAAAATATGTTCCCATACACACCAGCTAAAGCTTCACTTGTTAGTTTTGATGCAAAATCTTTATGAATCATAGTTTAATTCTGAGATGAAGAAACTCCATCACATATGAATATGAAGTACTGTCACAGGTTTGCACGTTCATACACTCACATCATACATTAACAGATGGTGAAGGGAAGAAATGATATAAACAAAGACGGTCAGCGTCACCTAAACTGTGAGAAGGTGAGTGTTTGTGTCACGCTCGGTGCTCAGAGGCAGAAAAACAATTTTCTACAAGACAGCATCTGAGAGAGTCAAATCAAGGGAAGCAGGCACTCTGCATTCCCCGGCTGCCCATAACTCCTTATTTTTCTGACTAAATGAAGCGATAATGAGTTCCTGGAGAAACTGTGAGGAAATTTATCTGTTGCATAAATTTTGTAGACAAATCATTCTTGTGATTCATTGTGAAGAAGCAGTTTTCATATTTTATTATTTGTCAATATTCTGCAGCTCAGCTCCGTCATGGAGGAGTTTTTTTTAACTTCTTCAATGACAGAAAAGTCTGAGATCTGAGATGAAAATTTCACCTACTGCACTTAATTTATTTGAGATACAAACAATCGTGACTGCATTTATTGCTCCAGTTGGATGACAAAACCTTTGACTCCTCTTCAGGCTTGAGGCCGGCCTGAGCAACACCCTCACCAACGCGCCATCCTGTATCTCATCTCAAAAAGTCGCAGCCTGCATATTAATCTGCTTCATCTACAAATATCCTTTTCCAGTCTCTCTCTTTCACTCAGGCTTCTTCTGCGCTCTCAACAAAATTGTCCTCTCAGAAGATGCCAGAGTGATGGAGAACAGCTCAAGAGGTGAGCTGAGAGAGAGGTGCAGAAGTCACTGTGAAAAGGCACAAAGGAGAAATAATCAAATAGTGATATCTGGAAGACAATCATGATAATAGAATGATTTATATAAAAATTGTAAAGATATTATTTTTTTTATAGATTGTAGAAGAAGAAGAGATGAGATAAACTGTACTGCTATCACATGTTCTTGATGGATCAGATTGCTAGATGCAGAATATAAAGTTGGCACAAAAAATACGGAAATTTATTGATGGTTGGTTCCTCCAAAGGAGGCAAATACGAAACAGAACAGACAAAATGATAAACAAGATAATCTATATGAACCAAAAGAGGTGTAGACTGAAGCGAAAGCTTATAAAACAACAGAAGAACATCAACACATAATACAATTTTAAACAGATATATAGATTTTTATAAGGAAAATAAATCCTTTAACCCAAAGTCACTTATGTGGCCTCTCGAAGTGTCTCATGCATCAGTGTTAAGAACAACCTAATAATTACCTGTTTAAACACTTTCAAAGAATCACAATTTTTAATATGTTCAGGACAATAACTCCAAACTTTGAACAGCAGAAATAGAAACAGTTACATTTTTAGTTGGTTCGAACTGAGTTTTTAAAAAATTAAATTACCTCTCAGATCATTTTTGTTTTCTCTCGTTCTGAACAGCTTCTGGACATTTGGAGGTAACTGTTCGTAGCTTTGTACATTATTTGTTTTCATTTATAATCTACTAATTCACTCAGTTTGAGTATGCTTAATTTAAAAAAATCATACGGATTAGTTGTTTTACAGTCACCTTTATCAGTTAATATTCTAATGATTTTCTATTGTAAAAATAAAATAAAAAAAATTTATGTTGATTTAATAAAGTTTTTCCAGTATGTCATATAGGCTATGGTACAATTAATGAATAATATAATATAAACAAAGATTTCTGGTATAAAAGGTCTAATTTTATACAGTACTGCAATACATTTAGAAAATGTTATTTTTGATATTGTTTAAATTAGTGTTTGGTGGATTATTTCTTTGTAGTAACAATGCTTCTAGCTAATCTAACACTGCTGGAAATCCTATTTATTTCCTGTTAAACTGAGCTACATTCGTAAAGAGAATGCATTATTGGGGTCAGAACGGCAGAAACTAATTTATGTAATTAATTGCGTTAAATTTTTTAAGACATGGAGGTCTTTAGAGGCAACATGGAACAAGCTGGTTGGCTTGGATGGATTTCACACCCGTGGGGGATGAGGACGCTTTAACACCCAGACTTTTCCTGGTTTGAAGGTTCATCACCTGCACTTTTCCTGCATTAAAATAAAACAAAACAGATAAGACTTATTTCTGCAAACAGAACAGCTCAAACTGTAGAGAAATACATGTTCTCCGAGACTTCGCTTGGAGAACGTTGAACATGGCAACAAATGTGGAGGTTCCTGGCTAATCAGTTAAAAACAAACAAAGAAAAAACAACCATCTCCTCTGTAAAAGATCCAGAACATATCAGCCATGACCCTAACACGATAAATAACACTTGTAGAGAATTCTATAAAACTTTATATAAATCACAACTAAACACAACAGATGAGAAAATTGATTGATTTCTTAGTAACATCAATCTTCCAAAATTGAAACATGACAATTAAATAACCTTGGATTCACCCCTTTCAGTCG
Source organism: Melanotaenia parkinsoni (assembly GCA_036919975.1). Taxonomy (NCBI): domain Eukaryota; kingdom Metazoa; phylum Chordata; class Actinopteri; order Atheriniformes; family Melanotaeniidae; genus Melanotaenia; species Melanotaenia parkinsoni. The sequence goes on along the minus strand of JBAFTA010000010.1, from coordinate 26,551,869 downwards.
GTGAACTCCATGAAGCTCTCCAGCATATGCCCAACAATAAAGCTCCACGTCCAGATGGTTACCCAGCAGAATTCTTCAAAGAATTCTGGACCATGCTGACACCCACTTTCTACAATATATTAGAAATAAAGGAAAAACAAAAAATACCTCCAAATATGAACCATCTTATATTACTCCACTATTAAAACCAGGAAAAGACCCGACACTTCCATCCAGTTACCGTCCAATTTCATTAATAAATATAGATATTAAAATAATCAGTAAAGCTCTGGCCAGAAGGATAGAAAAAATAACCTCTCTAATAATACATCCTGACCAAACAGGCTTTATTAAAGGTAGACATTCCTCTACTTACACGCACAGATTAATTAACATAAAAAATATTCTGCCCTACGCCTCTGGGCTCTTGGGGCCCTGGATGGCTGGTGTCTGGCAGGGTCGTTGCTTCTATCTACTGGATCTTTGTCTCCTCTTCCTTTTTTCTGCTTTCCTTTTTACTTCTCTTACTTCTCTTTTTTCTGTCCCCTCTGGTCAGGTCCAGCAAGATTACATAAATTGCATTGCATTTGATCATTGTATCAATAATCAAACACAAGAAATAGTCGTAAGAAACAGATTTTATGGAAATAGTATAAAAATATAGATGTAAACAAAGGCTGTAATAGAAGTGAAGCTATAAAATATAAAAATAAGCAATCAGGGAATAGATACATCCTCACCTGTTTGGATCCTAAAACACTGGCAGCATATTGTCCATTAACAGCATCTAAATGTCTCTAAACTAAATTTACTCTCCTGTAAATCTCTGTTGACAGTACTATGCATTCTTCATACAAAGTGACCGGATTACTACACACACACACACGGGAATCTGATCTGCACTCCCATTTTCAGCCCTGAATGGCCGCACACACCTGCCAAAAAGAAGCAGCAGGTTTTCTCTGCCTCATAAATGAAGCGGCGTACTGATCCTTCTAGTAAAGAATCCCTTTTAATCCTCGTTCAGCATCTCTTTGCTTGTTTTTCCCCTCTGCCTCTTCAGTTGACCTTCCTCCCATTTCTCTCCCTGTTTCTCTCCTTACATTATTGATACAGAGCACATCTACGAGTGTTCTCGGTCTCCTGAGAGCTCATGACCTCTCCTCTCTTTCTTTCCTTCCCTCTTATATTCTCCTTAATGCCTCCCCTCACCTGCTTTGCTTTAGGCTAACCTGCTGATGAAATTAGTTTGCACAGTCCAGATTGGGCCATTACTTTGGTTCTATTTCATCACCGTATACCCTGCATGCTCTGCTAAATTATTGCTAAACTCCTTCTCTACTGTGCAGATGAATTGTCTGGATAATTCAATCTTCTTGCTCCTGTTTCAGCGGTCAGGAGAGGAGGAGACATGGCAGACTGAGAATCGTGGCTTGATCTCGGGAAGTAATGACTTTATCTGCCCTAACTGGGGGAAGATTTTAGAGACAAGCCTGTTTTAGTATTTCCTGTACTGCCTTAGATAAAAGCAAATATCTTCACTATCCAATGTTATATTTGTGCTGTGGAAAAGGCCATGACATTTACAAGTAAATAATCCTGCAGTATCAGTCAAAAACTTATTGGCTTCTTGTCATGAAAAAGAAAAAGAAAATTACTGTTTATTTATTTATTTCTTTTTGCTTGTTTGTTTTTTTCTTTTAGGACACCAAACTGTTCAACTTGGACATTGTGTTAGTGAGAAAAAAGTTTAAATTAAACAGAACCTTTACTGAATCCTTCCAAGTCTGACCGTAAGTTGTTTCTCCTGGCAAGAGAAAGGCTGGTGTTTATATAATCTTAAGACAGATTTCTTATCTTATAGAACTTTAATGTTTTTCTTAAGTTAAGATAGTGATTACTGTTTGCAGAACCTCAGGAACATGTCCTGTTAAAATCCCTGTTTCAGGAGCTCCTTGCTAGTTTAAGGGCATTTTGGTTTCTGGTTCTGGTTAGTTTGTGGTAGTTTGATGGCACTGTCATAACAGCAGCCCAATAACTCGATGCGGGATATGGTGGGATAAGGGAACCATAAGTTGGAAAAGAATGGGGAGCTTTAAATTCATCACATACTTACCTGCAAAGAATAAATCTGTGGTGTGGCCTTGGGGATCTAGTAGTCAAGAAACTTGGCATTTGTAAGACATCAAGGTTGGATGACATTCGTATTACACTCTTAGGCCATCCATCCATTTTCTATACACCCTTATTCCAATTCAGAGGGATGAGGGACTGGCTGAAGACTATCCCAGCTGCTTTCAGGTAAGAGGTGAGATACACCCTAAACAGGTCACCAGTCCATCCTTTGACTACTCTTAGGTCTCCCTGCCTACCGAGAACCAGACCAAATGAAGCATCGTCCCATCCTGATCAGCTAGGGTCAATGCAACAGTCAACTTGATTCAGGGCCTAAGTGAACACACTTGATGTGCTCCTTCTAAAGATTTTCCAGCCTTCAAGTGGAAAAAACCATACGTCTACTGTCCCCCCTGTTAATATAATTAACTATTTGCTTAATGGATAAATTGACTTCTATGCTCCACCTAAAAAAGGAAAAAGGAAGTAAGTACAGGGAAAAGCATGTAGGCTGTGTGACTGTGCTTTAGTTGATGTTTTTGTCTCTTTATACCTTATTAATATTCGCTGCTGTGTTGTACCACACTGCATTTGTACTGCTCCTAAACAAGAAATCTTTATTGGTCCAACTTCCTACTTATTGGGCAATGACCCAAATAAAAGAATCATGCTGGAGGGATTAAATCTCCCAGCTGGGGATCCCTCCAGGAAGAAGTTGTAGGGGATGTGGAAGGTTGGGGTGGCTGTAGCTTAGGAAGAAGAGCAGTTGTCTTCCAACCTGAAGGATAGTGGATTGACTCCAGGCTTCTCCCGACTGCATGCCTAATTATCCTCTGGTAAGCACTGAACCCTGCATTACCTCTGTGTCTATCGGAGTGTGAGTGTGTGGGGAATGTGACATGCAGCGTAAAGCACTTTAAGAAGTCAATATGACTGGAAAAGAGCTATATAAGTACAAGTCCATATACCATTTAGGCTGTTCTGTGCTACCCTGAAAAGAACTTTGAAAAATTAATATATGGATAAAAAATTACCATCAGCGTGTAATTAATTCTTTCAGCTTAAGATATAAATAAAATAAAAATACATAAGAAATCAAAATAAAAATGGAGTCAAATATAAAATAAATAAGTAAATTGATAAAATTAAAATGTAAATGAATGAAAAATAAAATGAAAAATAGCTAAATGAAATAAATGATATTGGATTAAATAAAACACATTAAATTAGATTAAACATAAATCATATTAAATCAAATGAAATGTCTCCTGTCCCTCATACAGACTGGCATTCATTTTTCTCTTTCCAATATTGTCTAATGTGACAGATTAAAAAGTTTCAGAGCAAAAGCAGTAATGTTGTGAGTGTGTGTCTTTCACACAAACAAAGTTGTGATTTGTAAGAAAACTACCTGGTACTGTAAGGCTGGGAGTTTCAATCTGCTTCAAGTCAAACTGTTTGTGCAAATCCTTCTAGCTTCAATAAATAAAATATAAAACCTCAGAGTGGAAAGATAAATCTCTTCCACTTATTAAATCAGGATGTTGATTTAAGTTTGTGGATTCAACGAGAATAACAAAGCCCCGGACTCCACCGTGCAGCTGGAGCAGCGAACATGCTACCAAGCCGACAGAGTCCAGGTGGAAAAATCCTGAAGCGGTGGAGGATGTGTACAGCAACAACGCTTGGAGTCGGGACTCTGCGGTGGTATGTACACACTGTTCTCCCCTTGGTGGAGTTTATGATCATACAGTGCTGTGTCCTCTCTACTTGCCGAGGGGATTTACAGAGATTCTGCTGACCGGGGTTTATGTTCCCCACCAATAACAACGCTGTTAGAAAGGAGGCACTCTGTGAACTATTTCAGGCCATCAGCTAGTAGCAGACAGCCCACCCAGATGCCTTTCTTATCCTCACTGGTGATTTTATCATGCAGACCTAAAGACCTAAACAACATCTTGGTCTTAGTCTACCCAACTCAGAAAGGAGCATACAAAGCTTCTCCCCTCCTCCACATCAGACTCTCTGACCACATCACTATCTTGCTCAGACCAGCATACAGGCTCAGGGTGAAGACCACCAAACCCCTCCTGAAGCAAGTACGTGTGTGGCCAGAAGGGGATTCTTCTGCACTCCAAGACTGCTTTGACACTACTGACTGGGGTGTTTTCAAGCCAGCAGCCCACACACAAATGCCACACAGACATTAAGGAGGACACAGACAGTGTCACTTCCTACATCAGAAAAAGCATGGATGATGTAACCCACACGTGGACCATCATCACCAGAGCTAACCAGAAGCCTTGGCTGACAGGAATGCTGCCTTCAGAGCTGGGGATGCACAAGGCCTGACCAAGCTCTGTGTTTGTCTGCAGCCAATGTGAAGAGGACACTCTCCAATATCAACGCCCGCAAAACTGCAGGTCCAGACAGCATTCCCTGGACGTGTGCTGAAGGACTGTGCAAAGGAGCTCAAAGATGTCTTCACGGACATCTGTAACAAGTCTTTGAGCCAGGCTGTTGTTCCAGCATGCTTCAAAATCACCACCATCATGCCGGTGTCAAAAAAACCTACTCCCACCTCCTTAGATGACTACTGCCCTTTCACACTCACCCCCATCATCATGAAGTGCTTTGAACGGCTAGTCATGTCTCACATCAAATCCACCCTCCCCTCCATCCTGGACCCATTCCAGTTTGCATACCAAGCTAACCGGTCAACTGATGATGCAATCTGTGCTGCTCCCCACCCTGCTCATCCTCAAACTGGACCAGCTAGGACTCAACACCTCACTGTGCAACTGGTTGCTGGACTTCTTCAGTGAGAGGCCACGAGCAGTATGGGTTGGCAAGAACATCTCTAGCATCATCACACTGAGCACAGGAGTCCCACAGCGGGGACACATAACACAGGTATCAGATCGGTACCCGGTTTCAGCAGATGCCTAATCCCCAGGTATCGGAATTAGTATTGGACAGAAAAAAATGGGATTGGAACATACTGCAGAAATGGACAATAAAACATCTTGAATGTTTTATTTTTAATGTTTTCTTGAAAAGTAGAGACAGACAGATGAAAAATGAAAATAAAATCCCTGAGATTATTGTCCATCTCCACATTTTTTATCATAACTGCCAAAAACACATTTCATATTCATATCAGTTATGCTATAAATTAAATCCTTCAAGCAAGAGGACTTTATTCTTCCAGGTTTATAAATTCCTGCTATAAATAGCTTTACGTGCTATGAGTCATTCTTGTCAGACTCTTCGTCAGACTGCTGGTCTTATTTGCTCCCTGGAATAAATCCCCTGCTTTCTCATGATTTCTGACATGACTCTGTCCTGTCCTCCGTTACCTGATTATTTAATTCATTTAAACATCGTTATGCTTTTCTAGTGACTTCAGTTAATCTTTAAATGCATTTTAAAATCATTTGGAAATGAACAGCTGAAAGGAAGACGTGAGGATGTGAGAGTGATGTAAATGTAAATGTTTGTCAACAGCTTGGAAATCACTGTATGTTGCATGTAGACATATGGATGAGTGGGTAGATGTTTGTTTGTGGCATTTGTTGCTTTTTACACTGGAAAAATTGTGAAACCTGTTGTGAAAGCTTGATAATCTTTTTTATTTCCTGTTAATCTTCTTGTGTAGAAAAAGTAAAAGAAGCAATGATGATAGTTGCAACTACAGGTTGAGATCTGGTGGCTGTGGAGGCCGTTAGAGTCCAGCGAACTCATCATCATGTTCTAGAAAGCAGGTGGAGATGATCTGAGCTTTGTGACATGGTGCATTATCCTCCTAGAAGTACCATCAGAAGATGCTACACTGTGGTCATGAAGGGATGGACATGGTCAGCAATGGCACTCAGGTAGGCCGTGGTGGTTAAACCAGGCCACGTTGGTACTAAGGGGCCCAAAGTGGGCCAAGTAAATATTCCCCCACCATTACACTACTAGCAGCCTAAAGCGTTGATCCATAGCAGGATGAATCCATGACTTCATGTTGTTTCCATCTAATTCTGACCCTAGCATCTGAATGTGGAGCTGAAATGGAAACTCATCAGACCAGCAACGTTTCTCCATCTTCTATTGTTCAGTGTTGGTGAGTGTGTGTGAATCGTTATTGTGTTATTTTTTGGTGGAACCAAACCATAATGTCTTGTGCATATAAGCTTAGTTTAGTAGTCATTAAGATGCATAACAGTAATGATTTAATACTTTGCATTTTTTAGTTTTTATAAAATAACTCTCAGTCAGTTTGAGTCTTAAATTATTTTTATTATATCTGGACATAAAATCTTTGCGTTTTTTTTCACATTACTGATATTTCTCAAACTTTTTTAAATGACTAGATTTTTATTCCAGGGTTTCTTTCATTAACTTGAGTGATCTATAAACGGCCTCAAGAAAGCTGAATGCATATGACGTAATCAACAAACACTTCTCTACTGATGCATCAGCACAATTACCTCAATACATTAATGCAGTCTCTCAGCTAAATAGATTTTCAATCCCTTTATTTATTTATAAAAACGTATGATTAATTTTCCTGCAGTCTTTCTGTGTTTATTTCACTCAGAATAAACTGAACTAAATTATTTAATTTTAACTTAATTAATTTATTGTTTATTTTGTAGGGACAATGCACAATCACACAATAAAACTAATTTACATCTGCCGTCCCTGGGCAAGTACACAAACTACAGTAAATATGGAAAACAGAACATTACACAAAACAATTTACAAACTATTTAAAAACAAAAACAGATAAGACAGCAAAAAGCTATGAATACAGTATAACAACTCAGTATAAATACAGGATTAAAAATATATAAACTATAAAAAGCCTTAATAGGGAAAAATAATATTAAAAGGCTCTACTTTAGTTCTAGCAGCATCCTTAAAAGGATGAAGCCCTGAGTGTCATTCAGTAGTGCTGAATTAATGAGCTGAGGCATTTAATCGTGGTTATAGTCTTGTGTGGATTTTAGCCAAAGTTTAAGTCATTTTTTTAAACAGTGCGAAGCTGCTAGACCCTCTGATCTCGGCAGGAAGGGAATATTTGCAGCCGTAACCACGACAACAGATGTATAAATTAACACATTGGTAGATGGAGGTGAAGCAGTGTTGGAAAGTCGGTGCTGTGTTGAAAAAATATCATTTTAATTTGTTCCTTTTGCAAAAAGCAAACATATCAGTTTGCTGGAGGCAGAAAAGTATACCGTGAGTGCTGTTAGGACATTGCATGATTGGAATTTCCTCCATCTATCCCTCTGTACATGTTTAGGTTTGTCAGAAATGTGACTCTAATGTTGCTTTCTGCTAATTCTATATACAGGTAACTAAATCTTAGCAGAGAAAGGTATCACTGCTAAAGCCAGCTGTGTTGTTAAAACGTAAAAAGTCTGTACACATTAACATTAAAAAAAAATCATGAAGACTTAACCAACCAGAAATCTAACACCTGAATTTTGTCACATGACAAATATGCTACTACCCACTCAGCAAAATAAAGTAAAAGAAATGAGGTTTCAAAATCCCCCCCCCAAAAAAAAAAGAAATGAGTGGCATTCTGCTTTGATGTGGTGAAGATACATCCACTGAACACATCCAGCTTCATCCTGATGGTTGCAGCAATGCATCCATTAATCCCACCTGTCTCCAGTAAAAGTTTGTAAAACTGGCAGGTAAAAATAAGGCAGGGGTTGATGGTGGTCATCAACTCTCTTATCAAACCTGTAAACAAATCAACCCAACAAGAACCACTGACTGTAGTTACTGGTAAAACTTTACACAGCTTTTCAAACACTGATGTTATTTTATAAATTCACAACCCATAAAAGCCATAATGCAAGATTTTAACTTGACTCTTAGGTCCACAGAACATAAGTACAGAAAAAAAAATCAGCTAAGGCCAGAGTTGGTTTGTCACGCTTTTGTGACAACCAGGCATCAATAAATGAAAGGACGTCAGGAAAAAGCTAGCTACATTTCAAAGATATGGATACTGCAAAACTGGGAGCACAATTTGAAAAATGATAATATTCCTAATTTCAAAGTTCCACCATAGACTTAACAGTGCCTGATTTCCATGGTCCCGGCAAGTAATTTTGAACAATTATGTGTTGCGATACGCAATTAAGTGTTTAGACTTCATGGATGTTTCACATATTTCTGTAAGACGAAATTGTTTGGTAATGTTTTTCTTGTAAAAAGTTGTTCTTCTACTTCTCAAAAGAAAGAAATATCTGGTGAGAAACATCAGTTTTCTATATTTTTATTAACAGGCGGAACAATGTAATCTATCTATCCATCCGGTTTATACCCATTTATTCCAAGTACAGTACATGTTGGTAATTTCTTCAACTTTTTATCAAAGGAAAGAAGTCAACCAGAATGAATAATTTATGTTGAGAAGTATCTAATGAAAGAATAAATTCATGCATGGTTTCAACACGGGGCGAGCGGGGGGTCCTCAGCTCTTTGGTAGATGAGTGAAGGGGGTCCTCAGGGAAAATAAGATGAGAACCACTGACTTAGAGCACTTCTATAACCTAATAGTGTCAGACACAATGAGTCAGAAGACCCTCTGATCGCAGCAACCCAATGAGTCACATCAGTCTGTGCGTGTATGAGCATGCGCAGGCGTGTACTGTGGTTACCACTGTTCATCACACACATCATTATGGTGCTGGCTGAGCACTCAGCAGTGATGGTTCGGATGAACAAAGCACAGATGAGTGTGATGTCCTACCGTCTTGGGGCAGTGAACGTATCGCGCTAGGCTGATGATCAGGTCGTGTGTGATTGGATCAACCAGGTTTCGGAAGCTGGCATAGCGATACAGCACATCATCCAGAGAAGTTGACTCCATGCCCAGGTCCTACAGACATAGCAGAGAAGAGCATTAAATAATCACTAATGTGATGGAGCTTAGAGGCAACACATCCTTCCTGTTCATCTACATTCACCAGCCATTTAATCAGATCCACTTGTTCAACTGCTTAATACAAATATTCAATCAGCCAATCACATGGCAGCAACTCAATGCATTTAGTCATGCAGACATGGTCAAGACAACTTGCTGAAGTTCAAACTGAGCATCAGAATAAGGAAGAAAGAGGATTTAGGAGACTTTGAACATGACCTAGTTGTTGTTCTGAGTATTTACTGAGATTTTCACACACAACCATCTTTAGGGTTTACAGAGATGGTCTGAAGAAGAGAAAATATCCAGTGAGCAGCAGTTGTCTGGACCAGGATGTCTTGTTGATGTCAGAGATCAGAGGAGAATGGACAGACTGGTTGGAGATGATAGAAATGCAACAGGAAATCAAATGAACACTGGTTTCAACCAAAGAATTTCTATACTTGCTTATTCCAACATAGGATCGCGGGGAAGCTGTAGCCAATCCCAGCAGTGCTAGGAAAGAGACAGGGTGCATCCTGTACAGGTCGCCAGCCCATCAAAGGGCAAACAACCACACATACTCAGTCATAGGGAGAATTTAGAATGATCAATTAACCCAACACACATCTATTTGCACCATGGGAGGAAGCTGGAGTACTCAAAGAGAGCCCACACATACATGGGGAGAACATGCAAACTCCACACAGAAAGGATCAGTTTAAACGCCTCCCTCACAGCCAAGGCACAAACCGAGATGGTAGTAACATGCAGCCCTGTTTCCAACAAAGTAGGACTGGGCGATATATGCAATGTAAAAGGTAAATGGTTTGTACTTATATAGCGCTTTTACCCAAAGAGCCTTACATGTACAGTACGTCACATACCCATTCACACACATTCACACACTGGTGGCGGAAGCTGCCATGCAAGGCACTAATCACGACCCATCAGGAGCATCTCAGATTTAACCTCCGTTGTAGAGATGAGGATATTACACCAGCAAGCCTCAACTTCAAGAACCCGATCCACACGAAAAATGCAAAAAAAATCATTCAGACAGCAAGAAAAGAGGGAAGAAAAATGTTCAAGAAACACTTTGAGGAGAAAAGGTAGAAAAATTAATGCACAGAGGATTAGCCTGTCAAAAGACACAATAATCCAGAAAAAAAGCAGAACTATGTAACGCTGTTGCAGGAATTTAAAAAAACTGCAAAATTACCACAAACAAAATATCCTAAAAGACAAAGAAAATGCAATACATGCACTCAAAACAGGTAAAACCATCACTATATTACCTACAGAAGGCAGAACAACAGTGGTTATGGACACGGAAACCTACACAACCCAGATCAAAACTATGTTAGGAGACAATAACACATCAAGAAAGACCCCACAGAAGAAAAGAAAATAACTCAGGACATGTATAATCATTTAATACAAACTTCAAGCATCATGCCCAGGGTTTATGTCACATCAAAAATTCACAAAAAGGACCTCCACTGGACAGCATTGGTTCCATCACATACAACCCATCAAAAGCGCCGGTCGAAATAATAAAACCACCCTCAGACTCACAGATCAACTTTGCAAAAATACAAAATAACTGGCACAAGAACTCAAAAACACAAAAATAGAAACTGACGAGATTTTCATTTCACACAACGTTGTATCACTATTCACCAAACCCCCGCCGACGTCACACAACAAATTGCACAAGAACGCCTCTTAACGACAGGACCTTTAGGAAACGTACAACTCTCACAGCTGAGGACACATCCCGCCTCCTAGTTTTCCTGCCAAATCCACCTATTTCAAATTCAGGGACAAAATTTACAGACAAATAGAAAGATTCAAAATGGGAGACCCTTTGTCAGCCATCATGAGCAGTTTCTTTATGGAAGATCTGGAAGCAAAAGCCTTAACTGCAGTACCAACACAATACAAACCCACCCTCTAGAAAGGTTAAGAAGACATATTGGAACAAATCTAATCTGTCCACACACAACAACTCACAGATTATTTAAATATAATGGACAACACTGAAAACATTACATTCCTGAATGAAGAGGAAAGAAAGCAAACCATAAACTTCCTGGACATGAAAATCCACCACAAAGACAACAGTGATTTTTATACTGCTGTTAAATAATAATAATAATAATAACTTTATTTGTATAGCACTTTTCAAAACAAAGTTACAAAGTGCTTCACAGCATTTAAGAACAAAACACAAAGGTAAAACAATAAAACATGAATTCAAAAGA
>JBAFTA010000010.1:26525069-26535472 GCA_036919975.1 Melanotaenia parkinsoni | reverse complement strand
GGAGATGCTCGGTTAATATATCAGTGACATAAAGGGCAATAAGGAGGCACCATGGAGGAGGACAAAATCCAAGCAACATAGATTGTCACAACAAGGATTGTCAATTGTCAGAACTCCAGAAGGGTACAACTAGGAAAGCGGTACCCAAGAGGTACCTTCATTTACCCATACCTGAGGCTCTGGAAACTAGGGCGCGACCGATATGGATTTTTTGAGACCGATACTGATTCTGATATTTGGCAGAAAAAAAATCTGATTACCGATTAATTGGACGATTTTTAAAAAAAAAATATATAATGAATAAATTAATTTCATTTTTGGTTCTTTAATGCTTACACCAACAAAGATATGAACATTTTGCTGTTTCACAATATGTTGTACTTATATGTTTAACTTTACAACCAAAGAATTTCCCAAGACATACAACAAAGCATTAAATAACTGGGAAATTATGACCTTTAAAAAAAGAATCCATCTATAAATGAATTATATAAATGAATGATGAATTAATTAAATACATCTTGTTTTGTACTTCTTGCTGATGCAAATTGAAAGTAGGTTATAGTACAGGTAGAAAAATATATATAAGGTTAACCAACATGAGTGAAGTTAGCAAAACATGATTTATGCAGCCTTCTGATGCCCTTTAATGTTAAATTACATTTTCTTTACTCCAATACTTTGTCATGAAACATATCATGGCATATGAACCAAAATAAAAACCAGATATGCTTTTCTCAAATGTCAAAAATATGTCATCTTTGATAGAGTTGTATTTTATATATAATGGTCACAAATGGTCTGGCACTAATTGTAACACATAGTGAGTCGCTGTTACAGCCCGTGTCACGTTAGTATTTTCTGACAAAGCAAAACTAAGGAAGACATGACAGTGGCTGAAGACAGACTGTAATATTAATAATGTTAAATTTTCAGTGCTGCAGTGAATAAACCTTCCCCCCTCTGCCTTCACATCTCTCCTCTTAAAATAAGCATCAACCTGCAGCTTACGGATTGATGAACACTTGTTTTGTGCTCTCAGATATTTTGTACTGTGGAGGCAAAAAAGTTACTCTGTCAAGGAATGAGGAGTCTGGCCCTGAAGTGAAGAATGATTACAAGTTTATTGAACACAGAAATAAAATACAAAGAATAGAAAGAATAGGAAGAATAGAATTCCAATTCCAGAGAGACTGTTCAGAGGTCTGACAGCACAGAGATCTGAAGAGAATCTGATGAGAAACACACAGGCAGCATCTTTTAAGCAGAATGATCACATCACAGCAGATCATATATCTTGTAAAATAAAAACAGAAAGATTGTCTGTTCCTCACACAGGATTAGACACTTATTGAGCACATAACCAACCCCAGTGACATTAAGGCAGGATGCCCTGCTGGGTCATCCTGAGGCGTCTGGCTGGTATCAGATAAGTCACACAGGTCAGAGCGAACTGTTCTAAGGAATGCATCCACTTTTATGATAGCAACAGGCTACTCAGTATTAAACTTAATTACCAAGAACTTAAACAATCTGTTTACCCCGAGAGTGATCAGTAGACACAATATAGTAAAAGGGAATAATATGAAATTTCCACAACAGTACACTTGTGTTATTTCTGCAGTTCCTGGCTACTTAGCTAATGCTATGCTAGGTTGGGATAACAGCGATGTTATTGCTAACATGGACGGGTGACATGACTGGCCGTTTTATAGAAATCACTTAACCACGCGATATTTGTTAACTGCCAACATCAGCCGGTTCTTTATTGCATGTTCTTGATGTGCTACTATGGCTACAAGTCAACGTTGCAAGGCTCTAACATTTTACATGCACATCCTGATCCGGTGCTTCACACTTCAAAATAAGACATCCGCTTAGAGCAGTTAGCTAAAACATTACAATGGGGAGCGCCTTAAGCTAATTTAGCACAACTTTAGTAATGCAGCGTAACTAAAAAGCTGACACAACAAAGCACGCATCACTCGTCATTACACATGGCAAACAGAGTTAAACTGAAATTGGAGGCATGCTGAGTCATGCTGTGGGATTGAATGGAGTCAGAGCTCCATCTCGTGGACAAACACCACAAGGACACCATTCTGCAGACTCCAACACTTAACAGCATTTACTGTTTGATGGGATAGTAAGACTAGATCGGCGTATAATCGGCAAAACAACGGCCGATATTGGCCATTTTGAAAAGGGCTAATATCGGCCGATTTAAGTGGCCGGCCGATTAATCAGTCGGGCCATACTGGAAAATGCGAAACAAAGACTCCAAGCAGAAATAGAGGCAAAAAAAAAACCAAAAAAAAAACCAAACAAACAAAAAATAAAACGGCTGTACTCCCGGTGGCAGGGTAATACCACACATGCTAACCCACCAAGGCTGGAGACTGGACAACACTGGAAAAACATATGGGGTAAGGAAGCATCACATAACAGAGAAGCACAGTGGTTAAAAGACCTAGGAGCAGACCACAGCACCCTCCCTGAACAAAGTCCAGTAGCCTCTGGCAGACAGATGCATATTTGGGCTATGAAATGATTACAATCACAGCTTACAAATGAATTAATCGGGATTATTACACCATTTGCAACTATGTCTGTATGTCCAAGGGTCAGTAAACACAGCATGTAATGTACTTGTATTGTTCTGTATCATCTCTACCATGGTCTATAATGCAGACTTCATACACCATCCATCTCCATAGTGATAATATCTGCCATAAAACCACCAGATGTGATGACTGAAGTTAAACAGCCAACATCGATGAAGAAACTCTGATTCAACTGGTGATTTGTCTAAAAAAAATTTTTTTTTAAATTTTTTAAGTGTCTTCGTGGTAAAGTGATAAACATCATACAATGCAGGCTCACCCAAAGCAAACCTTTCCTGGCCAGTGCCCCTGATTGGCCCCCCATCAAAACTTTTTTAGACCCGCCCCTGCATAGCTGAATAAATCCTAACACCTGTCAGCTACTTTGTTTGAAAAGAGTCCTGCTCTGATTCATATCTCAGAACCTGTTCATAATGTCTCTCATAACATTCATGGCCTCTAAATGGTCAGCCCTGTGTCTCCAACATCTGCACAGCACCACTGACTTTGAGAAGACAGAAGGAGAGGGGGAGGCAGCGCAGACACAGAGAGGTTGACAGCAGCGTCATTTGCGCCAAAATGAGAGAAAAGTTTTTTGTTTCTTTTTTTTTATTGCGGGATTGAGGTGGTGAGTTAGTAAGAAAATTAGTCGTCTTTAGGGGCGACATTACTGAGAAAAGTTTTGTAATGCGTCTTTAAAACTAAATATGTGGAGTTCTCCTCTCTTTTGAATAATAATAAAAGAAAACAAAAGATCAATTTTTTAATACATTTTTTTTTTGCTTGTTATAATAATATTTACCATCCGGAGATGCAGTAGATTACTAACAAAAGACCTTCATGAAATATACATGACAGCAACAGCATGACCATACAAAGTGAATTTCTTTGAGCACTTAGGGTTAAGTGTGTACTGACACACTTGCAGCAATGTATACAACATGCAAAACAGCTTGGTCTCTTCTTTCATTAGAGAACACCATCCACCCTAATTAGAGCGCACAGCATCAAAGTGATGTTCTGAACCCAGCTGACCATGAACAAAGATGGAGAAAGACCAATACAACAGCTCGAGAGCCTTCAGTAAACAAAAGGAAAGGACATCCGGGGCAGAAGGACCCCATAATGAAGCTCATATTTAAATTTATGATGGTGGAGGGAAACAAATCTAGTCCAGAAATCAGATTCACAGCTAATTCAGGCACACAAATACATTGAGCTGTGTGCACGTTTAAGGGGCTTGTAGCCTAGTATAGGTGAGGTTCAGACAGAATAACAATGCTTTATGAACAGAACCTCATCTTAAAATCAGATATACTCCAATTATTTGATCAAATAATTGGTTAGCTCAATAATAGTAGCAGACTAATCAACAAACCCAATTATCCAACATGATGCCAACTTAACATTTCCTATTAGACTCTATAAATAATCTGTCCAGCAATGCTGCTGTGTACTTTCTGCCTCTTGAAGCAGAGTAATCACATTTCTGTTTGGTATTTTCATTTAATCCAGCTGCGCAGACTCCAAGAACCGTATTTATCCACTTAAAAAATATCAGACAAGAAACAAAAAAATTATTCCTTCGTTCTCAGCACAGAAAAGGTCAGAGAAGGAAACAGGAGGGGATAAACAAAATCAGTGTCAGATAAATAAAACACTAGTTTTTGTGGGATTTTTTGTCCCAGATTTACCTGCTGTTTGTATTTGTGCTGGTCAGTTATGAAAAATCAGAAAAATTACAATGTTCTTAAGAAGTTGACGAAAATTGGTTGGGGATGACAGACTAGTGCTGCCAAAGCTTGAATATTTCCTTAATTACAAATTAAATCTGTATCCATTCTTTTATTAAACTAGCCCTGCATATGGATGTTTTTCAAATTGTCAGTACTCTTTTTAAAATACATATCTTGGTTCATGTGAGAGGTGGTGATGAATCACTGAAGGAGAAGATACAGAAGGAAGAAGAAAACTAGCTCATCTGTTGGTTTATGGAGGACAGCTTCTGTTTCAAAATCAACACCATCAGAGTAAAACATGGAGCTGCATCAGACCCTAGCAGTCCTGACTTGATTGTATTTATATCAGAACTTTTCCCAAGCTCTTCTATGTCTGACCACAAGACATTTCTCCTGATTAATGTCCGACACGTGCATATTTTGCTGTGTTTACCCACATTTCTACACCTTGTAGCCAATTTAAATGGATAGTTTGAAGGCACAGCTGGTTGAGGTGGCGAGAAAGTACGAAAATCTATACAACGACAAGGAAACCGCCGCATGCAGAACCCCGCCCTGCATGGCCAAAACTTCTCATTAAGTGTTAAATAACCAGGCCAAAACAAACCCACGTGGGCATGTGTAGAATCCACAGTGATACAGACTCTGCATCTGTCTCTCATGGTAAAAAAGGAGCTGATCTAAAAGACAAAACTCTTGATTTCCCGGTCGAGTTTGACCTAACTTAAACATGATTTGTAGGTAGTGAGCAAAAGAACAAGACTGTGGATATAAGGGGCCAAACTGAGTTTTCTCCACAGGGTGTATAGACTCTCACTTAAGATGACAAGGTGTGAGAAGTTTGGTTGTCCAGGGGAAGCTCAGAGCAGAACTCTGCATTAAGAGGAGTCAGATGAGGTGACTCGGGTATCTGTTAGGATGCCTTCTGTCGCTTGCATATATCGTCTGTAGTTGCGCTTTTGAGCTTGTCCTGCTCCTGATTAAAAAACAGACATAGGCTACTTCTGATTCTCTTACAGTTTTCCACAATAAAGTAATAGCCAATGGAACGGGAAACATGAAGTAGTGTCAACAGCCCTGTTTCAATGGTATCACGGCCGTCCAAACCGGCACACCCCTACCCAGACATGCACGCACAACTTCCCCTGAGCAACAGTGACAATGGCTGTGGTAAATAGGAAATATGTCAAATATTTATAATAAAAAGTATTAAAGAGGGTGTATTGGAGGGCTCATTATCAACAGTAATTTCAAATTAATAGAAACTTGGCTGCAAACATTATTGTTGTTATCTGTTCTACAACTATAAACTATAAATGTCCACAAGGTTTTCCTCAAGCTTTTTCCACAAATAAATTCAACTTCAAATGTATTATACCTCATCTTTAATGACTTCTTACTTTCCACCATGTTGGCATCTTTTGCCAGCAGAATCTATTTAAAGGTGAGGAAATTAAACAGGTCAAGTCAGAAGTTTTCATCACAAGACAGCAGATATTTCCCCGACAAGGGAAGTAATGTTTATGTTCTTGTTAGAGATTTTTTTTTTTTTTAAACCTAAAGAATTTATTTAAATTGCCTAACAATGATAACTGTGATTTAATCTTCCAATTCCTAAAAAGAAAAGTTCCAGCTTCTGTTCAGAAATATATTTTCTATATGAGATGGAGGATTATCACATCTAGAAATGACCTGCTCTGTATTCTAACAAGGATACAAAGTTGAGACCTGAAGGGCTTTACATCCAACTCCAAGATGCAACCTGTGGCCAAACACTAAAATGTTTCCTCTAGAACAGGCTTCTGCTTAGTCCTTGTAGTAAAAACTAAAGTCTGTTATTCATCTCATTTACATCACAGGGCCTCATTTCTTCCTAGAAATGTCTGAGTTGTATTACAGCTTAAAATGGATCCAATATTCTTAGTAGGTTTAATAAACGTCAGCACCTTATCTCAAATCTAAACTCTAATGGGCTCGGCACAAGGGAGGCGACGTTGCTCCTTCGCTATTTATTTCCTATGGAACTTGTGCGATGAGGCTTTCCTTGAGCCAAGCGACAGGCGACATTTGTGCATGTGAAATGTTGTGCTCATTCACGTAGACATGCACACGGGGTACAAAAATATAAAAAAAGTTCTACTTTGTTACTGTCGCATGGCACTACAACCAACCAGCGAGGGGCATCATGGACTGACCAACGAGCTGAGAGCAGGCTAGATTAAGCAGTCTGCAAACACTTTCAACATGGAGGAACAGATCGTTTTGGCTGTGTCTGACATTTCCAGACTTTATGATCCTTCATGTAAAGATTATAGAGATGTAAATAAAGAGGCAGCCACATAGCACCAGCGTGAATTTTTCTCCAAATGCAGGTCCTGGATTTTTCTGGATCAGCCTTGAGGTCCGCCATCAAACGATGATATTTAACATGCTGTTTCCTTGTTTGTAAAATAGGATGAACCCAGGGTTGTCCTTCTCTTTTGTACAGTAGAGTTAACGGCAAACTTGATCGAATCTTTTGACTCCTTACCCTTGTCTTGTCTATCACGGACTGCTTTGAAAATGTCAAAATTCCCTCCAGTATCATAACCAATCAAATTCCTTGGTGAAAGGCGAAAGTGTGATGCTGCTGTTTGTCACGCCCCGTGTGTTGGGGTTCACCTGGGTGGCGATGAGTTTCTCCTGTCACCGTTGTTGGTCGCCTCCCGTGTGTCTAATCCATAAGAATATTTAGAGTGAGTCCACTCAGTAAAACCGTCTTCATTCACGTCATTAGGACATTTCAGAAGTTGGGCTGTTTTCTGTCCACTGTGTTTTTTTGACTCAGTGTTTTAGTTAATTTAGGAATATGACATGACTTCCCAGCGGAGTGTTGCGTCAGATGATGTTTCATTTAACATGTAGCCTACCTCGTCTTATTAAGGTGTTGAACCCTCTCACCAGGAAAAGTTTGATGGCTTTCGCATCCCCCATGGGTGTGAAGCTCATCCAAGAAGGAGGGAGAGTCACTCACACTTTCTCTGCTGTTTTGCACAAACACCCAGTTACTCTGTCCTCTCTGCACTGAGCTGCCGCCCTGTGATAGAGTGGAGATTAAAAAGCACGTGTGGGGAATGAAACACAAATCCAGTGTAAACATATCTGAGGCTGATAGAACAAAATCTCAGACAATTTTGACATCCCAGCCGGATACAATTTTTAACTCTCAAAAAGAGGACATATCTGGGTGGTCACCCTAAATAACTGTCGCTCAGTGAAGACGACAGGAATTATGTCTGAAGCGAGTGGATATGTAAAACCGTGGAACGCGTGAAACCTGGCTCAAGCGCCATCGGACATGAAAATTAACAACGCTTCTTTGCAATTTACTAATTGCAATATTTGAAAATTGCAATTTGTATTTAAATATAATAAATCGTTCAGCTGTTGGTTATTTTGCTGCTATTTCTTTTTTGTCACAGAATAAACCCGATAATGACTAGTGCCCCATCTAGTGGTAAAAAGAGGTATTACAGGAAAATCCAGTCCACCCTCAGAGTTTCTCACTGGTTAATGTCAGCTGTCTAGTACATCTTTGTTTTTATATCATTTCATGGATGTTGCTTATTACAACTCTGTTGATAACTAGATTTTTCACATCTTAGGCACTCAGTGGTGTGTGTGTGTGTGTGTGTGTGTGTGTGTGTGTGTGTGTGTGTGTGTGTGTGTGTGTGTAGGACTGGCCTCTGTATTAAGGTTTGTTTTTGCCACTGAGTCAGGATTCATAATGCAAATAATCAGCAGCGTTAAAGAAAGAAATGAAATCTCCAAAGCCTAAAGGAAGATAGCTGTGTGTGTTGAAGCCTGAAGCACTGCTCCCTGTGGTTCAATCAGAGCTGGTAAACACTGAATACCTTCTGATGTTTGTTTTCTTCTTGTCATAATTTCACTCTTACACGCACAGATGCCCGTTCAGCTCTCCAGCTCCTCCATTCAGTTGGTGGTATTTTCATTCTCCTGCTTTCCTTTTCTATCCCATCACAGCAGATTCTCCCCGTCTGTTAAGTGTTTTCATTTTCTCTGTAGCGACAGCAGCAGTCAGCAAAGTGTTGATAATGTCTTGAAAGGCAGAGAGAGGCTGCAGATCACAGCATGGTGGATTCTGTAGCAAAGCCAGTCTGAACAAAACAGACCTGACCATGCAGCAAGGGAGGAAGGAAGTATGTGTGAAGTTTATTCAGTGCGTTTTCTTCTGTTTCAGCATCAGTGAAGGCATCAACTTGGAGGTTAATATGAGTATGTAAATAAACAAGAGATATTCTTGATGGTTTTAACTCAATCACAGACAAACACACAGCTACCTGTCGGAGCGTCTTCAGCATCTCTGTGGCCTCGTCCTGCTTCCCCTGTTTGGCCATCAGCATCATCTCCTGGATCATTCCTATGCGTCGCTGGTAAGGAGGCGGTGGCGTCCCGCCACGGCTCAGCCGGTCTCCTGACTTCAGCATGAGGGCAGCGAAGATGTCTCCCCGCTCCTTGGTGGGTGTCCGCTTCCAGCTGTGCTGAGGACTGGCTCCCCCCAGGTCCTGGCCTTTGGTCTGCTTGGCACCCATGATGCTGCCTCACTGGGGGCTGTGATGAAGAGAATGCTGGTCCCACAGAGCAGTCATGCAGAGTCAGCTTTGATTAATGTTTGAAATACTCTGCTCACATTTACCAGGTAAAACCTGGTCAGTTCGGGGCTAAAGCAGAAACTACAAGGCTGTCAGAATATAAACAATAATATTCAGATGGGAGCGGTGAGTTTGTTAATCCCAGTCAGGTCGGGAACAGGTCACAGGGTGCAGCCTGCAGCATGGCCGCGCAGCTCGGACACAGCAAAGTCAGGGTGGGGGATACCAAAAGTAGGCTTCGGTGTGGAGCTCGGCCCGCCGCAGCCTCCTATCCCGACCACAACTTCACGGAAATATTTCACTTGGAGAACGGCGGTGTTATCCCCTAAAAGCAAGCCTTCTGTCCGAGCTGCAGGAGGAGCAGGCGGCGGGTCGGATGGGGAGCTGCATGCGGCAGGACACAGCAGTGTTTACCCTGTAGATCTGCCCCGTCCTTCCTCGGCGGCAGGAAGTCATGCATTACCTGCAACAAACGCAGCATTCGTCCTCCTCCAAGGTTGAATCTCCGCTCCGCAGCAGGCGGCGGCTCCACGGGCTGCAGCTCCGGGGGATCGACTCCGCCGGAGGGGCGAGACCGCAGTCCCTTATCTGGAAGTGGACGATGTATGGCATGCTCTGTTCCAACTGGAAGGGGGCGCACAGCTAGGGCACGTGAGCACAAGTCTTGAAATGGTGATGGATAAGGCAGGGAAGGGCTGAGGAGGCGCGAGCGCCGCAGAGTTGGTCGTTTCTGAGCCTTGTAGAGATTTCCATTAGAAAAACGACGGTTTTAACGCCGCGTTGTCATTTAACAGATTAAAACGAAGGTTGTAAAGATGACTCAAACGTTTTCTACTCCAAAACAGTCTGCGGGGAAAATCGGCGGACAGCTGGCGTCTAATCAAGTTTAATTATGATGCAAAAATAAATCGATTACTTTAAACCAGTTTATATGATCTAAAAGTTCATCATACGTTAGTACTATAGATAAAATATGCTGCTTTTAAAGTGGGTTATTTTGTTAAAGATTCGAAAATGGTTTGCAAATCAGACTTACTCAAAGAACTGGACTTTAGTGTTAAAACAACTGATTTTAACAACTTAAATTATTTCATAACGGAGTTTTATGTGTTGTTTCAGAGACAGGAACATGATTTGAATTAGTTTAATTTAGAAAATAACAAAACACCTCACATTGCAGTAAATATACACAGTAAGGAAAACACCATAGCGACATCTGGTGGTGGTTATATGGTACAACCTCATCAAGACCAGAACTACAAAAAGTTCCTCGAATCTTTTGCCATTCTGACTGTATGTGTATGTCCTACATATTCATAACTTTCTAACGTTTTCTGTCATGTCCCTTTTAGTTGTTTTCCTCTCACTTTTCTGTATATTAATAGCCTATAAATGAGCACTTTATCATT
>JBAFTA010000010.1:26485953-26505104 GCA_036919975.1 Melanotaenia parkinsoni | reverse complement strand
GGGGCCCTAACGAAGGGCTGGGGGTTGTACGGGTTTTTGCTTTTTAGTTGGCCAAAAGTTTTGGAAACCCTTTTTTTTTTTTTTTTTTTTTTTTTGTATCTAAGTAATATTTTAATTTTTTTTTCATTAGTTTTCAGTTATAATCATCAAAATGAAAAGAAATAAACATTTGAAGTATGTCAGTCTGTGAGGAATGAATCTCTACATTATACTTTCACTTGTTAAATAAAATAACTGAAATAAATCAACTTTTTCACAATATTCTAATTTTATGAAGAGCTGAACAGTTGAACAGTGAAAACATTTTAAAACTAAACTTTTGGGGGGTTTTCTCATATAATATTTACTGAACGCTTAACTCGTCACGTTGCACTATAAGTCCTGCCCGGGTGGTACAAAAAACACTACTGTGTTAATACAACTGTATTAACATGATTTATTAAATATTTCTGAGTAAGTAAACCAGTCAACTTTTTGTTTATGTGATCATACCTGATAATTTAGTTTTAGCCTGTTTGTCAAGAGAAAAAAAAGATGTACCTGCTACGTCCATCTGTCACTGACAAGCTGGCTTCCAGTTAAATCCACCACTTGCTCATAATTTCCAGTTTCAAAAGATCAAAATGGCAACTGCTGACAAGCCACTGACCTCACAGCTGAAGGTTGACCTCACGATGACTGCCTCCATCTGCTTTCCAGTCAACGGATGCTCCTCTGTTACTGCAACTCTTACCAGAGTCGTGTTCTACTAATGAGACACCTAAAGCTTCATATTAACCATAACTACCTGATTTCTTTTCCTCTTTATTTCAGAATCCAGAGTTAGTCGCACGTCTGGAGAAGATCAAATCAAAGCTTGCCAATGAGGAATACAACAGGATGACACGTAATGTCAACTCTCAGGTATGTTGTCATATGTTTCCTGCAATTCATGGACCGGATTTTAAAAATGATGTTTGACTTAAGGTTAAGACCGAATATGCTGTGAGAAAATTTATCATTTTTTGTTCTCAGGAAATCAACAGAAATGGGACTCTAGCAGATTTTGGCCGACAAGGTTAGTGTGCTGCAGATGTTCTGTTGGAGACGTGATAGCAGAAACTGAGCTGTGAATCCTCTTTTTCCCTTCAGTGCGGTCGGTCAAAGCCGTGCTGGTGACTGTTTTCAACTTCCTGGTGACTGTAGTTGCTGCCTTTGCCTGTTCCTACATGGGCAGTCAGTACCTGTTCACTGAAACTACAGCGGTAAGAAAGAATATCAGTAATTGTTATATATATTATATAAATATATTTTATACTGATTATATCATCACAATTATTATCACAGTTATTGGATTTGACTGATAATTTCTGAGCTCCATCAAACTAACAGAAACTTGTTTCCACATTGATTCTTCTGCTGCGGTTTAATGATACCAGTTCAACTTAACCTCTGAAATTTAACTGAGCTTTGATTCATTCCCATTAACATTAATGTCACTGACACGGGTGAAACACATTTTGAGTTCAACCTAAAAGTAGAAAAATGAAAATAACTTGTTCTGTCTGTAACATAATGTGGCCCTAAAGGTGTTAACACATCTAATCTTAAACTAGTGTAAAATAAAATGAAAGCCAGTTAATTTGTTCATTCTGGTTCACTGACACTGAACATGCATGTTGCATGTTTCTGCAACCTCCCGTGTTGGGTCATGTGGGACATTTTACCGTTTCATGGAAAATATGAGCTGATAGTGAATCTGACGGCAGCAACGCGTCTGCAAAAAGTAGTTCCAGGGTGATGCTTAGCATCGTGTAGCATCCCCTCTTCTTTTAACAATCATCTGGGAAGTGTGGAGACGAGTTGCTGGAATTTTAGGAGAGGAATTTCCCCTTTATAAATCACACTCTTCCTCGAAGTTTTCGCAAGTGAAATTGGCTCATATCCCACCCCCTGCACACTCACATTCTACCATAAATGGTCAATGTAAAATACCTTGTGTTTATAAATAAGCCAGTGGAACTGTGGCATTTTAAGCTTAATCATGGCAACTGAGAAGACAAGAAAATGCAGTTTCACAGAGGCTGAAGTCAAGGTGCTTGTTGGTGAGGTGGATGTTTGCAAAAACATTTTATTTGGGAGTCACAGTAGTGGAATCATAAATAAACAAAAAGCTGCCGAGTGGCAGCACATTGTTACCGCGGTGAATGGTGCCAGAAGTCAAAAAGAAGTGGTCAGATCTGAAGGTGGAGGCGAAGAGGAAGATGGCATGCCACCGCCAGAGCGTGTCTGGCACAGGTGGAGACCCTGGCACACCCAATCCTACACCTATTACATCAAGAATAGCCTCCATACTCCTGCAAGTGTGGATAGTGGTGGACAAGGAGGGAGACATAGACCAGACGGAGACCGGTAAAGTAGTCTAAATTCTGTTATTAAATAAAGTTTGGTTAAACGCCAGACGTGTACAGAAGCAGTGAAAGCTATATTGTTTTCCCAGGAACTAGACAGTTAGAAGCAGTGGGAGAAGAGGAGATTCCCCAGTTCGGAAAATGCGGATGTAGGGATGGCCTGCCCGAGCACAAGTGTGCCCCGGGCACATGGCGCACCTGGAATTGGCCGGGTACTGATGGACACCGTCCTGCAAACTCAAAGAGAAACAGTCAGTGCGGTGAAGGAAGTCTGGGATGAACTGCAACAAACCCGTGAATGTGTGGCGTTTTATCTGACATTTCTAGCTCATTAAAAGAACTTAAATTGACCTTGCTTACTGTTGTCTTACAAATGTTGCATGACACCTTCATGCAACCTTGCTCCCCGTTGAAACTCTTCATGTCCAGGAGGGGGCTGTGTGTCAGGGTCCTCATGGTGAGAAGGAGGGAGGCCAGGTGGAAGGGGAATGGCATTCCTCAGTGTGTTGTTGTGCAGGACACCCTACTGCACAGGGATGGCACAGCAGTCTGCCCCCCGATGCATCCAGACACCTCCACCAGTTTTTGAGGAGGCTGGCTCCACAACAGCATGATCCATGGTGAAGCACATCTCTGAGGAGCTAGCACTCCACGTTGTTTCATATCATTTTAAATGAGCTTTGGTCCAAAGAAGACGACATTGTTTCTAGATTGTGTTCACATCTGGCTTCTTTGCATGATAGAGCTTTAACCTGCATTTGTGGGTTTCAGGGAGAACCCAGAAATGCAAGGGTTGCAGAAGTCTTCCTGAGTCCATGTTACTTCCAGTAGAGAATTATGTCTGCTTTTAATGCAGAAGATCACCAGCTTCCAGCCTTGTCCAATGCACACAGAGATTCCTCCTGATTCTAAATATTTTGATATTATACACTGCAGTTGGTGGGATCTTCAAAGTTTTCATAAATTTATTGTCAGGAACATTGTTCTGAAGTTGTTCCACAATTTTTAGATGCATTTTGTCTCAGATTGATGAACCTCTGTCCATCTTTACATCTGACTGTTGCTCCCATCAGATTCAAAATGAGTTCATATTTTGCATTAAAAGGGTAAAATGTCTCAGTTTCAACATCTGATGTTGTTTATATTCTATCAGGAATAAAATGTGGGTTTATGATCATTGCATTCTATTTTTAATTAGATGCTACAAACAATTTGTGCTATATAAACGCACCTGAACTATTGTTTACGCTGCTTGTTTACTTTGTTTCCTCTGCGTGTGTTGCAGCGAGTGATTTCTGCCGTGATTGCTGCGTCTGTGGTCGGCCTCGCTGAGCTTTATGTTCTGGTCCGGACCATGGAGGGAGAACTGGGAGAACCATAGCGCCTTTACTCAAGAACAACATTGTTTTTTTTTCTTCTTCTTCTTCTTTCTGGGAAATAGATGTGACTTTGAGTCAGGTTAATTCCAAACTGAATAAACTTTTGGAGAAACGGACATTCCACAAAACAGCTAAAAATGTTTATTTATTTCATGTTAATTTTCCCCGTAATTTCTCCTTGGAAGTGTCTGTAAGTGAATGTTGCTTTTCCCTCTGTAATAAATATAATTGTTGTTCAGAGTTTTTCCTTCCAACTAGAATCACTACCACGTAAATTCAGGAAATCTGACGATTCTCTTGTCAGCACAGTGTTGGAGTGTTTACATCAATCCAGGATCAAGCCTCTCTGGTAGAAGAGATTTTACATCTAAGTAAGATTTTACTGTTTAAATAAAGGACAAATAAAATCAGTCTAGATCGAAATAATTACAAAACTGATCAGTATTAAATCTATACTAGGATTTCATCTTTTATCCCAACAACTGCTGTTGCATAGCAACCAAAGTCAGTCAAATATGTGATTTATTTAAACATTTCTTCTGCTCATTGACCGCCCATCTTCCTATTGATGTCATTCTGGAGGTTTCTACCAGGGTTCAGATCTGAAAAATTGAGCTGGCCAACAGGCTCTTGATGTGGTGATCCTCCATCCAGACCTTGGTTGTCCTGCTGTATTCCTCTGAGTTGGGGAGAACAGTGTTAGCATAAGGAAGTAAATATTTTTCTAGGATCATCTTGTATGTTGCTTTATCAGTGCATCTGCCTGATTCCAGCCTTGCTGAAGCACTTCCTGATCATCACTGATCAGTGTGAGACAGTGTGACCGCCCTTTAATGTATTAGATGTGTCACAAATAACTCACTATGCTCCACATCACAGCTCTAATTTCTTTATGTTCATCAGAAATGACATTAATGGTGCTGATGGTGTCTCTTTGTGTTTGGAGTAATGCTTTGGTCAGAACCCAACTACTTCCAGTTGCGCCATTAACACCGGACACAAAGACAGAGCTGACAACCACATCTCCCTCGTCAGGTCAGGACCTCCTCATCCTCACCACCTCCCACTCCCTACTGTGGAAGATCTGAAAGATACAGCACATCTGCCTGATGTTTTTACCAGGTTTATTCCGTGGAGACAAAAGGGTTTTATAGAGAAGTTTTCACTCCTCCTATCATAGACTTTCTTGGGCTTTACTTCTTTCTGGATCCTCGTGGTGTTTCTAAGGTGAATGTGGGGGCTATCCCTGCATTCTCCTGACCCTTGATAGAGGTGTCCATCATCAACTTTGTCTGATGTTTCATGAGATATTTACCTGCATAACACCTCAAATAAAAGACCTGGAAAACTGCTCAGGTTCACTTTTTTACCTTCTACTGTAGCCCAGTTCCTCATCAGACATCACTTTACTCATTCCTAGATGAACTGAGCTTCAGTCCTCTGTTTTCACTGAAAGTAATGTTTTCTTTTAGGAACAGATAACCATTAAAAGGTGAATTTACTCTGACACAGTCACACATTTCTTGGTAATCTCCCAGCTTTGTGTCAGCTTTCTTTTGAGACCATGATAGTTATGAAGATACTTCATTACTTTGGTTTTTATTTCAGACAAAAGGCTGAGAAGGAAGAAGACCAACAATGATCTCACACTCAGTTGTTAAGCAACTACCAACATCTGATCTAAGAAATGATTGTTTAGAAACCATGTAAACAACAAGTTGATGAGATCATTTAGGCTGTAAATACAGTACAGGCTGATGATCTGGGCTTATTCTGCAGCTACAGGTCCTGGACATCTTACATTCATTGGGTAGACCACAAACTCCTCTGGATACCAAAGTACTGATACATGTAATAATGAATATCTTCTGATGCAGACACTCTGCTGCATCTGGTTTGAAGTGAAATATTGAGCTACCCAACACATAAAAAAATAGTGACACCAGATTTTCATGCTCTGAAAAATAACAACATGATTACATACAACCTCTCCCTCCTCCAGATATGATTTTTTTGTATACCACACTGCCCTGTTCTTAAGTCCTGTTATAATAGTTGGTGGATTAAAAGATGTAACTATATCTGGAAAACAAAAAAAAAAGTATATTCCTAAGATCTGAGATTTGACACCCAGATTAAAGGTTTATTGGAAGATTATTTGGTATTAGAGATGATTATGATATGCTGATCTGTGTCCAGCGCTGGATGTACAGTGGGCACTCCTGTCTGTTATATTTGCCTCAGTATTATACATCTCCTGTAATATTTAAAAACTTAAATCCAGGA
Source organism: Melanotaenia parkinsoni (assembly GCA_036919975.1). Taxonomy (NCBI): domain Eukaryota; kingdom Metazoa; phylum Chordata; class Actinopteri; order Atheriniformes; family Melanotaeniidae; genus Melanotaenia; species Melanotaenia parkinsoni. Next base: position 26,499,049 of record JBAFTA010000010.1, on the reverse strand, counting down.
CGAATTACAGAGCCTCTAAGCTGATAGACCCTGAGCTCCAGCTTTAATTTAGTACTTATTTTTCTTTCTTTTTTTCATTCCCTCTGTCCATCTAAATCTCCTGCTACTTACAGTACAGAGATATGAAAAAATATTTTGACTTAGAAAATAATTATTCCTGTCATGGTATCTTAGTTCATGTAATCACTTTAATCTGGATATTTTGAAAGATAATACTCTGGGGTTGGATCATGTTGGAGAAGGAAAACAGGAGCTGGCTTTGTAACGGGAAACCACATCATCCACAACATGATGCAGAACAGGAAGTGGGTTTATTTAAATTAACACTTGAATATTAACAGCTGTGTTTATTGGTTTTATTCATTTGGATGGGTTTGTTGTTTTTTTCCAAAGAAAATTAGGAGCTTCAACCAAACAACTCTGTTGTTGGATAATCGTTTACATTAACTAAATGTAATTTATTATAAAGGAATAAATAGATTTTTAAAAATGTCATTCATTTCTGAATAATATGCGATGTTAACATTGACTTAATAGCTGAAAATATGCAATTTGCCACGTTAGTAAGTCCACAAATATCTAATCAGCCAATCACATGGCAGCAACTCATTACATGTAGTCATGTAGACATGATGAAGACAACTTGCTGAAGTTCAAACTGAACATCAGAATGAGGAAGAAAGTATATTTAAGTGACTTTAAACGTGACACGATTGTTGGTCTGAGTATCTACTGGGATTTTCACACACGACCATCTCTAGGGTTTACAGAGAATGGTCTAAAGAAGAGAAAATATCCAGTTAGCAGCAGATGTCTGGACCAGAATGTCTGGTTGATGTCAGAGGTCAGAGGAGAAAGGGCAGACTGGTTGGAGACGATAGAAACACAACAAGAAGTCAAATCAGCACCTGTTCCAACCAAGGTCTGCAGAACAGCATCTCTGAACACACAATGCATCCAGCTTTGAAGCAGATGGGCTACAGCAGCAGAAGACCACACCGGGTGCCTCCTGCCAGCTAAGAACATGAAACTGAGGCTACAGTTCACACACACTCACCAACACTGGACAGCAGAAGATGGAGAAACGTTGCTGGTCTGATAAGTCTTCATTTCAACCATTTCAGTAAAAACATCATAAAAACATGGATCCATCTTTCCTTGTATCAACACTTCAGGCTACAGGTGGTGTAATGGTATGAGGGATATTTTCTGGGCCCGCTTTGGACCCCTTACTAGCAACATGGCCTGGCTTAACCACCACAGTCTACCTGAGTGCCATTGCTGACCATGTCCATCCCTTAATGACCACAGTGTAGCATCTTCTGATGCTACTTCCAGCAGGATAATGCACCATGTCACAAAGCTCGGATCATCTCCACCGGCTTTCTAGAACATGACAATGAGCTCACTGGACTCCAAAGGCCTCCACAGTCACCAGATCTCAATCCAGTAGAGCAGCTTTGGGATGTGGTTGAATGGGAGGTTCTCATCATGGATGTAGCCGATAAACCTGCAGCAGCTGTGTGATGCTGTCATGTCGATATGGAGCAAAACCTCTGGGGAAAGTTTCTGACACCTTGTTAATACTATGCAAGCAGTTCTGGAGGAAAAAGGGGGTCCAGCTAGCAAGTGGGTTTGATGATGATTAAATAGATTACATTATGAAACTAAAGAATAAAAATGTTAAATTCTTCAGAATAATTACATTAGAAAAGGAAGCCTGTTAATTAAAGAAGGTCAAATTACTGTAATAGGAACCCCATAAATAAATGTACATTAATATTTTGCTAATTTATAGCTGATTAAAAAGCAAATGTACAGGATAAATGTTTAATGTGATTTTTTTTTATTTAATCATTGAATCATTAATACTTCAAAGCTGTTCAAATAACCAACTGAAATGTCCAATATCTGCCATCTTCAGCCTGAACACATTGATAAAATCCATATTTATGAAACCGCAGCCTGTTTAGTTCAGAAGAAAATATCTGGAACATGAAGATGAAGAGATTCTTCACCTCAGAGTTCATCTTCTGAAACAATGCTTCTCTTTAACTACAAATTACTAGTTGGAAATAATAAACTGAAAAAGGCTGCTTGGACTGAGAAATTATATAAACACGTGTGGTTTTGCAGATGGTTTATACAGAATATCATTTTTAAACTAAAACATACAGCGATAAAAACAATGGAAACTGACAGAAAACACAACAACCTCAACATATTAGTGTGTAATCTAACACACACTCACACAGATTTGTACAGTAGAGTGTGAAGGACAGAACCGGGTCTTTGCTGCTCAGCTTTTGTCCACGTTCCTCATCCTGAGTCAGAACTCCAGAAAATTAGTCACAATCGCAGCGTTATAGATGAGATCTGAGATGTATCCCATAGAGGTCTGTGGTCCCATCTGTGGGTGATGATGATGATGGTGGTGGCGATGACCCTGTCCTTGAGTTACCTCCCAGTACATTGGTTGAGGATGGGAAGAGACTCCCTGGTTAGCAGAGCTGTGACCTCCACCTCCTCCAGCACTGCTTCCAAACCCGGTCTGGTGGCTCCCGGACGGAGTGAGGTTCTGGGACTTGAAGTTGGTGAAGGCTTGGTAGGAGCAGGTGGAGGTAGGGTGGAGAGGCTGCCTGCTGATGGGCTGAGGAAACGAGCTTGGAATGAAACCAGTTAGTCCCAGGTTCTGCTGTCTGTGGTGCTCCTCCTCCCAGAGACGGGACTCTGAGGGTTTCGGGCAAACGCGAACTGGCTGCTGGTGGAGAGGCGAGGAAGATGGAGGTGATGATGATACTGGGTTGCTGTAGATTTGAATCCAATCTGAGTAAATTTGTGGAACATCTTCATAGGATCGATTCTGATCTTGTCGAAAAATGTCTGCCAGAGTAGTTGTTGCAGGGTATGTGGAGTTCCCAGATCCAGCGCAGGGATCCACAAACCTACCTCCCAGGACAGGCTTGCTGGACTTGGGGAGTCTGCCAGTCTTAATACTTCTAGCTCTTCTGTTTTGGAACCATACCTGTGCAAATTTAAATAATCAACCCAGTGCTGATTTAAGTCATCACATATAACCTTTCAATAAAAGATAATAATATTTAGTTATTTAAATCTAAAAAAAAATACCATCATATAAACATAAAAAGTTAAATCTGCGGTAGAAGCAATACGACTGAAAACAAAGACCCCTCCGAGCGCAGCCTCACCTGGATTTTGCTCTCGGGCAGGTGTGTGTGCGCGGCCAGCCGCTCCCTCAGAGTGATGTCCGGGTATGGGGTGACGGCGAAGGCCTGCTCCAACTCAGACAGCTGGGCCCGGCTGAAGATGGTCCGCTTCCTCTTCCTCTGACCCTCCATCAAACAGCCGCTTCTGTCCGGTTCCGGAGAGGACACGGCGCTCTCACTGCGACCGTCTTCCACCACAAATAATAAGAAACACCATTATTATTATTATTATTATTATTATTATTATTATTATTATTATTATTATTATTATTATTATTATTATTATTATATAACCGTTAAAAACATAAACTGTTTGATTGAAAAATACTGGATAAAAAAATTCATTTCAGAAATTTTCTTGTGATGTTTGTTCATGGAAATTTAAAGTTAATAAGAAGTAAAAAAAAAAAAAAAAAATTGCCCCACCTTTACAGAGTTCCTGCTCTCCAAACAACGCCTTCACATCCATCAGGTCTTTATGCTGGTTCTGTCTGAATAAAGAGAACTCAGAGTCCACGAACAGAGCCATCCTAAACCCTCTCGCGCACGTTCCCGCTCGTCCCGCACCGACGCAAACAGCTGAGGACGAGTCGGTGGAGCATCTTCTTATATCCGGATCAGATTAGATGGCGCAACCAGCAGCTACAGGTGTTAGACTCGTCCCTAATCCTACTGGTTCCTCTTCATCATGGTCTTTATCGACTCTCTGACCGAATCTCGGGTTTTCTCAAATGTATTTGTTGATTGATCTGATAATTGAGTTGTTGACCCTGATAATTGAGTGACAGAGAGGTTGTTTTAAATAAGCTGCTCATCCTCATGACATATTAGCGATTTCTGGCTGAACTTTGAGTTATTACCATTTTTTTTCAAAGTAGGTCATGAAGGTTTGTAATCTACTGAACTCTCAATGACCTCAGATTATTATGAACTTTAGGCTTCAGCCTAATGTTTAAAATTGAAAAATGTTTTCAATTTCAGTTTTGTCTGTAATAACTGAAGTGTTGGGGTTGTGGAAAAACAAACTGCAAAGAATCTTTTTATTATTATTTTGTTCAGATTTTGCATGATGTCCCCTGCAGTGGACATCAAGATTTCCTTAAATAAATGCTATAAATGCTAAAAACTATTTATTTAATGATTAAAAAAAAAAAATCTGATAAAACATCTAGTAAAATACAACAAGTCAACAGTTTATGAAAAATGTTCATATTTAACTTTTGTCATAGATTCTTTTTGGGCATGCAGAGGAAGACATTGCATTTTTTTGCAAGTTAAAAAATTATAAGTATGCTAATGTTGGGATCTATTAGACCTGTCTAAATGGTATGCTTTTTTTCTTGTTTGCACCACTTTAAACCCTATGTGTCTGGCTCTGCATCTTGGTCTTCTTCATCTGAACTTTAACCCTTTCCTGTCTCATCATCTCTCTATGGATTTTATCCTCTGAAAATTCTTTATCTGAGTCTCCCTCCAAGATTTAAGGATGTTGTCTACCTCTGTCATAGAGGTGTCCACTGAAAATAACGGTGACACAAACATGTGAAACAAAGTCCTGTCGACCAGCACAGGGGACAGTAATAAAAAAGGATTTTAGAAAAAAAAAACAAATTCAGCTCTGAAAACTCACTCAAATATTCCTACACCCTGAAAACAACTGGAAACTAACATTTAAAATGATGTTAACTGTTAATGACATGATTATCTTTCACATCTATCTTCCATAAAATACGTTAGCCAAAATGGAGGGCAGACACAAAGACGTTTATGTAAAATTATTACTTTTTATTATTATTATTATTTATAGTTGGTGATTATGTCTTTTTCAGCCCTTATGAGGACACTTTAAGGTTTAAACAGCACAAATCACACATTTAAAATAAAGGTGCAAAGAGCAACAATCATATTTAGCTAAGTAACTACTTCCCCATTGTGTGTGTGTGTGTGTGTGTGTGTGTGTGTGTGGGTGTGTGTGTGTGTGTGTGAGTCATGTTCTTATTGCTCAGTGCTTTGGTCAGTATTTATTATTTTTAAAGTGCTCTATAAATAAAGCTGGTTTGGCCTTGCTTTAGAAGAAACTGTTCCACACATGTTCTCTCATTACTTATATATAATTTTATGATGCGTTTTTCTCTCTAATCTCTCCATGATGTATGCTGTGGTAGCTCCTCCACCTTTTGCAAGACCTTGGTAAAGTTTTGAGATTATGGAGCTAGAGGAACCAGTCTTTATTAAGTACAATTTGAATTGTTTCATGACATTAGACCAGGTGTTTAGTGTAAATTAGACAATAAAGTTTAGGTGTTTCTGATAAATTATTATGAATTTATAATCTCCTTGTACCAGGATGCCCTTCCCTTTTCTCCTTGTTCTTGAGAAAGAAAAACAGTAAGTTCTTATAGTAAGAAACAGAGCTTCTATATTTATGTATACATCACATTTTTATTGGTTTGATGTCCCTACTCATCCCAATAACACAATATCACACAGCATAATTGGATTGCTCAGATGTTGTAGTTTCAGTTTTCAGAGTTTATGGTGCAAAGTCTGGTTTGGTGTGGACGCTCACTTACGAACACGTGGTAATAGCAAAAATTTCTAAAGCACAGCAGCTGTCCCATGGTCTCTGTAATCTCAGCTTCCAATGGACAAATTACAGAAAAATGTAATAATCTACCACCAGGGGGCAACACAGACTTTCCTAAATCCTCTCGGTGCCACTTTAACTGATCTGAGGGCTTCTGAGCTTCACTCAAACTTGCGCAGGTGGTTGTAGAGGGACTGGACGTAGGTGAAGACACACATGGGGTCTGGTTTACGTCCCATGATCATCATGTCATCCACCTCAATGAGCCGGTCACAGCCTGCCTTCACTCTGGAAACAAGGACAGGAAGACACATTAGGACAAACAGGCAGGAACCCAGAGTCCAACCAGTATCAGGAAAACATTTTTAAAGAAAATTAAGCTAAAATTAGTAGGAATTTGAGGTTATTTAAATCCATGGCACAGTTTGTAGGATAGAAGAAAATAGTGGTAAAACACATTTCCTTAAAGAAAATCTGAAGAAATTTAATTTCTTAATTATCTATATAACAACATAAACATATATAAAAACAGCACGATCAGCCAAATATATAAATCTAATACTGATAAAAAAAAAAAAAACACCGACCGCCAACATGTTTTGAGGGGACAGGGTTAGTGTGCAATCTGATACGCAATCATTTATCAACATTTTTAATATTTTATGAATCTGTGATCTCCTCTAAAGGTCAAATCTAAAGTCTGCAGCTTTCAGCCTGTGCATATGTTGCTCTCTGAAAGCATGGAGTCAGATGAAAGGAATGCACACCTTTCACCAGATATGAAAAAAGAAAAACAATCATGGCAACTGTATAATCAAAGTGTGTTGCATAAAATAACTCTGCAGGAGTTGTAAAAAGATGACTCGATAAGAACAGGTCAGCACCAACAAAGGCACGCAGAGAGTCGGATTATCTGATTCCGAGAAACACAGCTTGCATCTCATTGCTTTGCTATGTTCATGTTCCTTTCACTCACTCTGCAGTCTTAAAGGCCAGCTCAAAGTTGTGTTTGCGGTTGGTGGGGGACAGACAGCTGTAGTCGAACTCAGTGGGAAAGAAAGAGTGGACCAGGGCGCAGAAAGCCATCCCATCGCTCCAACTGGACGAGAAGTTCTGGATGTCGATGTTCTGCAGACAAACACAAAGAGAAATCTGCTGATGAGTGTATGGAATTAAAAATCTTGTCCTTTCTCTCCTGTTTTCAGTCTGCTATATGTTTCTGAGATTACGTCATTTCAAAGCTGCCCTTTATTAATCTGGAGTTTGCCTTGACGTGTCAAGTAGTCTTTTTTTCTGTTTATGTATGAGTGTGTGTGTGTGTGTTAGCTAAAAGTTAATAAAAATCTTGGCTTTGCTTTGCGTTCTGGACCATAACCAAAGCCACATGGAGCAGCTGGTGAATGTGAAGGTACAAAAGTGCAGCATTGTATTGGTCGATTAAAGCATAAACTAAACCGCCTTCATTCATCCAATTGTATAACTTTTGCCTGTCTAATCTAAAGCTTCTTGAAAGTAGGAATATAGTGTCTTTATAGGTACACTCTGGAGGACAGCGGGTAGGATTTGGCCAGCCTGACAGATTTTATAGATCGTTGTTACGAAAGAATCGTCATGGGGAAGCCAAACCAAACATTTACCCCATCCACCTCATCCACGGCCAAGAGGTTGCGAAACAAGGATTCACCTGGAGCTATTTCACTACTGTGGAATGACTCAACAGACGTTCTTATCTCTATAGATAAGAAACTTAGTAGTTTTGATGCGTGTTTGAGCCTGGTCGAGATTCTCCACAAAGAGTTCCATGAATCCCTGGAATTCAGCCAGAAGCAGGTGGAAACTCTGACTGCAGAGAATGCCGGCCTCAGAGAGTCGATAAAATCCCTCACAGAGGGGTTGTTCTGACTCTTGTGGAAGTAATTTTAATGCATATGGTAATCAATCATATTTACTCATATAACAATCACAAGTGTAATCATTCTTTTATTCATATGATACATTTATTTGTTTATTACTCTCAATTACATTTTATAATGTGTATTTTCCTTATATAGAACATTGAAGTTATTATTCTCCTGGTGTGTTCTTGTGTGAGGTAAGGCTGACCACTTTTCTTCCAGACTCGTGATATGGAGAAAGGTTGAGACTGATGGGCAGCTGCTAGATACGAACAGTTGTTTAGAAAACATCAGCCTGTTTGGGCGAGACAATAAGAGAACGGTGCCTCACAGTCTCTCCTTCCCTTTATCAGTTCAGAGGCTGGCCTTCGGCTTTGATCTGGTTGAATAAAACTGATTCCTAAAATGTAACAAATCAGAGTCCTCTTGTCGGCTTCTGGGGTCAGCAAGACAGCTCTGAAAAACTTGCAAATATGGACTGTACTGTATCTTTTATATACTTCTCCTGTAATAAACCTCATATAGTTTTACTCATTCCGGACTCTTGGTAATTTTTCTACAACACCCTCTGCGGAAAATAAGAAGATCAAAGAAATGGAGATTGATCTGCAGGCGCGGAGCATGAGAGAGATTCTGGTGTTTGCAGGGATTCCAGCGCAGACGGAGGAGGACCCCAAGACCACAATGAAAAACTTCATCAAAACTCACCTGAAGCTCCTGGAGGAAACGGTGAAAAACAATCTCAGATTTTGAGGAATGTTTCTGACACAATTCTGAAGGAAAAAGGGGTCCAGGTCAGTACTAGCAAGGCGGACCTGATAAAGACTGATTGGAAATCCCCAGAAACTGTAAAACAGTACATGAAGGATTTTGGTCTTTGTGATGCTTGGCGCTCTCACCATCCCACACTAAGAGAACACACCTTTTTCTCTTCAGTTCACCATTCCTATTCTAGATTAGAATATTTCTTAACTAGCAGCTCGCTGATGAGTGACATGTCAGAAATCAAAATCCGTCCCATAGCCATCAGTGATCATGCACCAGTAAATAAGAACAATAAACCAGCAACTAGAAACTGGAGATTTAATACGGATGCTTACCATGTCTACATGATGGTTATTCAGCAGAATTCTACAAAGAATTCTGGACAACGCTGGCACCCACTTTCTACAATATGATATTATAAAATAAAAACAAAAAATACATTAAAATATGAACTTAGCTAATATTACTAACATTAAATATTAAAATTTTAATATTAAAACCAGGAAAAGACCCCACACTTCCATCCAGTTACTGTCCAGTTTCATTAAGAAATGTAGATCTTAAAATAAGCAAAGCTCTGGCCAGAAGGATTGAAAAAAATAGCCCCTCTAATTATACATCCATTTATTAAAGGTAGACATTCCTCTACTAACATGCACAGATTAATTAACATAATAGATTATTCTACCCTACATAATCTGGAATCCACAGTCATTTCTTTAAATGCAAAAAAAGTATTTGACCAAGTAAACTGAAAATTTTCATTTGCAACATCATCATAGGACTGGATAAAAATATTATATAATAACCCAAATGTATGTGTGAAGGCCAATGATCAAACTTCTCCAAGCTTCTGTTGTGTGTGTATGTATATTTATATATATATATATATATATATATATATATATGAACAGCCTGTATGTACAATAAGAACACTGAATGAATTGAACTTTACCACTTTAATCAAGATAGGAAAAACATGTCTCGTCTCTATTATTTTACACATTTCCTATTTATTCGCGGTCAATTGTCACTGTTGCTTTGTCACGTGAAGCTGATGTGGGTAGGGGCATACTGGTTCGGCTGGCCGCGGTAACCAAGAAAACAGCTGTTTACACTACTGTGTCCCACTGTGAGAGAATCAGAAGGGCTTCACAACTGGACAAGCCCAAATAAACAACTACACTCTGGAAAACAAGCCCAAAACCCTGACATTTGCAAGAGACTTCTCAGCAAAACCAGCACACAGTCGCTGAAACAGGCAGATTTAACAACTCTGCTGCCTTTTTCTGGTGCAGTCGTCTCTATCCCTGCTTTGTTTGATCTAGCTGGCAGTTTACCGCCGCGCTGGGAGGCTCACGCACTGATTGGCTAAGTGCATTACGTGGGGTGGCTTACGTTACATGAAATTGGTCCACATGTTATGTTACCACTACTGTGAAGACTGCAAAAGTTGCACCAGTTCAAAATAAAAGCACCCCGTCATATTTTATATTTTAACTCCAGGCCCATATGGTACAGATTCGGGATCCGGACTGTGGTCTGCTTGTTAGTGACCTCTGCACTAAACCGTCCCGCTGGTTTAAGTCACTAGGATCACATGATCCAAATTTATATAGAAAAACAAGCCATCACGCATCTCTCTACAGACTAAAGACAGAGGTGGATGGGACCTACTCAACTTTTATCACAATTTCTTAGCTAACAAGCTGTAATATATCCAAATATATAAGGCACCCACCCACCCACAAAACTCATTGGCTGTGGTCGTTGTGTGTCCTGGTCATGGGGGACGGCTGATCTAGCCTGTCCTGCTCTGGGGGGCTTCCTCTGGAACAGGGGTGCCTACTGCCGCCAGTGGCTCACGTTCTGGAGGGAAGTCTGCTTCCCTCTGGGCTTTCTTCCTTTGCTCTGGCCATCCTGGATTTGTGCTCCAGGATTGCTGCTTATCGCCCAGGTCTCTGGGCTGCCCTAGTCTGCCTCTAGCCTTTGTAGAGGCATGGTCGCATTTGCACGATCACACTCATCTCAGCTCACTCCTCATTCCATTCATTCATTGTGTTATTGTTATTCCATATGTGTTTAATTAGCATTCATAGCGGAACCAAAGTTTGGTGCTGTTGAAGTCAGGGCTTGTTTTGTTGTCGCTCACTATGCACTTACAAGAGGCAGCCTGATATTCCGTCAGAATGTAAGAAGATGTTTTCTACAACATGATAAAGGTCAAACGGCACTTTGGGACTGAAGTAAAATCGCAAGAGGATGATTTTGTTTAACCCCCTTTGAGTGTGTGTGCAAATAAATGCCAATAGACAAAGAACGCCTTGTGTCGTTAATTCATCAGAGGGGTGTTATTTTTTACGAGTTCAAACTTAAGGAGTTCAATAAGTAGGTCAAGCAATAAATCAAAATGTTCAAGTCTTTCCTCTGGAAGAAAACAAGATGCTGCAGCAGAGTTAGCGGCTAACCAAGCTACTCTGAAGGTTTTAGCAGAGATAGACAGTGAAAAAACCTGATGTTCTTGATGCAGAAGAGAGACAGACAATGGCATTGCAAGAGGTGGAAAATGCTGCAAGACGTAGTGTTCTGGAGGAGAAGCGCAGACAAATAGTACGCTTGGAGACAGTTAAAAGGGTGAACGCTACAAAGGCATGGTTGCAAGTCTATGAACAAGAAGTGCGTTCAGATGAAGAACTATATGAGTTACTCCATGACTCCAAGTCTCCAAGATGTAGTCACATGTCTTCCTACATTTACAAGTGTGTCAAATGTAGAAAGTTCGGGCGTAGTGCTGAAGTAAAAAAAATGGCGGACTTACCTCAAGAGCGAGCAGAAACAACTCCTCCATTTACCTACTGTGGAGTGGATTGTTTTGGCCCGTTCTACATCAAGGAAGGAAGGAAAGACCTAAAGCGCTATGGTCTGCTGTTTACTTGCTTATGCTCTCGTGCTGTGCATATAGAGGTTCTAGATGACATGACTACCGATGCTTTCATTGAGTCTCTTCGAGCCTTCGTTGCCCTACGTGGAAATGTGCGCCAACTTCGGTCTGACCAGGGTACTAACTTTGTTGGTGCAAAACGTGAGCTTATGGAAACTTTAAGGGAAATGGCCCAAGAATGCCAGACAACTAGGCTGTGAGTTCCTCATTAACACTCCATCTGCTAGCCATATGGGCGGTGCTTGGGAAAGGCAGATCAGAACAGTAAGGAGTGTCTTGACATCCATCCTCAATCATTCTTCGAAAAGACTTGATAGTTCATCTCTGCGTACCTATTTTTATGAGGTCATGGCGATCATTAATAGTAGACCTTTAACAACACACCTACTCAATGATCCCACTGGGCCACAGCCTCTTACACCCAACCATATTTTAACAATGGAGTCCTCTGTGATCTTGCCACCACCAGGACAATTTGTGAAAGATGATGTTTATCTTTGTAAAAGATGGCGCAGAGTACAGTATTTGGCAAATGAATTCTGGTCCAGGTGGAAAAAGGAGTACTTACTAAATCTTCAGCAGAGACAGAAATGGCATAAGACACACAGAAATGCAAGGAACAATGACGTAGTGATTCTTCTAGATGAAACGGCACCATGAAATGAATGGAAACTGGCCAAGGTTTCAAAGGTGTACTCTAGCAAGGATGGACATGTCAGGAAACTGCGGCTGCAAATTTGTGATTTAGCACTTGTTGACCAATGAAAAAGACTAACAAAACTAGTTTATCTGAAGAGGCCTATTACCAAAACAGTGACCCTTCTTGAAGCTGAGTAAGACAGAATCGTGGTCATCTCCTTATTACATTAGGACCAAAAGGTTCTTATTTGGGTTTCTTTATTTAAGTCTGTAACAATTTACAAGTGATTTTGGTGGGAGTGTAGCTGCCATCAGTGTTAGTGTTTAAATTCATTTAATAATTTGATTTAGACAGATAAATAATTCATGTTTGTTAAAAAGAAATGTATTTCATTGTGTTATTGTTATTCTATATGTGTTTAATCAGCATTCATAGCGGAACCAAAGTTTGGTGCTGTTGTTGTTTTGTTGTCGCTCACCATGCACTGACAAGAGGCAGCCTGATATTCTGTCAGAATGTAAGAAGATGTTTTCTACAACATGATAAAGGTCAAGCGGCACTTTGGGACTGAAGTAAATTTGCAACAGGATGATTTTGTTTAACCCCTTTTGAGTTAATGGGACCAATGCAGGTTTATGTGTTTATTTCCTCATCTGTTAATGTACGTACTATCGTGTTAGCTAAGTTCAAGTGACACTTAACCCACTATGTTGTGGAACGTGATTGTTATAAGCTCCACGTTTATGATCATTTAAGCTATTGAATAATATGCTTCATGTGATTGTAATATGTTTGTTTGCTATGAGAATGTTTATGTAATATAAATATGTTGTATTTTTCCTTTAGTTCTCACGGCATGTGTGTGCAAATAAATGCCAGTAGACAAAGAACGGCTTGTGTCCGTAGTTCATCAGAGCGGTGTTACAGTGTGTGTTTCTGGTACTTTGGATGTTGTTGTGATACATGTTTTTCTTTCTTTCTTTCTTTCTTTCTTTCTTTCTTTCTTTCTTTCTTTCTTTCTTTCTTTCTTTCTTTCTTTCT